>JASEVX010000003.1:8263475-8732655 GCA_031761405.1 Serripes groenlandicus
ATAACGGTTGGTTTACGCAGGTCTATACTGGTCATAAATGATTACGGTTGGTTTACGCAGATCTATACTGATCGCAAATGATTACAATTGTTGTTGTTGTTTTTTCAGATCTATACTGGTCATAAATGATAACGGTTGGTTTACGCAGGTCTATACTGGTCATAAATGATTACGGTTGGTTTACGCAGATCTATACTGGTCATAAATGATTACAATTGTTGTTGTTGTTTTTTCAGATCTATACTGGTCATAAATGATTACAATTGTTGTTGTTGTTTTTTCAGATCTATACTGGTCATAATGATAACGGTTGGTTTACGCAGGTCTATACTGGTCATAAATGATTACGGTTGGTTTACGCAGATCTATACTGGTCGCAAATGATTACAATTGTTGTTGTTGTTTTTTCAGATCTATACTGATCGCAAATGATTACAATTGTTGTTGTTGTTTTTTCAGATCTATACTGGTCGGAAATATTTAACGGTTTGTTAACGCTGATATTCACTTGTCGCCAACGGTTACGGTTGGTATTTCAGATATTCCAGCTCGGCGTTCGGTTTGCTATATATAATCGAACACTGATGGCCGATCTAGATTTTCCAGGTCGGCGTTCGGTTTCTGATATAGAATCGAACTCCGATGGCCGAGCTAGATATTCCAGATATGTTGGCTTATAAATGAATGATAATGCGGATGCAGAACGGGCTGCGCGGAGGAGCAGGTTGATCTGGATATGTTCTTGTATTCCAGGTTGACCAACAAGAACTGTGCCTTGTATCAGGAAACGTCCCTATGACTGTCACGAACATGGATCGAGCACAACACGCCCGGTCTCAGAAGATTCCACACGCTTACCACTCGGCCACATGAACTAATAAAACCAGCTTTAGTGTTGTGTAAACACTGTCAATCAATATGGGCGTCTGTATTAATGTTCAGGGGCGTAGCTCCCTTTAGGCACTGTAGGCACGTGCCTACACATTTTTTCTCAAAATGCCCCAAAATGCAGCTGCTGCGATAGACATCTGCGTAATGTATCGACCAGATCAGCCTGCGCTGTCCGCGCAGACTGATCCGGCCGACACATTCCGTTTAAGGGGGATAGATGTATAAAGTAGTGATTCCTGAAACAGAAACTCCACAGGAGGCGAAAAGTGTCTATCCGGGTAGGCCTCTGTGGCATGCTTAGGCTGATCCGGGTCGATACTTTACGCAGAGTCCACAATGTTGATTTTCTCACGAGACGGCCTACACATTAATTATTGCAAGGCTACGCCCCTGATGTTTGCTTGTCCAAATGCACAATTGAACGTCATTTGCGACTAGTGTAGAACCAGATCAGTCAGTGCATCCGCACATTTCAAATTTGGCTCTGCACTGCTCGCCAATATATCATAGAAGAGGTGAAGAAACGTCTGTACAGAAAGGTTCCAGCATGAATGGACGCGTGTTATAATAACGATCAGGTTGGTGACAGGTCAAACTGTCTAACGGTAAATGTTGGTCTGGTTTAAAGTCGGTTTTAAATTTTCATTATTGACATAATTGTTAGCTAAACGGTGACCAATTATATATGCTGGTCATCTCTTACCCGACTGCAGAAATATGTTGCGCATGTTTGGAAACACGCTTGATTTGTCATTTTTGTTAACAATACGGTGTCCTATTTTTACATATGAGCCGTCCCGCGAGAAAACCAACATTATTGATTCTGCGTAATTTATCGACCCAGATCAACCTGCGCAGTCCGCGCAGGCTAATCCAGGCCGACACATTCCGTCTCAAGGGGAGAGAGGGTACATAGTAATTATTCTAAATGCGTATAAGTGTGGGACATATGGTTAATTCAGATAGATTAGTAAGTCAGGTGTATCCATGTCTGCACGATTGACGGTTATTTCGATACATTCCTCTACCGTAAAGGGTCACGAATAATCTAATCGATGATAATCATAAATGATTAACGATAAACCCAGGCTATGTTTTATGTATATATCTTTTGATTTACATGTTACCCTTTCCATATACAGCACGACACAAATCTCCCATTTTACTAAATATATATCTGAAAACGATTTGTAAACAGATTACATGCGGCAGGCATATGAGCCGTCCCGCGAGAAAACCAACATTGTGGGCTCTGCGTAAAGTTTCGGCACGGATCAGCGCAGGCTAACCCGGACAGACACCTTTCGCCTCCTGTGGATTTTCTGTTTCAGGAATCATTACTCTATACCTCTATCCCCTTGAGACGGAATGTGTCGGCCTGGATTAGCCAGGGTCGATACATTACGCAGAGTCAATAATGTTGGGTTTTTCTCGAGTTCGGCTCATATGTAAAATGGTTTACCGAATTGTTGACTGTTAAATCATTGTGACAAAAGGAGAAATTCCTCGATACGAGCAATTTCTGCCATTGCCACAATGATTTCAGCTCGTTTTGATAATTTTATTGAGATTGTTCTCATTTATTGAGATTGTTCCCATTTATTGAGATTGTTCTCATTTATTGAGGTTCTCATTTATTGAGATTGTTCCCATTTATTGAGATTGTTCCCATTTATTGAGATTGTTCCCATTTATTGAGATTGTTCTCATTTATTGAGATTGTTCCCATTTATTGAGATTGTTCCCATTTATTGAAATTGTTCCCATTTATTGAGATTGTTCCCATTTTTTTGCCTGGATGTTTTCAACGTTATCCGCTGCGGATTTTTTTGTATATGGGAAAAAGTTTAAACTTATTTATTTTACATCGATTGCGAAAAAAGCTTTAAGCTTATATTAATTACGCTCTTTGTCTGCTTTCGGGAGACATAACCAGTACTCGCGCCGTTTGCGTGGCAACACCTCAAAGGCAGAACCCACTCATCACGGAATTCGAACCCCGGGACCTTTGATACAAGAGTTCGACGCTCTACCACTGCACCACTGTCTTCCTCAAAGAAAGAGTTAATGCATTCCTGAAATGCAGCCATTGAAACAGCAATGTTTTTTGTTAGGGTTATTACTTGACACGACTTCCCTGGCCCTGATCGTCATATTTAGATACTAGTATATGACGCTATGAACCTTATACAGGCTACTATTCCTCAAATGTTTGATTTGTTTTTACCAATCCGCAAATAGGTATCCGCAGTGGCCGATTGGTTAGCGATGAGGATTTGGAATCAGGTTCGATCCCCAGTCGCAATGGTCACGGTTGAGAGCCCTTTGGGCAAAGCACATTTCCTAGCCAAGCACTGGTTTGTTTACGCAGGGACAGTGAATAAGTGAACTGTCGCCGTGATATAACTGAACTAAAGTTAAAAAGAAAAAAAAAATTGACAGATCAGTCGGTAAGGACGCGTGTTATCAATCCAGGGGTCGTGAGTTCGAACCTATACTCGGCCATTCATAAATTGAAATGATTGCCACTTGTTACCTGTTGCCTTCTTCTACCACATATATTTATATTATATGTGTGAAGGTATCCTTGGAAGATCTTTGAGTGTATGACTCGTGTCAGAAAAAACAGAAACACACGTTAGGTGAACTGGTCGCCGTAATATAATTGAAACACCGTTGAAAACGGCGTTAAACTCAAACTCACAACCAAACAATTTGATCGTCTTTGTGAAATACATATTTACTTGCCGTGCGAACACAAAAATGCTAAGGATAAAAATGGAGACTATTTTCAAAACGTTTCTTGAAACCTTCTCTTACTAATTGGCGAAGAGTGCAGAGCCAGATCAGACTGCGCGAATGCGCTGACTGATCTGGATCTACGCTGGTCAGACACGATTTACGATTGGTCATCGCCGAGCACTCCTCATATATTGAATTGATATTACATGAACTTTATAGTGAATGACATAAACATTTGCTTTAAATGTTTATGATCAGGTCAATATTTATGAGGAATGTCGATGCATGAAAAGCATAGGGCTTTCCGGAATGCGTAGATAAGTCGCGGCTATTCTCAAATAACTAATACCTGTCATACATAAAGACATAACTGTAAACATAAAAGCCGCATCTGGCGATTTGGGGTCTTATTGTGTTTGCGTAGCGTGATCATATAATGTTAAATGGCGTAACATTAAGGGGCTACAGATCTAGTTGTTGTCACATGTAGACGGACACTGTAGACTGTGGTGAGACAGTACGTACGTACAGACTCATCTTCACTGTATGCAGATTCACTCAAGCAATTGACTCGACTGATATAGTTACGTTTAGTATTGGTCTTTAAGACTTCGAATCTAAAAACAACAAAAACAACCATTTAATTATACTTTAAATGCATATCAAATACTTCTAAATACAATGTGTTCAATATTGCTTTGCAGTGTCCGAGTGACATGTTTCACTCCCGTCTTCTTGCAACTACATGCATACTTCAGTCACGGCTCGGTAGTACACGACTCTTGAAAACAGTGTGACAAAGGGAGAAATTGTCATCGTTAGCGAGTTCTCGGTACGCCACAATGTGTTCAAGTCTATTCGATAATAAACATGTGTTGTTTCAATTAGTTAGGCCACCGTCCTAATATCCCAGTATACAAATTATATCAAATGACAGAAAGAAGCAACAGATGATTTGTGTGACATTGACCCTTAACATTGCACAATTGCCATTACTTTAATTTTAAAGAATATAATTGTTTAATAACATAAGATAAATAACTTTATATATTTACCGGTAACAATAAGGAGGAGGCTTGAGAATTATCTCTGATTGATCGTATGCTAAAACAGAACTGCTGTTATCTTAATTTTCTGAAATATCGTAAAAAGAAAACGTATAAATTTCACGATAAATCCAATGAAGGGTTTAAACAAAAACCACAATTTACCGTCAATTGGTGGAAAAACGTTAAAGACCGTGATTATACCGATAACGCCAGGTTTATCCCGATATATATCGCCCTGCACATTCTTTACAACGACCCCGATCCAGTTCGTACAATATGGACGATAATTTTCTAAAGCTTGAGGAATGTTAATCAGTCATTATCAGAAATAACTATGATTCCTGTCCTCTAAAATCCACTGAGTTTTCGTTCGACATAACGTTACCGTAATTTATATAATAACCAGACATCTTGTTGACATGAATCGTGTATTGTCAAAATAAATCATCTTTAACTCTGAATAAAGTGAAATACATTTTGAATATTGCACACGTATCAGCAAAAGCCTATCACTTTCTTTTGATCATTTTGTTTAACTCCTTCCCACATACAACTTGTCTGCGCATGACGACTTGAAAACATCGAAACAATAACATAGGAACTATCCCGGAATTAAAGTAATTAAAGAATGTAATTGAAAGAATATTATTTTCAAAATTCTTCTGTTGGAATTGCATGCAAACAAACGCGCCTGCATCTGGAAAACTGTTAATGGTTGGTTTCGCCGCTTTTAACATTATTTCAGTTATGTTTATGCAGATACCGATGTTTACCTCGCAACCGTACATGAATCGCTGCAACGATGAACACCAAGACAAGAAGCTGTTTCCATTTAACCATTTCCCACATACAACACATCTGCAGCAGACGACTGTGAACATATCAAAGTAAAACTATTAAAAATCAAGCATTTGATAGGATTGAAATCATTGTGGAAAACGGAGATATTGCTCACTATGAGAAAACTCTTCTATTGCTAAAATGTTTTCAATTCAAATAAAAAAGTATGTTTGCGTTTATAGATATTTTTCACATTTTGCCACGATGTTTTCTGCTTTAGATTTATTGAATGTGGAAAATACTAAACGCCGTTGTGAACAGTATTTCGGTTTTTTAACGGCGACAACGTCTTCGTACCACGTGTTTCATGTCTTTTGCGCACCAGTATTCCAAACAACATCCTTCCCGGGCAACTTGCATCGACTTGACTAGTGGCTGAAGTCTCGTACGAGTGAATTAAACCTTTCCTACATACAGACGCATTCTGACGCCTCTGCAGCAGAAATCTTTGAAAACACTGTGGCAAAAGGAATAATTACATATGTTGTCACAATGTTTTCAACTCTTTTCAACAATCACGTTTTTATTCATAGAGATTTGCCATATTTGTTCCTAGATAATTTCAACTTGAAGTCGTCTGCTACATATGTGTTAAAGGTTAGAAAGCGTTAGAACATATAGTAATGTTGGGATCTTGTTATTAGTGTATATACGGTAAACCGGGAAGTAGCTCTTTGACATATCAAATTAGTTTCTTTAATGACGTCAATATTGTAAGTTACTGTCTAAATATAGCTCATGTACTTGACCATTTATAACGCACTGCACCATTCATAATTAGGGAAGAATTCAAACTATCTGTGCGCAGTTCGGATGATATTATATATACAAACTAGTAGTGATACATAGGGATAGATCTTTTTTCATAATCAAAGTCGGAAACTGCCTCTCGTTTAATTAAATAAATCTACCAAGGTATGGTTTTAATTACTCTCTATTATATACTTTTCTTGATTTTAATTACATGAAATTAAACACAGTAATGATATCAGAACGTTTTCTTCTTCTTCTTCTTCTTCTTCTTCTTCTTGAACGAATGTATGTTCTTTTCAAAGCTAGCATCATCATCATCATAATAATTCTTGATGGTATTGTTCCTTTTCTTATTCTATATTATTTCTAGTTTTCTTAATGCTTTTTAATCTGTGTTACTTGTTTCAGAAATTACCTATGAATGTCCCGAAAACTCGACTGTCATTACAGGTGTTGACTATCTATGGTCAGTTCATTTTCAAGTTTCATGCTTTTTGAGAGTTGATTGCATTTTAAATACTTTATGACAAAACTCAAACATCCTGAAAACTGGATGAATATTTGTGGTTAATTTTTGAAAATAGAGGGAAATTCATTGACACATTGCTTGCTTTTGAATTATTCATCTTTTTCCAACAATGTTTCTAAACATTCGTCTGCTTCAGTGCAATTAAACGTAATCTGTTTCAGCGTCTTGTATAACAACGTTACTGGTGAATAATCAACGGAAACATGTATAGACCACTGTCCGAACCAAATCCGTTCTTTTATAATTTTAACGTTGGTCAGTTTTGTTCAATGGTCATTCGTTAAATTCAATCCTTTCAAACATGCAACTTTACGCAGTTTGAGGCCTCGGTAGCAGACGATTTTTCAAAACACTATTACAAAAAGAGAAACTGCTGTAATGATCAATTTCTGTTTATGTTTCACTATGTTTTAATTAATAGTAAAACATAATAATCTTCTATATTTTAATATAAATGTGTTCAAAGGATTTTGTCGTAGATTGTATGAATGTTAGAAAGGGTTATTGACCAGTACTCTGTCCTATAAAGATAATATAGTATGTGGAATTAAACTATGTGCTGTTATCATAAACATTTACCACATACGACAAGTTTGTTGCAGTTGACTATAAAATAGTTAAGGTAAACGTATGGAAAATCTCCACAGTGAAAGTATAATTATCATTAAGATTTGTAAACATTGCGGCAAAGGCGAAACTTCTCATTATGACAATAAAGGGTTAACTTTGGATGCAATTTATAAAGCAATATTCTCTAAAGACGTGTGGCATTGAATGTTAGTGGCTCGGATAACAGTCGAAAGGTCCAAGGTACGAGTGGGGACCTTACATTACATATATATACGGTCACTGGTTCAACGGAACAGTACAGATCATCACTATACACACATATTAACAAAACGTACGTGAAAGTGTAATTACAAATACAAAACGTATATATCTTTTTCTTAACCCTTTCCCTCATACGACAATTCTGCAGCAGACGACTTTGAACGTATTTTGTCAAAACATAGAAAATCTCTAAAATTGAATAAATAACCTACGACAAAAAGTGGAAAACATTGTGGAAAAAGGAGAAATTGCACGTTTTGTGCAATTTCTTCTTTTGTCACTATGTTTTCAAAAAGCCTGGTCACCATTGAGACCTTCGCACACAATCGGCGCGACCACTGGTTAAGTATCCGAGTAGCAGACATCGAAAGTGTTTTATATAAGTGAATTAAATCAGTTCAATACCTCATAGTATCCTCATAGAATAAATATACAACTGAACATTTCTTTAAATGAAAGTTTAATTATTGAATAGAGTTAAAAAAGACTGCAGCAAAAAGTTTTCAAAAGTCGTTAGCCTCAGATTCATCAAAATACAGAGCTAATTAATTATACAATATTAAAAGTGAACCTGATATGAAATTATATTGTATGGAGTCGTCTACTTTGAGAACATCCAAGAAAAGAAATGTTGCTCAAGGAATCCATTACCCTAACCGATTTATTTTCTGACCAACAGTATGGACTCTGCGTAATGTATCGATCCAGATCAGCCTGCGCAGTCCACGCAGGCTAATCCGGGCCGACACATTCCGTCTCAGGGTAAAAGAGGTATAAAGTAATGATTCCTGAAACATAAAATCCACAGGAGGCGAAAAGTGTCTGGACGGGTTAGCCTGCGCTGCATGCGTAGACTTGATCCGCTATGCAAAGTCCACAATGTTGGTTTTCTCCTGGGACGGCTTATTATGATCCTTATCACTATTAATATATAAAATGCCGAGGTTCGGCAGCTCAATCGGCAGCGGTGCGGGCTGTCAATCCAGGACTTGTGAGTTCAAATCCCAGCTTGGCCAACATTTTTCCCGTTATTTGACAAATGTCACTGTGACAAGTTTCATTCGTTTTCTACAAATGTGCTAACAGTCTCTGTAGAAAAGCAGCCAGTTGCTTGGAAAGTCTTTTGTGTTTAGTACTTGTTTGAGAAAACCAAAATACACATGGGTATGTGCATTTGTCGCCGTAATATGAATGAGAAGTTGTTAAAACGGCGTTAAACCCAAATTAAACATTAACTCAATCGTCAATATGAATAGAACAGAATTATATGGGTATAAAATAAACACATATTCATAGCCAAAATAAATGATATACAATACCAAAAAAATGAACATACAAAAGTTGTCAGGTAGTGTAGGTAAAAAGACCTGACAGATCAACATGTAAAGTTAACTGAGAAGTGTCAATAAATTGAAAAATTATAATATCATTAATCATTAATCATATATATAAATCTACTTCTTTTGTTTTTGATGAAGTGTAGAAGTAACCTTTGTGACATAAAAACATCTCAACTGTCTTGCACTCGTAATTACCTCCAGATAAAAGGTGTGCACATGTAATGAAATCTGTATGTTGTCACAAACACTGTGTTGTAGGTACTTAACAGACTCGTTTCAGTGTGACGAGTCCTTTGAGAACCTCCAACATATGGTTTGAAATAGTAATCAGGAAGATATTGAGGATAAAACACAAGTTTACTCCATTTTATCTAGGATTCTAATCAGCAATTAGTTTCATAAAGAACCCATTTAGAAATAGATTGACAATTACCTTAAATGGTCCACGATGAAATTTATGTCATTTAATGTAATTAAAATAAAGCCATGTTATAAATCTATTGATATGTGTGACATTCGGTGACATATTTATATTCGATCATTTTAACTCTGCATATTTTTGTATGTATGAAAATCCCTTCATCATAACTAGGCCATGGCACGGTAAAACCGATCTTCTGGGGATGTTCGCCTTCGTTTGTCGCTAAGTACATGATACTTTAATGTAATAAAATGATATAATGTATATCATCAAATGGAATAAATCTTTAGAAAAATATCGCATGATGAATACGTAACGAGGTTAGTGCACTGTATCTTTCTATGTAAACTCGCCTGGTTCCGTATTCGTTATCCGATAGTTCATTTCAAGCGGACAATACTACACTAATTTAACCGTTGTGTGATCAGTTCTTCATTCATCCCTTTAATTGTTCATTTAAATGTAAAATGTTTAAGAATCCACGACATACTTTATTCACAAATAACAATAGTAAATTGCATATCCAGAATACATCATTACCGTTAGTACCTTATTTATCTCAAACTTTAAAAAAAGAAAGATATTGAAATGTCATATAATGCTTGATCGTTTAGTGTTTGTTCTACGCTTTCAACATTGTTCGAGCTATATCAATGCGTTTTCTTGGTAAGATTCAAGTACTACTGGTCCTTTTTTCTGACACAAGCCAGTTAAAAAGTATACAGTTTATATGCACTAGGTTCGTGGAGAACAAGAAAAACACATTTGAGCCGTCCCGCGAGAAGACCAATATTATGGCCTCTGCGTAATGTATCGACCCAGATCAGCCTGTGCAGTTTGCGCAGACTGATCCGGACCGACCCATTCAGTCTCAAGGGGATAGAGGTATAGAGTAATGATTCCTGAAACAGAAAATCCACAGAAGGCGAAAAGTGTCTATCCGGGTAAGCCTGTGCGGCATGCTTAGGCTGATCTGGGACGATATATTACGCAGAATCCATAATGTTGGTTTTCTTGTGAAACGGCTCATTTTCGCTTTTTAATCATCTGGCCATTTAAGCTTAAGTTCGAACCCCAGACGGGTCAAACTATAGACTGTTAGTAACGATTTTCCCTGCTTGGCGCTCACAGTGGGGTTAGCATTACGACTGATTCGCTGGTTTCAGGATAGAGGGGTTAGCATTACGACTGATTCGCTAGTGTCAGGATAAAGGGGTTAGCATTACGACTGATTCGCTGGTGTCAGGATAGAGGTGTTATCATTACGACTGATTCACTGGTGTCAGGATAGAGGTGTTAGCATTACGACTGATTCGCTGGTGTCAGGATAGAGGGGTTAGCATTACGACTGATTCGCTGGTGTCAGGATAGAGGGGTTAGCATTACGACTGATTCGCTAGTGTCAGGATAGATGTGTTAGCATAACGACTGATTCGCTAGTATCAGGATAGAGGTGTTAGCATTACAACTGATTCGCTAGTGTCAGGATAGAGGGGTTAGCATAACGACTGATTCGCTAGTGTCAGGATAGAGGGGTTAGCATTACAACTGATTCGCTAGTGTCAGGATAGAGGGGTTAGCATTACAACTGATTCACTGGTGTCAGGATAGAGGGGTTAGCATTACGACTGATTCACTGGTGTCAGGATAGAGGGGTTAGCATTACGACTGATTCACTGGTGTCAGGATAGAGGGGTTAGCATTACGACTGATTCACTGGTGTCAGGATAGAGGGGTTAGCATTACGACTGATTCGCTAGTGTCAGGATAGAGGTGTTAGCATAACGACTGATTCGCTAGTGTCAGCATAGAGGTGTTAGCATAACGACTGATTCGCTAGTGTCAGGATAGAGGTGTTAGCATAACGACTGATTCGCTAGTGTCAGCATAGAGGTGTTAGCATAACGACTGATTCGCTAGTGTCAGGATAGAGGTGTTAGCATAACGACTGATTCGCTAGTGTCAGCATAGAGGTGTTAGCATAACGACTGATTCGCTAGTGTCAGGATAGAGGTGTTAGCATAACGACTGATTCGCTAGTGTCAGCATAGAGGTGTTAGCATAACGACTGATTCGCTAGTGTCAGGATAGAGGGGTTAGCATAACGACTGATTCGCTAGTGTCAGCATAGAGGTGTTAGCATAACGACTGATTCGCTAGTGTCAGCATAGAGGTGTTAGCATAACGACTGATTCGCTAGTGTCAGGATAGAGGTGTTAGCATAACGACTGATTCGCTAGTGTCAGCATAGAGGTGTTAGCATAACGACTGATTAGCTAGTGTCAGGATAGAGGTGTTAGCATAACGACTGATTCGCTAGTGTCAGGATAGAGGTGTTAGCATTACGACTGATTCGCTAGTGTCAGGATAGAGGGGTTAGCATAACGACTGATTCGCTAGTGTCAGGATAGTGGGGTTAGCATTACGACTGATTCACTGGTGTCAGGATAGAGGGGTTAGCATTACGACTGATTCGCTAGTGTCAGGATAGAGGGGTTAGCATTACGACTGATTCGCTAGTGTCAGGATAGAGGTGTTAGCATAACGACTGATTCGCTAGTGTCAGCATAGAGGTGTTAGCATAACGACTGATTAGCTAGTGTCAGGATAGAGGTGTTAGCATAACGACTGATTCGCTAGTGTCAGGATAGAGGTGTTAGCATTACGACTGATTCGGTAGTGTCAGGATAGAGGGGTTAGCATAACGACTGATTCGCTAGTGTCAGGATAGTGGGGTTAGCATTACGACTGATTCACTGGTGTCAGGATAGAGGGGTTAGCATTACGACTGATTAGCTAGTGTCAGGATAGAGGGGTTAGCATTACGACTGATTCGCTAGTGTCAGGATAGAGGGGTTAGCATTACGACTGATTCACTGGTGTCAGGATAGAGGGGTTAGCATTACGACTGATTAGCTAGTGTCAGGATAGAGGTGTTAGCATAACGACTGATTCGCTAGTGTCAGGATAGTGGGGTTAGCATTACGACTGATTAGCTAGTGTCAGGATAGAGGTGTTAGCATAACGACTGATTCGCTAGTGTCAGGATAGTGGGGTTAGCATTACGACTGATTCACTGGTGTCAGGATAGAGGGGTTAGCATTACGACTGATTCGCTAGTGTCAGGATAGAGGGGTTAGCATTACGACTGATTCGCTAGTGTCAGGATAGAGGGGTTAGCATTACGACTGATTCACTGGTGTCAGGATGATAGAGGGGTTAGCATTACGACTGATTCGCTGGTGTCAGGATAGAGGGGTTAGCATTACGACTGATTCGCTAGTGTCAGGATAGAGGGGTTAGCATTACGACTGATTAGCTAGTGTCAGGATAGAGGGGTTAGCATAACGACTGATTCGCTAGTGTCAGCATAGAGGTGTTAGCATAACGACTGATTCGCTAGTGTCAGGATAGAGGTGTTAGCATAACGACTGATTAGCTAGTGTCAGGATAGAGGTGTTAGCATAACGACTGATTCGCTAGTGTCAGGATAGAGGGGTTAGCATTACGACTGATTCACTGGTGTCAGGATAGAGGGGTTAGCATTACGACTGATTCGCTAGTGTCAGGTTAGAGGGGTTAGCATAACGACTGATTCGCTAGTGTCAGCATAGAGGTGTTAGCATAACGACTGATTCGCTAGTGTCAGGATAGAGGGGTTAGCATTACGACTGATTAGCTAGTGTCAGGATAGAGGTGTTAGCATAACGACTGATTCGCTAGTGTCAGCATAGAGGTGTTAGCATAACGACTGATTCGCTAGTGTCAGGATAGAGGGGTTAGCATTACGACTGATTCGCTGGTGTCCGGATAGAGGGGTTAGCATTACGACTGATTCACTGGTGTCAGGATAGCGGGGTTGTATTGTGTATTGTATTGTTTTGAACAATTTCTCCTCTTCACATTATGATTTAATAAAAACAAGGTCTGGTGTAAAGTTTACACAAGTCTGCTTTGTCACAGAATGAATAACGAGATGACACACACATGACTGGAAAGTGATTTGGATGCGTAATAATCCCAACTCAGATCAAATATCGATTACTTGTTCTCGTCACCAATACTAATTGAAATATGAGCAATACCCTTTATAACCATTTGTGTACATAACACGATAGTTTATTGTTTGATTATTTGGTGTTTTACTCAACAATTTCAACAATTCTGAAGTTACATGTATGTATATCACGGCGTTTCCTGTGGAAGTTACCAGTACTACTGGTTTATTTATCCTGACACCAGCCCGTAGGTTGTTATATACTAACCCTGCAACCCTGAGCGCCAAGGAGGGCAGCCATTGCTACAATTGTTTTATGCTGGGGATTCAGACATGAGTCATGTCGGGTCAAAACGTAGGTCACTTGGTCAAATTGAAGGAAAAGCTTGTTAAAACTCTAGAGTTTTTGCCTCAGCAGTTTGAAATGTTGTCAAAATGTTTGTATTAATGATTTCTGGGTCAATTTCAAATATGGGTCATATTGGGTCAAAAACTATGTCACTAGGCCAAATTGAATGGAAACCTTTTTAACACTTTGGAGGCCTTATTTTCAACTTGAGCATGTGGAAACTTTATCAGAATGTTTGTCTTGATGATATGTAGATCAAGTTCGAACATGGGTCATGATGGGTCAAAAAGTAGGTTACTAGGTCAAATTGGAGGAAAACCTTGTTAACACTCTAGAGGCCGCAATTTCTGCTCCGGCAGTTTGAAATTTTGTCAGAATGTTTGTAATAATAATTTCTAGGTCAAGTTCGAATATGGGTTATATATATATATGGGCCAAATTGAAGGAAAATCTTGTTAATACTGTAGAAGTCACATTTTTTGCTAAGGCAGCTTGAAATTTGGTCAAAAGGTTTATCTATATGATATCTAGGCCAAGATCGAATATGGGTCTAGCCGGGTTAAAAACTAGGTCACTAAGCCAAATTGAATGGAAATCTTGTTAACATTCTAGAGGCCTTATTTTCAACTTGAGCATGTTGAAACTTTTTCAGAATGTTTGTCTAGATGATATGTAGGTCAAGTTTGAACATGGGTTATGATGAGTCAAAACGTAGGTCACTAGGTCAAATTGAAGGAAAAGCTTGTTAACACTCTAGAGGCGGCAACTTTTGCTTCAGCAGTTCGAAAGTTTGTCAGAATGTTTGTATTAATGATATCCAGGTCATGTTCGAATATGTGTCACATTGGGTCAGAAAACAAGGTCACTAGGCCAAATTGAAGGACAATCTTGTTAACTCTGTAGAAGCGTAGAGTGTTAACAAGCTTTTCCTTCAATTTGACCAAGTGACCTACGTTTTGACCCGACATGACTCATGTTCGAACTTTTTTCCGCATATCCGAAGGTCAGCAGGAATCACCTATCCATTTAATAAACATTGTGGGAAAAAAGACACATTTCATATTTTTCCTCAATGCTTTCAGTTCTCTTTCAAAATATTAAAATGACTATGATGTTCACCTGGCTTATCAAAGATCAATTTTACTTTGAGCCAAAGAAGAATATCTCACCTGTACGTATCATCAGAAATTAGGAGGCTTCTTTACCCACCATGTTTTCGTCGGCTGCAAATGCGTCAAATGTTGTCTGTATCAGGGAAAATAATTAAAGTTACAATGGAAAGATTTAAATTCCGGAGAAAAATGTCTTGCGGTGTTTCTTGGGTCATGTTTCACTGACAGGACCGTCGCCTTTGGGTTGAAATTAATCCGTTTCGAACAGTCGTACATCTTGATAAGATCCGGTTGTTATCACAGCATGGTGATAACAGTGTTGCTTGTGGTGTGTGTTGGTTTTACTTTCATAGTCCGTGGTGAACCATAATGAGACATTCAAACTAACCGATGTTCGAATAACCGATGTGTCAATCGTAATGCTATCCTCCTCCCAACGCTGAACACCAATGAGGGAAGCCAGTGCTACCCTTTCTTTAAGTCTTTGGTATTGCCAGACCGGGGTTCGAACCCTGGTTTCCCGCTCATCAGACTGACGCTCTAACCCGGACACTGTCATATAATAGTATCGACGTCTATAGATACAATAGGTAAATAGTACACTGGCTTTATGCTGTCCCAACCATCTGTGGTAAATAATGTAATATAAATAATGTAGGAAAGTTGGTGCGACAACTCCTGATTAAATGCGGGACCGCATCTCAGGAAAAACTACATTTAACCTATTTCTAACTCGATGGCGCATTTTTACGAACCTGCAGCAGTCGACGTATGAAAGCATTGTGGTAAAGTGAGAAATTATTCAAAATGGGCAATTTCTCCGTCTGCCACAATGTTTTCAACTAGATTCGATTGTTTTATATTCATTTGTGGAGACTTTCTTGAGTGTGACATATATGTTTTTAAAGCCGTCTAGTAAAGATTTAGTGCATGTGGGAAATCTTTAATTTGATTAAACGCCGTTTCACCTCATGCGTGTTTTCTAGCTGTTTTCTTCCAACCGAACCTGGGTTCTAACACACGACCTCTGAATTGGTAGTCACCAATTAAATTATTATCGCGCTCCTACTGAGAGACATTGCGATAAGTGATAAACACGATAAGCATGATCCCGTGCACTCTCTCAACATGATCTCCCTGTTTACCAAATACACGAGGTCGTTTAAAAGTCTTTGGATTACTGGTATGAATCTGGTATGAATCTGACAAGCTACCTTCTACTGGATAGTAAGCCAGGCATTCATGTACTACTGCCATGTTACAACTACCATGTTACTACTGCCATGTTCCTACTACCATGTTACTACTGCCATGTTACTACTGCCATGTTACTACTGCCATGTTACTACTACCATGTTACTACTGCCATGTTACTATTGCCATGTTACTACTACCATGTTACTACTGCCATGTTACTACTGTCATGTTACTACTGCCATGTTACTACTGCCATGTTACTACTGATATGTTACTACTGCCATGTTACTACTGCCATGTTACTGCTGCTATGTTACTACTGAAATTATATTGAAAACGGCGGAAACCACAATCAAATACACAAAGCTGAGCCATTCCGTGAGAAAACCAACATTATGGACTCTGCGTAATGTATCGACCCATATCAGCCTGCGCAGGCTAATCCGGGCCGACACATTCCGTCTCAGGGGGAAAGAGGTATAGAGTAATGATTCCTGAATCAGAAAATCCACAGGAGGGGAGAAGTGTCTGTCCGGGTTAGCCTAAGCTGCATGCGTAGGCTGATCGGGGTCGATACTTTACGCAAGAGTCCACAATGTTGGTTTTCTCGTAATTCGGCTCATATGTAAAGTTAATATATTTAAAGTATAATATTTTATAGGCGATTATTTTCCTAAAACTTAACGGTTCAATTACGAAACTGAAATAGCCAAATACGGAATCCACTGCTAGCATTAATAACTTATCAATCGACTATGATCGAGACTTGGATCGAGACTGGGATCGAGCCAATCTCTCTCACTCTCTCTCATGTTAGATGAACGGATGGATAGCATGATATATTTTAGGAAGATCTTTTTAAATATATACCCTTCTCTAACTACACGCAGCCTTTTAAATTTACGACTACATGTACGACTATGTTACGCAAGACTTTAGACTATAATTGCACACAGTGTAGATTAAGATCAGCCTTCGTGCTCGTACAGTCTAGTGTTGACCGGTCGCCACATATTTATCAACTTGATAAATAATGGTCAATAAACATGCCCGAAATGTCTTGGTTGATGATACCGGTGGCAGGAATACAGCGGGATAAGGGTTAGTTACTGGTCGACCATTCGGGAAGCAGACGAAGAGATTAAGCTCTTGTGTCACAGTCGATATGGAATAGATACATTTTAATCTACTAAATATGATATCAAAAACGTTTTAGATTTATAGCTCAGACATTTAACACTAAATAAGGTTCTGCCGTTTGTGGGCCTGTTGAAAAGATCCCATGTGTCCCAAAGACCCCTTCCCATTTACATACGCTTTCTGTTGAATACTTCCATATATTGAGATGATCCATTGTTTTGCCTCGATGTTTTTGTTTCGTTTTGTTTTTTCAATTTCTCCTTTTGCCATAATGTTTTAAACTCTGTTGAATAATTATACTTCCATTTATAGAGATGATCCATATTCTTTTGCCTAGCTGTTTTCAAAATCGTTTGCTGTTGATTTGTTTTATGTGAGAAATGGTTGAAAAACTGATTACCTACATAGTGTTCCAACGGCAAACCCAGCATATGAGCACAAAGTAAAACAAACGATGACATTATTCTGAGTCACAATATTGTATCGCCACTAATGCATAAACTGAATCAGCCTCCGGGGAGATATAAATCGAGCAGACCTGTATACTGATGGCGCGTTCGATTAGTTTACAGGTGTCGATTCCAGACTAGGCTCCGAGGTATATGATGTATATATATATATATATATATATATATCGAGGCAAATTTTGGACGCTTCCAGTTAGAGTGAGAGAACTGTGATGGGAACATCAAAACGTGTATATTTCAATCAAGTTTGCAGGATTTACTAGTAATTGCTTGTTATTCGTTAGTTTGTGAGTGTGGAGCACTTTTTTAATTTTATTTTATATAATATATTTATTTCTGATAGTTTGTAGTAATACAGCACTTCTATGTCATCCTTTGATTTATAATATTTTGTAATATATGGATGATTTGATATTTGGATAAATCTCTTTTTTAACTTGAGATATAAAAGTAAACCATGCTTCTAAGAAGATTATCTTTCCAATATTTAAAATATTTCTTAGTTTGTATTTGCCATAAAATAGTAAAATAGAGCATGCAGGAGACTAGGTAGACAACAGAAATACGCTGTCTTCTGGCGTATTTGTTTACAATTGAAACCTATAACCGTTTTGTATTTGAATAGATTCTTCAAAAATGAAATTATTCTGAAAGTTTTAAAAGTTAATATAACAAAATTGGGGCATACTTTAGAGAAAAAAGAAAACGTTGTCGGGGGGAAATAAATTGCTCATATCTTCTTTTTCCCACAACGTTATCTACAGATTCATTTCTGTAAAACTCGTTTATATATCACATCAACCATTTAAATCATTGATTATAGCGACGAATTCTGACAATTTTATATAATTATTTGGTGTATGGGATTGTTCCATTAAACCGCTATGTAGACTCACTGGAATAGTGTTTCAGTTACTATTGGATAATTCACTGTGGTGAAAGTAGGTACGAAAGGAAAGGGAACTGTTCTATATGAAGTGAATAACAGGTATGTGTGACCTTTATGAACATTGTTGAACGGAGTAAATTACAAACAACTTAAACTGTTTCGTGTATCCACCCTATTTAACAGTATACCATGATACTTCTCACATTATCACATTTCACGAGCAATTGTCGACATTTTTACATATTTTCATTTCTTTTAATTTTGACTTTGGAGAGTGCAAAGATAGCATCTGAACCATAATGTTCTGTTATCGTGCAATCAACTCCTATATCCTGATTATCCCCGTATTCTATAAACACGAACGAAGCTCAATGAGATGATTCGTGTAATCCTTTTAAACTTGCAAGTACATTTTGACTCAAGTACACCAGACGGCGTTTTAAACCACTGTTGTAAAAGGAGGAATTGCTCATCATATGCAAATTGTCGTGTTTTACCTACATTCAATTATCAGACATTTGAATTAAAAAGTTGCCATAGGTTTGCCTATGTGCTTTCAGAGCCATTCTCTGTAGATTTGCTGTGTAAAGGTAATGGTTTATAAGTACAATACATATAGGGTTTCCAAGAAGGTTCAACAAGGTTGCCAGGCTATAAAACACGACCGCTCTATCACTTTCAGCGTTCGCTCCAGGTATATCTAAATGACATTCGTAAATTATTAATTAAATTAATCTTTATTATTTATTGCCATGTGTCGCGTAATAGGCATTCGAGATGATATATTAATAATCATAAATTTGATCAAACATCGTAAGTTATCTTATAAATAGGCCATTAATTTACCTGATAACAATCAGAACATTACGTAAACCTTGAAGGTGATATACACCACTTTTCAATCTGCTGTTTATGATGTAATTGGCAAAAAAATGGTTAACCCTTTCCCACATACAGGAAATCTGCAGCAGGCGACTTTGAAAACAGTCAGGCAAAAATATGACAATTCTCTACAAATGATGATATAGTTATTGAATAGAGTTGAAAACATTGTGTCAAACGGAGAAATTGCTCATTATGAGCAATTTCTCCATTTGCCACATTGTTTTCAAAAGTCGTCTGCTGCAAATGAGTCGGAATGCGTCAGCTAGTGGGAAAGAGTTAATGCGTTTGTATCTTCTTCGTTGTCGTTGTCAGGCGAAAACGAGTCATACGCGTCTGCTGCAGATACACACTGCGGATTGAGGTTTTATGAAAGTCTCAATTAATGTTCTTTAACTTTTGTTTGACGATACGCGTTTATCCATTTACAATGCACGAACTCAACAATAATACATTGATAATGCACGAACTCAACAATAATACATTGATAATGCACGAACTCAACAATAATACATTGATAATGCACGAACTCAACAATAATACATTGATAATGCACGAACTCAACAATAATACAATGATAATGCACGAACTCAACAATAATACATTGATAATGCACGAACTCAACAATAATACATTGATAATGCACGAACTCAACAATAATACATTGATAATGCACGGACTCAACTATAATACATTTACAATGCACGGACTCAACCATACATGCATAATACATTGGCAATAGAAAGGTTAAATTCATAGTTGGATGAGGAACACTCGCTTCCTTAATGCCTTTCCCACTTCCGGACTCGTTTTGATACATCGGCAGCAGACGACTTTTTAAAACGGAAATGACTCATTATGAGCAGACTCTACTTTTGTCACAATATATTCAACTGTATTCAATGATCATACTATAATTGATAGATATTCCACATTTCAGACTAAGACGTGTTATAGTCGTCTGCCGAAGATGTGTAGTATGTGGCAAAATGTCTCTCTTTTCCACACTGTTACTAAATCAGATACTAAAGCGGCGCCCGTAGACACAGAGTTTACATTTTCCGTAACTGCCGCTTGTTTTCTGATCGCGTTACGACCGTTTTGAATGAAGTTCATAGGAACTCTATGAAGAACCCCTGGACTATCTCATGTTTAATCATACCGGGGATATCAAATCGCCGGCGATTCTGATCTTTCTGATTATCGTAATGAGTAAACAAAGGATGGGGCGCTTTAACCCTTTCCCTCATACGACAATTCTGCAACAGACGACTTTGAAAATATTTTGTCAAAAAACAGAAAATCGTTTTGTGCAATTTCTTCTTTTGTCATTATGTTTTCAAAAGGCTGTCTGCTGCAGAGGCGTTAGAAAGCGTAATGAGTAAACAAAGGATGGGGCGCTTTAACCCTTTCCCTCATACGACAATTCTGCAACAGACGACTTTGAAAATATTTTGTCAAAAAATAGAAAATCTCTATAATTGAATGGATAACCTGTGACAAAAAGTGGAAGACATTGTGGCAAAAGGAGAAATTGCACGTTTTGTGCAATTTCTTCTTTTGTCACTATGTTTTCAAAAAGCTGTCTGCTGCAGAGACGTTAGAAAGCGTCTATATGAGGGAAAGGGTTAAACTGGGAGTAGGTGCATGGCTAATCCATTCTCATTTGCAGACCTATTTTGACGCATATTCAGCCGGCGACTTTTGAAATCATTGTGGCAAAAGGAGAAATTCCCCATGTATATTCACCGGCTCATCTCATGCTTCAGCTGTCGACATGATATATCAAACCAACCTTGTTGAGACTGATATAGATTGTTATCATTTGGATCAAAACCATTTTATAAATGTTTTAAAAAACTATTACATGACACTAACAGCAAGAAATGGGGATTCCGATCAGATTGCAAGTTGACGCTGACTGATCTGGATCAACGTCGATCGAACAAGACTGTCGAATGCCCGTTTTCCCCGTGCCATGATTTAATTAGTCTACCAGTGTGTGTTCATTCTAACATGTGGTTCTAATAAAACGAGCTTGACCAATCTTAGCATTAAATTACTCTGGAGTAAATTGGAGGACCCCCGCACCGGCGGTGTTTACATACAATTAACTTCGGTATTGTTTCTCAGAGGTAAATCGCCAGTGTCGGTACGTAGTGTGTTTATATGTTAACCCTTTCCCTCGTTTGGAGCAATTTCTTCTTTTGTCGCTATGTTTTTAAAAAGCCGTCTGCTGTTGATGTATCCGTATGCGCCTGAATGTGGATAACGGTTAAGGTTATCGGTTCGTATTACATCCTGTAGGCTACTGTCTCGTCAAGGCGATAACATCACGCACGTATATAAGACCAGATCGTATGTACCAAACTCGATAACTTGCTACCTGAAAGTAGCTTAACCCTTTCACACATATAGACGCTTTCTGGAGCCTCTGCAGCAGTAGTCTTTTGAAAACATTGTGACAAAATGCGAAATTGCTCAAAACGAGCAATTTCTCCTTTTGCCACAATGTTTTTCAACACTTTTATATATGGAGATATTTTGCTTATTTCTGCAAAGATGTGTTCAAAGTCGTCTGCTACAGATTTGTTGTATGTGGGAAAGGGTTAAGACACTCTATTTTCATACTCGGTAGAGGAATACATATATTCGTTGTTCCGTTATACTTTATTAGCAAACATGTTATTTAATGATTATCTTCGAACATATGATTGAGATATATTTCCGAAACTAAAATAAACCATGATCTGGAAGTAGCTAAATGACAATGGCAACCGCAAAATCTTTTGAAAGTATTTAGGCCATCGAACCATATACCACAACACAATCAATTGTGTGGTCGCGCTGGCTGTTCAGGGTCTACATTATTTGCAAATGCATTTAGGTTGGCTATAGTTGAGTGCCTCTCATAAGATCATTAGTTCAGACGTTTTGTTCTTTGTATATGGGAGCTGTATTGTCGGTTCATGCAGATAATGAAAATTGACACCTAATATAACGGTCCAGTTGTCAACAGAAATATTATCTGTGTCTCTACTGTCAGGCATGATGCAATAGATAACAAGTGTAATTAAACACGTGACATGTTTCGTAATGATTAACACACAGTAAGACAAGTTTAATTTCAGATATCGTTAGAATTACATAATCGTAAGATTCACATCTTAAAGGGCGAAGCGTGGTTTATATCGATATCTCGTCAGTGTTCATTTCTCAATTGAGCCCTGAGGTAATGGTTCTTCTTTCATGTTATTCGACACGATTAAGAGCCGGGTCAAATCCGAAAGGGCCATACTTCTAATTTGCGAATCGTTAAGACCTAGACAAGTCAGTTAGTCTTTGTATACGTGCAACTTTACCAGAACCTTCGCTGTCCTCTAACTTGTTGAATAGCCAGATGTGGCTGCTTCTTACAGTGAAAACAAAAACACGTCAATTGTGTTCTGTTGATTGCCTACATATCTTCATTTCAGACGACGTTTTGAAAACATTGTCACAAAAGAAAGTGCTCATAATGAGCAATTTTGCATTTTGTCATAATGTTTTCAAATCTATTCAATAACGAACACTTCCGTTTATACATATGTTCCTATTGTTTGCCTAAGTATTTTCAAAGCCGTCTGCTGGTGACTTTTCATATGTGGGAAAGCGTAAAAAATATTGTTGGAGTGACTTTTACACGTCATCAGCAGGTTGTACGGAAATAATATATCATCAGCAATTTCTCCTTTTGCCAGAATGTTTTTGAAAGTCGTCTGCTGCAGAGGCGTCATAAAGCGTCTGTGTGTAGGACAGGGTAAACAGGTCCAGATAACCGCAATTTGTAACAGTAACTTTAAGTTTAATCGCTTTAACCCTTTCTCACATACATCAAATATGCTCCAGGCGACTTTTTAAACATCGTGGTTAAAATATGGATTCTTTTTTAAAAATAAAGTTTTAATTATTCAAAAGAGTTGGAAATATTGTAGCAAAAGGAGAAATTGTTCATTCTCAGAATGTGTCTGCTACAGAGTTTCTAAAATGCGTCTGCATTTAGTCGAAAGTGCTGAGGACTGTCAACCAAGACGTTGTGAGTTCGAATTTAAACAGTAACTATGTATACATATGAGCCGTTCCACGAGAAAACCAACATTATGGGATCTGCGTAATGTATCGACCAGATCAGCCTGCGCTGTCCGCGCAGACTGATCCGGGCCGATACATTCCGTCTCAGAGGGAAAGAGGTATAGAGTAATGATTCCTGAAACAGAAAATCCACAGGAGGCGAAACGTGTCTGTCCGTGTTAGCCTGCGCGGCATGCTTAGGCTGATCAGGGTCGACATTTTATGCAGAGTCAATAATGTTGGTTTTCTCGCGGGATGGCTCATATATAGTTGACAGTTTTAACTAAAGAATGCTACATACTTTCCAGCAACAAGTTCATTTTAGAAGATCTCTCATTTAATATTTCTTTCGAAGATTATCATTTGTATCATTAAAATTTTAAGTAACGCGTGACTTTTGACTTTAACATAGATGCACAGTGGCTTATCGTATCATTATAGCGGTAACGTTGAAATGCTATTAGAGTTTGCTTAGTATGAGACGGTTTAGTTTGAGGCGCCATGAGCCTGTGTGAGACAGTACATCGGTCAAGCCCTTTAGACTATAAGATACCAAAACAACAAAGAGTATGACTTGACGTAGACACAGATTTGTAAGTAGACAAAAGATGGAGATAACATTTACAAAAGTCATAATAATGGTGCGGTGGAAACAAAACCTGATCTCGTGGGTGGGGGGCGGAAGTAGCGCCTTGTTGTGGTTTGCTTATCAAAGCATCGCTGAACGAGTCTTTAAGCGTTTATTCACATTTGATAACGAAATGAGTCAATTCCAACTATCATTAATAAATTAATCGATTAATTGAACGAGGTAGCCTTGTATAATATATCAAGAACGCCTTTCAAAAGTAAGTACAGTAAAGTCATGGTATATCAACCGGTAACAAAGAGGACTGTCGATCTAGTAGGAAATGGGGTCGAAACTCAACTCGGCCGTACATTCGTGTAGACAGTTCACACATCCAGTGTGACCAGCATCATTCTTTTTTTACCGATTGGTTCAAGGAGTTTATATATGGGACGATATATCCACTTAAAGCTTTGGTTTCATCTATTCTTTAGTTATGTTTCAATCAAATAATTATATACACTTATGAAATACGTAAATAAGAGGCAAACGTTGTATAGTGTACGTGTACGTGTACGTGTAGGCTGTTTACTCTTCATGTTGTTTATATTAAAGACAACTAGTAGTAATGGTTACCCTCCTTGGCGCTCTAGATTGTTGCGTTAGCATTACGACTGAATGTAGTACTGGTAACTTAACTAGGAAAAACCGTGATATATCTGAACAATAGCATTACGACTGAATGTAGTACTGGTAACTTAACTAGGAAAAGCCGTGATATATCTGAACAATAGCATTACGACTGAATGTAGTACTGGTAACTTAACTAGGAAAAACCGTGATATATCTGAACAATAGCATTACGACTGAATGTAGTACTGGTAACTTAACTAGGAAAAGCCGTGATATATCTGAACAATAGCATTACGACTGAATGTAGTACTGGTAACTTAACTAGGAAAAGCCGTGATATATCTGAACAATAGCATTACGACTGAATGTAGTACTGGTAACTTAACTAGGAAAACCCGTGATATATCTGAACAATAGCATTACGACTGAATGTAGTACTGGTAACTTAACTAGGAAAACCCGTGATATATCTGAACAATAGCATTACGACTGAATGTAGTACTGGTAACTTAACTAGGAAAAGCCGTGATATATCTGAACAATAGCATTACGACTGAATGTAGTACTGGTAACTTAACTAGGAAAAGCCGTGATATATCTGAACAATAGCATTACGACTGAATGTAGTACTGGTAACTTAACTAGGAAAAGCCGTGATATATCTGAACAATAGCATTACGACTGAATGTAGTACTGGTAACTTAACTAGGAAAAGCCGTGATATATCTGAACAATAGCATTACGACTGAATGTAGTACTGGTAACTTAACTAGGAAAAGCCGTGATATATCTGAACAATAGCATTACGACTGAATGTAGTACTGGTAACTTAACTAGGAAAAGCCGTGATATATCTGAACAATAGCATTACGACTGAATGTAGTACTGGTAACTTAACTAGGAAAAGCCGTGATATATCTGAACAATAGCATTACGACTGAATGTAGTACTGGTAACTTAACTAGGAAAAGCCGTGATATATCTGAACAATAGCATTACGACTGAATGTAGTACTGGTAACTTAACTAGGAAAAGCCGTGATATATCTGAACAATAGCATTACGACTGAATGTAGTACTGGTAACTTAACTAGGAAAAGCCGTGATATATCTGAACAATAGCATTACGACTGAATGTAGTACTGGTAACTTAACTAGGAAAAGCCGTGATATATCTGAACAATAGCATTACGACTGAATGTAGTACTGGTAACTTAACTAGGAAAAGCCGTGATATATCTGAACAATAGCATTACGACTGAATGTAGTACTGGTAACTTAACTAGGAAAAGCCGTGATATATCTGAACAATTGTAGAAAGTGGCTTCAATCACCAAACAATAAATCAATCAATCTTCAATGTGTAATCTTAGTGAGTGTATCTATCAAACTAACAGGAGTACGTAAATGAGACACGAACAATGTAGACCAAGATGTGATTACATGCGCAGATTAATTCATGTCCACTGTCTAAACCAAGGTCGTGTAACACTGTCCAACATGTCCACTGTCTAATCCAAGGTCGTGTAACACTGTCCAACATGTCCACTGTCTAAACCAAGGTCGTGTAACACTGTCCACTGTCTAAACCAAGGTCGTGTAACACTGTCCAACATGTTCACTGTGTAAACCAAGGTCGTGTAACACTGTCCAACATGTCCACTGTCTAAATCAAGGTCGTGTAACACTGTCCAACATGTCCACTGTCTAAACCAGGGTCCTGTAATACTGTCCAACATGTCCACTGTCTAAACCAAGGTCGTGTAACACTGTCCAACATGTCCACTGTCTAAACCAAGGTCGTGTAACACTGTCCAACATGTTCACTGTCTAAACTAAGGTCGTGTAACACTGTCCAACATGTCCACTGTCTAAACCAAGCCCGTGTAACACTGTCCAACATGTTCACTGTCTAGACCAAGGTCGTGTAACACTGTCCAACATGTTCACTGTCTAAACTAAGGTCGTGTAACACTGTCCAACATGTTCACTGTCTAAACTAAGGTCGTGTAACACTGTCCAACATGTCCACTGTCTAAACCAAGCTCGTGTAACACTGTCCAACATGTTCACTGTCTAGACCAAGGTCGTGTAACACTGTCCAACATGAACACGCAGGGGCAGCAGACTAATCATTCAAAACATTTAGACAAAAGGAGAAATCGCTCATAAAGAGAAATGTATCCTTTTGCCACAACGTGTTCAACTCTATTTAATTATTGCACTTTCATCGATAGAGATTTATTTAGTTTGTTTACACATATGTGCTCAAAGTCGTCTGCTGCAGAATAACGATATGTGTGAAAGGATTAACGAAGAATAAACAGAGGGACAAGGATTAACATCAGATAAAAGGTTAAAAGTCGTATAGATACACACCGCTGTACGAGCGGATAATATGCTTGTAGATAAACGCCGACTATAATTAATCGTAGCATGTTAATTTGAACACCGTTCGCCGACAGTAAGCTACCAATTTGTGGTCTGATAAATGAGATTAACGTAAGACAAATCGGCGCGTTTATTGTTCTTTATTTCCTTATCTCTGGTTTACCCTTTCCTATATACATATAATCTGCAGAAGGTTTCGAAAACATATAGACCAAAACAAAAAAGGTGGTGGGGGGTGGTGGGGAATTCAACAAAATAAATAATTATTATTGAGTAGAATTCAAATCTTTTTGACAAGAGAAGCAATTGCTCATTATAAGCAATATTTTCTTTTACCGCAATATTTTAAGTCTACGGCGATGCGTCAAAGAGTGTCTGCAATCCAGAAAGGGCTTGCTACTAGGTACGTCACGTGACTACCGAACTGCTGGGTTTTGGAAGCATAGACAATCAAGACTAGGATCGACTCTACATTCCCTATTATACCTTTTAATGTGCTAATATTAATATTACTGGAGTTAAAATATGATACCAACTTAACATTTCAGCAGCATTATATTATCAGGAGAGGGGTTATTATCATTTTATATGTTTGTATTTTTGTTTTGTTCGTTTGTCTCTCTTCTCTCTCTTACTGTTTTGTTCTCTCCATATGAATCCTGTATACAGCCTGGTATTCACTTTATATGTAAACATGTATAATAATTACCTCATATCACATTTAACTTGTGCTGAGTGTACATGTATTAAACGTTGAAACTCTGTTTGTACACTGATGTCACTATTCAACATTCGTTGTGTACACTGATGTCACTATTCAACATTCATTCTAATTTGTGTTCTAGTTTTAATTATTAATTCACAAAGTGCTATATAAATCGATGGATGGGCAATCCGATGTTTTACAATCAAAACTTGAGTTACTTTGAAATATAGAATATTCGGCGTCCGAATTCGTCTGCTACTGGAAACAACTTGTTAATGTCGATTTTAGTGTAACTTGGCACAGGCATGACTTCAATACTGTGCGATGTAATTTTTATTCCTTTACTGATTTCATCATTCCTGGTATTTTAAAAGTTATTGTATATTTAATTATTTATGATTGCGTGAATTCGGTTAACCTATGCTTTCAACGTTATTTATATCACGACGGTTAATTCATCAGTTACGTTCTATTAGAAGTGTTTAATATGACAGTTCCCCGGGCAACTGGCTAACTTTCAGCATGCGTTTGTGTGTCTATCGGTAAAGGACGAACGACACACGCTAGTCCCAATGCCCTATGGAGATAGTGGGAAACAATGTTTACTTGGCAGAGAAAGAAAGAAACCCACGAATCTGTGATCGAATGCTTTCGTCTTCACTTGCTTAGCTGCCGAGCCCTTGTAGTTAAGCCGGTAACGACGCGGGCTGTAAATCCCGGGGTTGTCAGTTTGAACCCAAGCTCGGTCAACATTCTAATCCGACGTTCGACAAAATTCAATGCGTCATTTGTCTTCCACCAATGGGCTATAGGTATATCTCAAAAAGCAGTCGGTGGCTTGGAAAGACTGTTTTGTTGAGTACTGGTATGAGAAAGCCACGAGACACATGGATAATTGAGCTGGGTGCAGTGCTATGACTGATAAATTGTTGAAAATGATGTTTACCCCCCGGTAAATCAATAAATCAGTGCATAATCATTTAGTATATATAAGGGGTTATCACTGTAGACAATTCTGTAGCAGAAGACTGAAAACACACAGATAAAATGCGGAAAATATATATAAATGAAATTATGGTAAAGGAAAAAAGGGTAGCACTGAATTGCTCATTATTAGAAAAGCGTTCTTTTTTTAAGTCGTGTTTTCACAAATCTGCTGCAGTTGCTTGTTGCACAGGGTTTCATCGATCCATTCATTATTGTTTTCTATAAAGATTTACGGCTCTTTCCGATTTAAAATCTTGATTGGTTATGCAGGTGTGCAAAAGCAGGTGCATGCGTGCTCAAGGCAATTTATTCCGTAGATTCGATAAATGGTTATCTATTAAAATATTGATTTAATTCACATATTTCACAAACGTTGTTCTTTTTAACTCTCCCTACGTCAATGGCAAATATTGAGGATTTTGCAAACAATACAGATTCAGGTGAGACAGCTCGTTAAATGAAATGTTAATGATTTTGAACACGAACGAGACTAACTTTAAGAAAATACATACCGTATGTTATAACATATACGTTGTTGTTATTTTAACTTTCTCTCGGTGAATTCCAGCAACTGATATCATCACCATTTATTGTAATAAATAGTGTTTGCTATATGACAATGATAATGACCAATACTTATTGAAAGCATCAAGGCCACCGGCCAAGAGTACAAATTATTCAATTTAGTTAACATTGTTAAGATTAGATTGATCCACGCATGCACGCAAAACATATCGAGGGCTTGGCGTGAAACGGTTGTAACTAAAATTAGTATTTTTTTACCAAGGTTAATCACCTCGCAATGAAGTCTTTATAAGCGTTAAATCATCTTGGTAAACAATGGAAATTTAGGTGCCATTGCTCGTTCTGAGCAATGGCACCTAAATTTGCATTGTTTACAAAGGGGTCAAAATTGCCCCTAAACCAGGGTTTTCAAAACAGGTTTTTAGTTACAACTGTTTCACGCCAAGCCCTTGATATACAGGGTACAGACGTGGGCTTATGTTTATCAGAGAAATCCTATTTAGTCCTTAGTTATTAATTGGTGTAGGTTACGACGGGGCTGTTGATACATGGGCATAAGTTCGATTCCCGGACAAGTCTTGTCCGATTCTCTTTTCCATGACTTACAACACTATTGCGACCGGCTACACAGAGCTTATGTGACAAGGCAGCCAGTTTCATTGGAATAATAATGTGTGGCATACTGGTCCGAGATAGCCAGTAAACATACTTGTTATGATCTGGCTGCAGTAATATAAATAAGATATTTATTCTAGCGGCGTCTAATACAGTCAATGCAGTTAAAATAAGTTCATAATAAATGACTGCGAATGCACCATTCGCAAATAGCTCAAACGGCTCCCAATATGATGTGACTAGAGTCGTTTGCTCGAAAATTAAGCAGGAAAGCAAAGTAGCAAAAATATTTCAAAGTTTAAAATATTTGTTTGAAAAGAAGCACTGTTTGTTCAGAGCAATTTCTCCTATTCGCCCAGTGTTTTATAAAGTCGTCTGCTACGAAGGCGTCGTCAACGTGCGTCTATGTCAGGAACAAGTGGGACGTTTGGATTAAGGCTGGAGTGTTAACCCTTTTCCTCATACGACAATTCTGCAGCAGACGACTTTGAACGTATTTTGTCAAAACATAGAAAATCTCCATAATTGAATGGATAACCTATGACGAAAAGTGGAAAACATTGTGGCAAAAGGAGAAATTGCACGTTTTGTGCAATTTCTTCTTTTGTCACTATGTTTTCAAAAAGCCGTCTGCTGCAGAGGCATCAGAAAGCGTCTATATGAGGGAAAGGGTTAACGATACGAAAAGATAGGAATAAAAAGTAGTGTTATAAAAAAAAGATATTCCTATAAATAATCTGTCTAGGAAACAACACTTTCTGCAGACACACCCGTAATTATTCGACCCATTAACATTTTGGTTCAAAGGTTGGATGCAATACGATCATTATAGGCCCGGCCGGGTAGCTCAATTGGTAGCGTATCTGACTCGTGATCTGGAGGTCACGGGTTCGATACCCGGTTGCGGCGACATTCTTTCGGGCGATGTTTTCCATTGCCTCTCACCTCTGATCTATGTGAGAAAGTGGTCAGTGGCTTCGAAAGAATGTTGTGTAAGTACTGGTGTGGGAAAGCCAGGAAAACATGGGTAGGTGCACTGACCGCCGTGATATGACCAAAGCTGTTGAAAGCTGTCCAAACAAACGATCATTATAGGTGTTACGGAAATGACATTTGCCTGAACGTTGTTTTATGCGACCTTAAAGGGTATTGTAGTTATATCACGGCGTGTCCTTAGTAGATAACGTTAATAATCTGGATGGTCATTGGTACGACCAAACCCCGGATTGAATCCGGGTCTCCAGCTCCCCGATCCCCAGCCGGGTCATATCAAAGACTTTAAAAATGGTATTAATGGATGCCATCCTTGTTGCTCTGCGTTGCGGAGTTAGCATTACGACTGATTGGCTGGTGTCAGGATAAATAGACTAGTAGTACTGGTATCTACCCGTGATATAACTGAAAAATTGTTGAAAGCGGCGTAAAACACCAAACAATAAATCAATCAATCTCTAGCTGTCGATACGGGACTCTCTACGTAATGTATCACCGAGTCGGTACAAAAGCGATATGGCTTAGTAATTATACATATATATGTATTTGCAGTCATTGCTGTGTTAAAAAGATCACTTGTATTAGTCGACCACTTGTTTAGAGCGACACTTTTGACCTACAATAGCAATTATGAGGTTCAATGTGTTGGTCGAACGAAATGATTGAGACGCCCGATTTGGACATGGGAGAGTCTATTTTAAACAATTCGGCGCTGAAAGAGTTATAGCGCCATTGTCAGTTGGTACAAGGATTAAAATGAGCCCGTGTACGAGAAAACCAATATTGTGGACTCTGCGAAAAGTATCGACCCGGATCAGACTAAGCATGCCACACAGGTTAACCCTGAGAGACACTTTTTGCCTCCTGTCGATTTTCTGTTTCAGGAATCATTACTCTATGCGTCTATCTCCCTATGACGGAATGTGTCGGCCCGGATTAGGCTGCGCGGACTGCGCAGGCTGATCCGGGTCGATACATTACGCAGAGTCCATAATGCTGGTTTTCTCGTGGAACGGCTAATATACATCCTTATAAGACGGAATTTATGTACAGGCCGGTCTGAACTTGTACTGTTCAGAAATGATAACTAGTACATTTTCCCTTTGTTGATTGTATGGTGTTTAATGCCGTTTTCAACAATTGTTCAGTTATATCACGGCGTTTCCCGGGTAAGATAACAGTACTACTGGTTCATTTATCCTGACACCAGCCAGTCAGACGTAATGCTAACCCCACAACCCTGAGCGCCAAGGAGGGCAGCCATTACTAATACATTTTCCCTTGGACGATTTCAAGTTTTATTCGATGTTTAATTGTTGCATCTTTATTTATTTCAGCTTAGGGATTAAATATACAGCAAAGTGACCAAGGATATTTCAGACATAAACAGACAAAATGAAGTTTAGTGTGATCTTCCTCCAGTGCGCATGCGCGTTTGCAATAATTGCATCCGTTTTAACGGAGGATGTTGAGAAAAAGACACGACGACGAAAATGTCGCTGCAAGAAATACATCGAACAGTTAAACAAAGACATAAGTGAAAGATTTACAGCTTTTGAAAACAAATTTGGAAATATGACAAATGGCTATTCAAATACTCCTTTAAAGCATGAAATTGATCAAACTGTAAGTGTCGCTTTAACTATTACTGCTGGCAAATTCGATCAATTGATGGACAGAGTCTCAGAAACAAAAGAAACTCTTAGAAAGGAAAGTTACTCTTTAAGACTGCTACAAGAAAACATTTACAAGGAAGATAAAAACACAGACTCGATGACAGAAACGTTTAACACGCTGGAATCAGTCGTTGGGAACATATCGATTACGGTTGAAAAACTGGAAAAGACGGTCAGGAGCAGCTTGAGCGGTCTGAGACATCAACGGAAAGTACGGCATCGACACACGACAATGGAACAGCCCAGCTATCCCAGAGGTAAGGCCTGTTTAGACGGTTTGATAAGCTTATTAACCCTGTCCAGCCACATATAAATGATTTAGGTCGCCTATCCAGCAGAGACTTTTGAAAACATTTTGACAAATGGAGAAATTGCTCATTATGAGCAATTTCTCCTTTTGTCACAATGTTTTCAACTATATTCAAGATTTGTACTTTTATTTGTTGAGATTTTCCATATTTTCCCGACATTTTTTCAAACTCAACTCCTGCGCATTTGCTGTGATAGGGAAAAGAGTAACCGTTTTCCCGCTGAATTTCTGAGATCAGTTTAAGAGACAATCCATCATTCTGATCTAGTTCGTGCACATTCAATAGGTATATTCTTAGCTTTAAATTAACGAACAAGTAGCGAACAGGGTAGATAAAGATCAGACTGCATGAATGTGCCGGCTGATCTGGTTCTTCAGTTTTCGCACATTGATTCACATTTGTGATATGCACATGTTGATTAAAGTCAGGTGTTGCAGGATCAATGTTACTTGTCATTCCTTCAGACTTGCTGTCGGCCCGAGCCCCGGTAGCTCAGTCGGTAGCGACGCGGGCTGTCAATCCAGGGGTTGTGAGTTCGAATCCCGGCTCGGCCAACTTTCTTTCCGAGGATTGACAAAAGTCAATGCGACATGCGTCATTCGTCTTTCATCAATGGGCTAAGTCTATGTGGAAAACCAGCCAGTTGCTTGGGAAGATTGTTGTGTGGAGTACAGGTGTAGGAAAACCAGGAAATGCATGAATAGGTGAACTGGCCGCCGTGATATAACTGAGAAATTGTTAAAAACGGCGTTATACCCCAATCAATCAATCAATCAGACTTGCTGTCCAAGATAAAACGGACTTAATTAAGGTGCTCAGCTTTCATACCGATATTTTAGAGGCGCATTACAACTGCGAACAGTAAAGACTTAGATGAATGATTACATACGGCGCAGTCTCATCCGATTATTTACTGTACGCATACATTTAAAAGAGCGGTAACACTTTGTATATTTTTCACAATGTTTATGAAAGTCATATGGAGAGATGCGTCTTTGATGAGGACTGTTAAATATTAAGGGTCGGAAAAGAAGCCTAGAATTAGGACAAATTAGATGAGTGGTTTCCTCCACAAGTGTTTCTGCTTCTCGCTTTGTATTTCAGCCACTTCACCCGTTTACGTAAATAAGTTGCTTACGAACGTCTTTAACCCTTTCCCTCATACGATAATTCTGCAGCAGACGACTTTGAACATATTTCGTCAAAACATAGAAAATCTCTATAATTGAATGGATAACCTATGACAAAAAGTGGAAAACATTGTGGCAATAGGAGAAATTGCACGTTTTGTGCAATTTCTTCTTTTGTCACTATGTTTTCAAAAAGCCGTCTGCTGCAGAGGCGTCAGAAAGCGTCTATATGCGGGAAAGGGTTAAAGAGTTTATATAGGTCAAATGATAAGTGCTCGCAACAGGGAGAGATTTGTTTTGGATTATTCGCACCCATGAACCTTTGTTAGGAATTATGTTCAATAAGATGGACTTAACTTCAAAAGTTATTCTATCAAAACAAACAGCAAAATAAATTATAGACTAAAATAGAGGTTGTAAAACCACCAGTTGTTCAGAATGAATGGGTCGATTTATATAAATGTGAAATTAACTAACACTCATGATAATGTTGTTTTCATTACTACAATATAAGACACAACGGGCTAACATGTTGTGTCCGTTGTTTTTATTCAACGTATTTCAAATTAAAGCGTTTTCGTCACAAGAGTAGTAAAAATTATACAACATCTGAAATTTAAAAGTGAGAGGGTCATCATTATTAAAACAGTGTATATAACTAAAGTGAAATATTCAAGGACGATGTCATCGTTCCATTGTGATATTAGTTGATTTTGTTTGTATGAGCCGCATCTAGCGTTTTGTGGGGTCTTAGCCCTTACCCACATACAAACAAATCAGCAGCAGACGACTTTGAGAACATCTACACAAAAGTAGTGAATATCTCTATAAATGAAAGTATTATCACTTAAAAAAGTTGAAAACATTGTGGCACAAGAAGAAATTGATCGTTTTGAGCAATTTCGTCCTTGCCGCAATGTTTTCAAAAGTCGTCTGCTGCAGAGGCGTCAGAAAGCGTCTGTATGAGGGATAAAGCATCTGCGTACAGTGAAGACCCAGACTAACCTGTGCATACACACAGTCTCGCCAGAGTCTTCACCCTCCATATATACGTAATGCAGTTCTAGATGATCATTTGTACAAATAAAATGTATCGTGGGTCCAATTCCAACAACCTTACTTAGCCCTGAGTAAATACTTAAATACTTATGAGCGTATTTCATAATTTTTGCTTCGCTAATAATTTGTAAAAAATGATTGGTGGAATGTTTTTAATGTCATGCCTAAGTTGACATAAATAGTTAGCTTGCTGACTAACAATACTTGTTAAGAAATGAAATATTTTGGCCTTTTTATTAGAGAATCAAAAATGATAAACTACGCTCTTAAGTATTTAAGTATAACTTAAAGCGCTAAGTATCGTTGGTGGAATTGGTGCCTGTATCCCCCCATTAGTTTAGGACAATTTTAGCTTTCTGTGATCGCAATACGGAGAGTCGATAAGAACACAAATTAGCCGACACGTCTCATATCTTGCCACGCTGGAAACAGGACTAACCCCGCTTCAGATCTATAACGTATAGATATACGTATTTTAACCTCAAAGCTTATCGGGGAAAGCTCACATACTTTATAAAACATTTGTCCTTGAATTATATGTGAAACTGGCGTTGAGGCAACATTCATCAACAAGAAAACGCTTTCTGATTTTGCATTTTAAACTCTCCCAATTTGAAAGAAAGAGCGGGGGAAAAAATTAGGTAGAAATGTGACTCGAAACTAAGTACTGTTAAACGTTAAGGAGAATGGAAAGTTTTCTCAATAAAATCAATGTCGCTGTTCTGTACATAATACATATTTGTGTCTTCATGTGAAACTGACAGCGTCTTAGGTCCTTGCAGCAGACGACTTTTGTAAACATCCTAACAAAGTGTGTAATTGCGGTGCGGTATGTTAGTTGGTGAAAGCCAGAACACACATGGATAAATGATATAGCTTAAATACTATTGAAAGTGGCGTTTTACTTCGATTAGAAGCATACGTATGGGGAAATGTTTGCTTATAGCCTATGCATAAGAAGCGAGCAATGTACGCATAGATGAGGCTGCAAGGAGGTGCAGACAAATGTGTTAGTTAACTGTTGTCAAGTCATGTACGAAGACGACTTTGAAAACATCTAGACACAACTATGGACAATCTCTGTAAATTAAAGTATATTTACTGAAAACAAGTTTAAAACATTGTGGCAAAAGGTGAAATTGCTCGTTTTGAGCAATTTCTCCTTTTGTCACTTTGTTTTCAAAAGTTGTCTGCTGCATAATCGTCAAATACGTCTATAGGTGGAAGGATTAATTAATCAGGTGTTTTATTTTGAAGCCTGATGTTTTTTGCACGATTAGCACCATCATTCACGGCTATATTGAGTTTTTTAACTGTCAGTGTTAGAGATATACGAGGTTACGTAATTCAGGTTTGTTGTTTATATGTGATGAGGATAGTTCTAAGGACGTGGTAGTACAGCAACGCGTTTGTATTCACCAAAGAGGAATATCTCTGACGTTGAGATTCATCATCTTTCTTTGAGAGATATCTCTATATAACTTAAATAGATATCTCTATATAACTTATGTAGATATCTCCATATAACTTAAATATATATCTCTATATAACTTAAATATATATATATATATATATATATACAAGAGAAAGTTGATGCAACGCATCAATGTCGCCGGAAATGCATGCTGCAGTTATGCATAACACTAACGAAGTGAATGATAATTGAAGCCCTTCATTGTTTATGATCAATCTACATTCCAAAGTAGGTTGACCATACACACAGCCAACTCATTATTGATCATACACAGTAATGGAAATGAGTAATCTTGACAATCATTAGTCTTAGTATGTATACAGTGCTTTCATTAAGGAATAATTATAAGATTTGTGAATTCCAAATACACTTTTCAAGATGTTTGTCAGAATATTTGAATTTTATCATTTATCAATAAAACCACAAAACAGACAATTTAATATTTGCATGCAATAGCACGTCATTTTATGTTTCCCCTATTAAAGTCAACATTGGACACCTTTGCAGCAATCTACTTTTAAAACAATGAGTTAAGGGTTAAATCGCTGAAGACATGAGTTTTCTCTTTTTTCTCAAAATGATATTAGCTTGGCATCCTAATTATATCATACTTTAACAAATGATGAAATGTAGTCCAACAGTTATAAATAAGACCACTTTCGAAATATAATATCAGCTAAACAGTTAAATCTCATTGAAATTGTTGTATAATTTAAACTTAATTTCGAACATAAACTGAGCCCTACAACATGTTAATTTATTGTAATTCTTTCCTTCCTTTTTTTTATAATGAAAATAACAAACTACTCATGTTTTATAATTATATTATGATGAGCGCCCTTGTGTCAATGATGCATAAAAATATGTAGATCGGAAGCAATATGCCTTTAGGGAATTTAATGACACATTTAAAATTGTCAAGGACGAAATAATTGTGTACGAAAGACCCGATTCGTGACCTACATTCTTCTTACCAGAGGTGTCGTTCTTGAAACTCTCTTTATAGGCAGAGAGTGTTCGTTCAAAGACATTTTTCTATTAAAACCAGTTTTATCTCAGTTTGTTCTTTTCTTCATTTGTTTCGAAATAAACATTTTAAATCACCTATAATTTACTATTTGTAAGTGAGTGTAAAGAGCGGCTCTCTGCAAAGGAGATTGATCTACGCAGTTGGTATTCGCGAGTCACGCGATCAACAGTTTTAGCTTAGAAACAGTTCATATTTTAGATATACATGGATGAACATTATAAAATGAATTCCTCACAAATCAAGACATCTCTTTGAACATGAAAATAACATTCAGTAAGTTAAGATTGCTATTTTAAAGGAGAATTCGACGTGATTTTTACTTGATATTGACACATAACAGTCTGCTTGCTGCAAGTCTCATAGGGACGGTTTTGTCTTCGTAAATAAAACCCAAAAAAAAGAGATGCGAGTCAAAATAAAGAAACTACTAATACTTAAAACATCGGAATATTTATTTCATTTTAGATGTGTCATAACTTAGTGTTTTTAAACAAACGCAATTGTAATATGTTCAAGACATTTAAATTTGGTTTTTTCTAATAATAACTCCTCCTCCCATGTGATTTCCGAAAACCTATTAAAAATAGAAGTCGCGGGCTTCTGCCCGGCGACTAATAACTTAAATATATATATATATATATATCTATATAACTTATGTAGATATATCCATATAACTTGAATATATATCTCTATAAAACTTAAATAGATATATCTATATAACTTAAATAGATATCTCTATATAACTTATGTAGATATCTCCATATAACCTAAATAGATATCTCTATATAACTTAAACAGATATCTCTATATAACTTTAATATATATCTCTTTAACTGTGAAATATGTTTATCTAACTTTGAGAGATATCTATCCAACCTTGTGAGATGTTTATCTAACTTTGAGAAATATTTTTTTATATTAAGAAATAGCTGTCTAACTTTTTTTGACGAAATTCCTTTAAATCTGCCTCTATATTTTATTATTTTTGTGATAATTTCGAATTCTTGATTCGTATTTTTTCCATTTAGAAAAGTCTGATCAAGTCATGATTTTAGACAATGATTTGAGTTATTTCCTACATACAACGAATAAGCAGCAGGCAACTTACGACATTATCTTCAGGAAAATATGAAAATATATGTACATGAAAGTATAATTAGTGAATCTAGCGGAGAAATTGCTTGTTATGAGTATTTTTTTTCCCAAATTGTTTTCAAAAGTCGTCTTCTGCAGATTCTTCAAAATGCGTCTGCATGTAAGAGACTGTTGACTTATCCATTTCCCACATACAGACGCTTTCTGATTCCGCTGCAGCAAACGAATTTTTAAAACATTGTGGCAAAATATTTCGAACCTATTAAAATGTTTAACTAAATCTTTTCAAAGTAGTCTGCTATAGAGATTTGCTGTTTTTAGGAAAGGCTTCCATTTTATCAAGGTCAATAAGTATGAAACATTCAATACGGTACTTCAGATAGGGCCGAAAATTATATTTTTGATATATGAGCCAACAAATAATGGACCAGCTGTCGGTCTAACAAAAAATCCAGGATTTTGAAACATTCTGGATCAGAAGACGGATACCTGCACTATGTTTTGTGTATCAAATGCCGGGGTCCAGTATGTAAATAATGTGTCTAAGCTGTTTACAGATGTTTACAGGCAATCCGTCATTTATAGATAAGTAGCTGTGTCTATAAATAGTTTCCTGACGCGTCACGTGGTGCATCTTTCATCAAGGTCAAAGGTTGAATGGGCCATTCCATGGGAAAATGTACATGTTGACTTCTGTGAATAGTGTAGATCGAGACCAGCCTACGCATCCGCATAGTCTGAAAAAGATATACACCTTCACATATGAGCCGTCCTGGGAGAAAACCAATATTATTGCCTCTGCGTAATGTACCGACCCACATCAGTCTCCGCAATCCATGCAGAGAGATCTGGGCCGACACATTCCGTCTTAGGGGGATAGAGGTATAGAGTAATGATTCCTGAAACAGAAAATCCAGAGGAGGCGAAAAGAGTCTATCCGGGTAGGCCTGTGTGGCATGCTTAGGCTGATGCGGGTCGTTACATTACGTAGAGTCCACAATGTTGGTGTTTTCTCACGGGACGACTCATATTACTTATATGAGTTTGTTAGAAGCCTCTGCACGCTTGTTCCCATGGCCGGGTTCAAATATTCCGTAAGATTAAGATCTGTTATAGTTTACATGTACGCATAATTTCACATGTAATATAATATAAATAGTTACGTTACGATAAAAGACCCTCTACAAGAAAACCTGCGTAGCTGAACAGCTAGGAAATACCATGTTCAGCCGGGGGCAGTCGAGTACAGATTAGATCCCTCTTCTGTGTCGCAACAACTCGTTCGGTAACGTTGTGGGCTGTGATCACCAGCTGTTCGATCGAATTCCGGCATCATTCAGATGATATGACTATCTGTATCCGCCAATGGGCTGAAAGTTTTTTTGTGAAAAGGCAACCAGTTACAGGCGAGTCATTTCATAGTAAACGACTTTTGTATCATTCTGTTATATATTTTCGACTTTTGGTGGAAGCTTTTGACAGCATGTGAAGATCCTGATATAAGACAGAGTATATGTATAGGCTGATCTAAATCGACACTGTTCATAAATGCCAACATTCACTTTTTTCCAAGGACGTTGTACCACGTACTATATCCCTGCAATAACATTAAATCACTCTAACCAACCCAAAGGTCATCAAAGGTTACGTGTTTTGAAACAAGGATCGTAGTGGTTCAATTATTTCCTGAAATTAATTCCACAGAGATTTCTGGCAACTTTGACATAATTTCAGGGCCAAATGGTTCGTTAGAACAAACTATGTGTTTATGATAAGAAAAGCGAACCATGTGCTACTCGATATAAATATAGAACTTCTAAGTCAAGAGTTTGTTTAAGGTAATTTCAGCCAGTGCATGAGAAGATTACAAGTTTGCGTCTGTGAACGGTATTGATCCATATCTACACTATTCACATATTACTTTCACAAGCTTGATAACAGGATATGTTGTCTTGTGTAGTTTCTGATGAGACAGAACAGATGGACAGACTGCTCTGAATCTACACTGTTCTTAAATGCCAACTTGTACCTTTTCTCATGCGATGGTTCATTTGCCTTCCTTTTTATCGAGGTACCGTTCTGAACACAATAAGATATACCGTTTACAAATTTACCAATTTTGAGTAATTTCTACTTTTCACGCAGTGCTTCCAAAACAGGTAGATGCTTCGTATGCATAATGACTATGCTGATAATTGCCGTAAACGTCTTAGATACTAATGTTTAACATAACACACAGCTTAATATGATACGATAGAAAGGCAAAGCCATGTTTATATTCATTATATACGAATTCATGCAATGCAGATCAGACTAACAGTAAACATTTGCAAAAACGGGCATTCAATTCTTGTTCTACAATGTTCAATCCGCATCTAACATTCGTTATACAATCAAATAAACAGCGTAGGAGCTTTCCTGTATTCAATAGTTGAAACAATCAAAGTACTGAAAGTACTAGTAACGAATTATTTTGAAAATGTAATTAATAATTGCATTTGATCATGTTTTTTGTTTGTTTTAAACTTGCTTTAAAACTTAGTAGTTTTTTTAGCTCGACTATTCGAAGAATATGAGAGCTATAACAGTCACGTGTGCGTCGGCGTTGGCGTTGCAACTTTGGTTAAATTTTGAAACTTCACTCACTTATTGGACATCATCAAATGACCTTGCAGGACAAGTCCCATAACTCTATATCATATTTTGACACAATTATGCGCCTTTTCTAACTTAAAATTTTAGTTAGAGTTGTGCATGCATGTTGACCTTCCTTATCGTGGGATGATGGGCTTCCTGCAGTGATTCACTCTTTAATAATTATTTTAGGGATTGAAACATATTTGACCCAAGTAATTATCTGGAGCTCTGTATCACAGAGATGCCAACAGATTTGTGAAAGTATCGTTGTGCAATTCTATTTGTTTCCTTAAGATGATAGAAGAAAAATAAAATGACAAATAACACTTAAACGCACACAGGGAAATCTCACCGTTTTGTCTCCGTTCCCAACTTGAAAACGATGTTCTAATTATGGACCATTAATTTATATTTATCAGCCATTCGGGCAAAGGTGCGCGTCAAAATGCTTGTTTTATCAAGAAAAGCGTCTATTTGTGGGAAAGAGTTAAGTATGCTTGTCATTATCTATTTTTGTTACCATCTGCAACATGTTTGTCATGATGCATTTGATTTATCAGGGTATTCATACCATTACAGTATTGTCTATTCTTACTTGAACACATTTAACCCTTCCGATGGATTAAAGTCAGGTCTCCAGAATGATTCATTAGTATGCGAATTAAATATTAAATAATATTGGTAAATCACTTAATCTTGATGAACTTTATTATTTGAGGGACACATTGTGTATAACTAGGGGAGAAAAAAACAAAATGCATCACTGCATCAGTCAAAATCATCCACGGGAACTCCCGTATGCAAAGATCGATTGTTTTGGGGGGAACTTTTTCATGATGTTTTCTTTAAATTCGCCGTTGTTTATTTACCATGTCATCGATTAAATTATTAAAAACGTATTCTGCTATTGCAGAACTCAGCAGTTCTTCCATTTTGATATATTTTAATAACGAACCAGGTTTAATTGGTTGTGCAGACGGATCTTTTTCGCTTGGAGCAGACATTATTTGTGTATAAATTTCGAAGCGTGAGAACTCGTTGTTCCGTACAAACTGCACATACCGGTGAAGTAGGCGAATTACATACGGTGTTAGGGTAATTTATTCGACCGCGATTATATTTAACAATCGGGATTTCTCTGGAAAATACGTCACTTTCATTTTGTCTTATGATTAAAACGACGCACAGAAAATGTTCTATATTCGTTATTCCGGATTTAAATGCGTGATACGACGAACAGGAAATATTTTCATTCGTTTTTCCTGCATTTCAATGCGGTGATAATGTATTCACGCACCTTATCTGGAGCTCTGCAGATACATTGCTCTACAACGTTGGGTCGAAGGTCAGGTTTGCTAGCGTTGCATAATGGGCACCTGTTAACCACGTCACTCACTAGTCAATGGGCGTACAACTCAACATTCATACATGCCTGCAAACACATGAAATATATGCCTTTATTATTAAATTGATATTCTCTTGAGAATTGATTCTCTGTGTTGATTCGGCATATCTGTGATATTTACATGGTTCTTCAGCATGGGTTCGACTTCCGTTAACTACGTCACTCACTAGTGAATGGGCATATAACTAAAGATTCATACGCTTGCCGACAAATGAAATATATATGCATTTACTGTTAATTTGATATTTTCTAGAGAATTGATTATCTATGTTGATTCGATAGTATAAATATGACTTCACTGTATTGAAAAAACACGTAGAAGTCATTTTAATATCGAAAAAATACTAGGACTATTTAGGTGCAGCTAATGTGTATTCTAAGCGGAAGTGTAGTTTAACCGTGACTTCCGCAAAGCAACACGATCGCGTTAACCGCATTATTTTTTGAGAAAAAATAATTCGTTAAAAATGAGTTAAATTTGACTGACACGGTCAGAGTTAGCCAAGTACGACAGATCGGCAACAACTAGGTAACATTCCGGATACGCTCCATACATGAACATATTAATCCTTTCCATCATACGACAATTCTGTAGCAGACGACTTTGGACATATTTTGTCAAAGAATAGAAAATCTCAATTATTGATTGGATAACCTATGACTAAAAGTGGAAAACATTGTGGCGTTTTGTGCAATTTCTTCTTGTGTCACTATGTTTTCGAACAGCCATCTTCTGCAGAGGCGTCAGAAAGCGTCTATATGAGGGAAAGGGTTAAACCATTTATACTAAAGCAGAAGATTTTACGGCAAAATGAGAAATTACCTGCGTCAGCTGTATGCTGGTAATTTTATAAGAGTAATAGTTTAATATGTCTATTAGCAAATGTTTTTTTCTTATGGAAACTAGCATACTAGCTGCATATATGATGCTCTTGCGTTTTTCCTTTTGATTTAGCACATGTATAAAACAAACTGTTCTAAAACGTTTACATGATTTAAAAGGGGCTATGGTAAAGCAAAAAAATAAAATAATACACTTCAGTCTAAACATTTACGATTATGTTGAGCAATTACCACGGGAATATCAGCCATAGACTGGCAGCGAATAATCAGTGTTCACAGTGATTTCAACAACATTTCGACAGTCTTATCAATAAAAACAACATTACACACTAGCTTCCTGATACGTTTATGAAGTAATATCCGCTTCTATGTCTACATTCTTTTAGCCGCGACAGGAGAGATGGTGTCTACTCGTTTGAACACTCAAACAGTAAGGTTATTGTGAGTATGTGCATACATACAGTCTTACCAGAGTATTCACTATCCGCCTGCATGCAACTTCTTTCGAAAGAACTAGATGTTTAGCCCCGCATTAAACACATGCTTTCCAGAAGCGGGTCATACCTTTTGAGTGTTTCAGATTAGCAAGTCTGATAAATACTTCCGTTGCAAAATGTTATGAGATAAAAGTTTTCAGTCTCTTTTGGACTCAGGAACACTTCTGTTTCCGTCGTCATCAACAGTATTTCGGTTAAATGTTGGATTTATTACAGTTATCCAAGAGACATGGGTGATTCACAATGACTAGACAAGTAAATGTGCAGAGACAATCCGGTTTCAAATCTCCCAAACTATCTACGAACAATTTCTGTGGAACACAGCTCCGATCTAATAACATAAGGATTCTGTTCTGAAATAAATCTCAACTTTTAATTATTTTCCATATCAAGAATCCTAAATAGCCAACGCTGATCCAGTTCGTTTATGCTTTTAATAAAACAAACAATAAAATACGTTGCAATGTATTTAAGTTTCGCGAAAAGAAAAATAAGCAAACCCAATTTTACAAACACTCATATACAAACAATTCCTAAATCTTATTATCAACGATCACACAATGCCTTAAAACAGGATTGATTGTATGTACACACCTTGGCATTGACACTTAAATGCATTTATGATTATAAACATTTGTTAAAGCAATATAAAGGCCATGACATATGTATTTAACGTTTTGTCAAACAGTACAAATCTGTAACAGACGACTTTTAACAACAAATAGGCAAACATATTGAAAATCTCTCAAAATGAATGCTTACTTATTTAATAGAAGTGAAAGCATTAACCCTTTCCCTCATATAGACGCTTTCTGGCGCATTTGCAGCAGACGGCTTTTTTAAAACATAGTGACAAAAGAAGAAATTGCACAAAACGTGCAATTTCTCCTTTTGCCACAATGTTTTCCACTTTTTGTCATAGGTTATCCATTCAATTATGGAGATTTTCTATGATTTGACAAAATAATTTCAAAGTCGTCTGCTGCAGAATTGTCGTATGAGGGAAAGCATTAAAGCAAAAAGATGAATTTCAATTTCTACTTTTCAAGAATGTTTTCAGTAGTCGTCTGCTGGAGATGCATCACAATGAATCTGCATTTTGGTAAAGGTCAATGCACGGTGCTGATAATCTTGGTAAAGGTCAATGCACGGTGCTGATAATCTTGGTAAAGGTCAATGCACGGTGCCGATAATCTTGGTAAAGGTCAATGCACGGTGCCGATGATCTTGGTAAAGGTCAATGCACGATACCGATGATCTTGGTAAAGGTCAATGCACGGTGCCGATAATCTTGGTAAAGGTCAATGCACGGTGCGGATAATCTTGGTAAAGGTCAATGCACGGTGCCGATAATCTTGGTAAATGTCAATGCACGGTGCTGATGATCTTGGTAAAGGTCAATGCACGGTGCCGATAATCTTGGTAAAGGTCAATGCACGGTGCCGATAATCTTGGTAAAGGTCAATGCACGGTGCCGATAATCTTGGTAAAGGTCAATGAACGGTGCCGATGATCTTGGTAAAGGTCAATGCACGGTGCCGATGATCTTGGTAAAGGTCAATGCACGGTGCCGATAATCTTGGTAAAGGTCAATGCACGGTGCCGATGATCTTGGTAAAGGTCAATGCACGGTGCCGATAATCTTGGTAAAGGTCAATGCACGGTGCCGATGATCTTGGTAAAGGTCAATGCACGGTGCTGATAATCTTGGTAAAGGTCAATGCATGGTGCCGATGATCTTGGTAAAGGTCAATGCACGGTGCCGATGATCTTGGTAAAGGTCAATGCACGGTGCCGATAATCTTGGTAAAGGTCAATGCACGGTGCTGATAATCTTGGTAAAGGTCAATGCACGGTGCCGATAATCTTGGTAAAGGTCAATGCACGGTGCCGATGATCTTGGTAAAGGTCAATGCACGATACCGATGATCTTGGTAAAGGTCAATGCACGGTGCCGATAATCTTGGTAAAGGTCAATGCACGGTGCGGATAATCTTGGTAAAGGTCAATGCACGGTGCCGATAATCTTGGTAAATGTCAATGCACGGTGCTGATGATCTTGGTAAAGGTCAATGCACGGTGCCGATAATCTTGGTAAAGGTCAATGCACGGTGCCGATAATCTTGGTAAAGGTCAATGCACGGTGCCGATAATCTTGGTAAAGGTCAATGAACGGTGCCGATGATCTTGGTAAAGGTCAATGCACGGTGCCGATGATCTTGGTAAAGGTCAATGCACGGTGCCGATAATCTTGGTAAAGGTCAATGCACGGTGCCGATGATCTTGGTAAAGGTCAATGCACGGTGCCGATAATCTTGGTAAAGGTCAATGCACGGTGCCGATGATCTTGGTAAAGGTCAATGCACGGTGCTGATAATCTTGGTAAAGGTCAATGCATGGTGCCGATGATCTTGGTAAAGGTCAATGCACGGTGCCGATGATCTTGGTAAAGGTCAATGCACGGTGCCGATAATCTTGGTAAAGGTCAATGCACGGTGCCGATGATCTTGGTAAAGGTCAATGCACGGTGCTGATAATCTTGGTAAAGGTCAATGCACGGTGCCGATAATCTTGGTAAAGGTCAATGCACGGTGCTGATGATCTTGGTAAAGGTCAATGCACGGTGCCGATTATCTTGGTAAAGGTCAATGCACGGTGCTGATGATCTTGGTAAAGGTCAATGCACGGTGCCGATAATCTTGGTAAAGGTCAATGCACGGTGCCGATAATCTTGGTAAAGGTCAATGCACGGTGCCGATGTAACATACTAACTTTCCTCATATCTAGGCCGCAGAATAAACATCAATATATATATATATATATATATATATATATATATATATATATATATATAAACATGGGAAGATACAATTTAAGCCGCTCATACTTTCATTTGGAATATTATTTATATGCCAGATATGCCAGATATGCCAGATTGTGTCTTATATAAACCATTGGTGACCCGAGCTTGGTTCACAAACAGCTGAGTCTCGTTACACTGTTAGGGGTCTGTTATACCTCATACAACAAAAATAACGGATTTCTAAACATTTTGGTGAAAGTATAATAAATATCTATACATTTATAATAAAGGTGTGTGACTAAATGTCTGATTGTCATAACGAATTGTGCGGCGTCCCACGTCATGACATGAACCAATTATACTAAAAACCATTTTAATTCTCATTCCAAATTCACAACTTCTCAATTTCTGATTGACATAACCCTATGGTTAAGTCAATAAGAAATTATGTTTTCATAACATTTAGAATATTCTACTAACTTTGAAATAGAATGCATTTCGAATGATGAAGGAATATGGGTGCTTTCCAGGATTCAGGACATTACCGCATTAAAACACTTCAGAAAACGTCAACATTTTGCACCACAGATTTTAGACGCATTACATTACGAATGTATCCACAATCTCGCCTAAGCTCTCAATAACTGCACTCGCATTGATGAGAAGTAAATTTTGAATGTTTTGTTTGTTACTTTAACCTAAAGCTATGTTGTCTTTGAACCTAAGTATTACGTCGAAAGAAGAAATTTGGCGGAATAAACGTTCAAAGTGAGAGTAAGAACTGTTTACACGTTAGATTAGAAAACCAGAGGTTTCGTTCGATTAGAGTTTTGAAAACAGATTTGTAACAGTTGCCAAATTCCATCAAAATGTATCAATCAAAGACTATCTCTCGGTTTGGAAAATCTGTAGTTTGTGAACAGTTCATCTAAAAAGGGAGTTTTAAAGATAGGCTTAAGGTTTTGCGTAGAAAAGTTAAATCTCGATTATGTTTTGTTTCAATCGTACTCTAAGCTATTTAGAACGTGTCCCATTTATAATCATATACATTTGAACGGCGCTCTAGAAACATTTGCGAACAGTGTAGATCCAGATTAAACTTGGCATCAGCACAATTTGATCGAACTCTGCAATGCTCGTTAATTGGTCAAACACCCATATCCGAGAAACGTTTGACAAGCATTGTCCTTTCGGTTCAGATTGCTTGGATGATTTATGAGCTATTCCACGAGAAACAACATTATGTACTCTGCGTAAAGTATCGACCCGGATCAGCCTAGGCATGCCGCAAAGGCTTACCCAGATTGACACTTTTCGCCTCCTGTGGAATTTCTGTTTCAGGAATCATTACTCTTTACTTCTATCCCCCTAAGACGGAATGTGTCGGCCCGGATCAGTCTGCGCGGACTGCACAGGCTGATCTGGGTCGATACATTACGCAGAGGCCATAATGTTGGTTTTCTCGCGGGATGGCTCATATACAATGTGTATCCTCTCGTCGTTATTAATAACCTAAGCCAGGTTTTCTTGGAACTTGGATAATTACAAAACTATATCAATACACAGTCCGATCCGAGATTCCGCTTTTAACGAATTATTAAAAATATGTTTGTCGACACATATGTTCGTACATTTTAAAGCTTATAGACTGCCGATGTATAGCTATGCATTTGTTGAAATTCCATTAAACTTTCTATATAGGAAACGCCCTTCCGGGGGTTTTGGCACCATTTTGGTATGCACGTGTTTGTAATTATCAAATCTTTAATCCGATACACTAGTAAAAATACTCAGAAAATAACCTTCAAAGGCTCGTCTAATGTTCGATCAAATACATTTACAGATCAAATATGTCTAATATGGATCCAAACCATATGGTTAAAAATGTTTGAAGAAAGTATTTCAGCCAGAGGCCTGGATAAAAAGGAGAAATGGGAAAATGTCCGACAACATGCCTTTTATAACTATATCCTTAGTTGTTGTATTCAAAAGCATTGTTTGTTCCACCTCACATTGTCGTCTTTGCTGTTTGTTTTGTTTTGTATTTTTTTACGCCGATTTTAACATTTTTTCCATTTTATCATTGCGTTTCCTGGGTAAGTTACCAGTGCTTCTGGTCCATGTATCCCGACACCACCGAGTCTGTCGTAATGCTTACCCCCAAAACCCCAAGCGCCAAGGATGGAAAGACATTATTACCATTTAAAATATTTGGTATGATCCGACCGGGGATGGACAGCACCCGAATCGGACGCTCTACCACTTCACCAGCGAGGCGATTAACTAGGAAGTTTATAAAGTAAACTAATTTTAAGCCGATTGTCATTTAGATTTAACGTCTTACCGACTGTCCAGTTGGCAACATTTAAAGTTATAGGGCTGAACAAAGACCCGTATTACATGTGTGTGTGCAATGAATGTCTCACTGAACACAGATACACAGACCCGATATCGTCAGAAGTTACTCATGTATTCCAGCCGTATAGGGCAGTTTCATCGTGGCGAATTGTCGTGACAGTATCCAATGATAGTCACTCATCCACGAGGTACGGTCGTTTTTAGATCACCTAGAGCCAAAGGCTCAAGGTGAGCTATTCTGATCACTCTGTGTCCGTCGTCCGTCGTCGTCCTTTTAGCTTTAAACATCATCTCCTCCTGAACCGCAACAACAATTTCCAAACATCACAGGAATGTTCCTTTGGTGGTCCTCTTTCAAAATTGTTCAAAGATTTAAATTCCATTGAGAACTTTGGTTGCTGCGGCATCAGAAAGGGACAAAATGTCCAAACTTTAAAAATCTTCTCCTCCGAATCTGCCTGTCAGATTCAAATATAATTTGGTAGAAATGTTCCTTGGGTGACCCTCTATAAAAATTGACCCTCGATAAGCCATACTGATTGGTCGAAAAACATGGCTGTCAGGCGGCATCAGAAAAGGGGCAAAATGACAAAATTTTAAAATTCCATTTTTAAGAAAGTGTTTGTCTGATTTTAAGAAAATATAATACAAATCTTACTTTAATGATCCTCTATTTAATTTGTTCAAGCCGTTTAGATTGGTTACACAATCAAATGCAACCAGGCGTCATCACAAAAGGGGTAAATTGAGCTTTTAGCTACAAATGACAACCAACTCCTACCATTCCAATAGACCAATTTCCACAAAACATCACAGGAATGTTCCTTTGGTGGTCCTCTTTCAAATTTGTTCAAAGATTTAAATTTCATTGAGAACTCTGGTTGCTGCGGCATCAGAAAGGGGACAAAATGTCCAAACTTTAAAAATCTTCTCCTCCGAATCTGCCTGTCAGATTCAAATATAATTTGGTAGAAATGTTCCTTGGGTGACCCTCTATAAAAACATGGCAGTCAGGCGGCATAAGAAAAGGGGGAAAATGACACGATTTTAAAATTCCATTTTTATGAAAGTGTTTGTCTGATTTTAAGAAAATATAATACGAATCTTACTGTAATGATCCTCTATTTAATTTGTTTTAAGCCGTTTTGATTGGTTACACAATCATATCAACCAGGCGTCATCACAAAAAGGGGGTAAATTGAACTTTTAGCTACAAATGATAACCAACTCCTACCATTCCAATAGACCAATTTCCACAAAACATCACAGGAATGTTCCTTTGGTGGTCCTCTTTCAAATTGTTCAAAGATTTAAATTTCATTGAGAACTCTGGTTGCTGCGGCATCAGAAAGGGGACAAAATGTCCAAACTTTAAAAATCTTCTCCTCCGAATCTGCCTGTCAGATTCAAATATAATTTAGTAGAAATGTTCCTTGGGTGACCCTCTATAAAAACATGGCAGTCAGGCGCATAAGAAAAGGGGGAAAATGACAAAATTTGAAAATTCCATTTTTATGAAAGTGTTTGTCTGATTTTAAGAAAATATAATACGAATCTTACTGTAATGATCCTCTATTTAATTTGTTTTAAGCCGTTTTGATTGGTTACACAATCATATCAACCAGGCGTCATCACAAAAAGGGGGTAAATTGAACTTTTAGCTACAAATGATAACCAACTCCTACCATTCCAATAGACCAATTTCCACAAAACATCACAGGAATGTTCCTTTGGTGGTCCTCTTTCAAAATTGTTCAAAGATTTAAATTCCATTGAGAACTTTGGTTGCTGCGGCATCAGAAAGTGAGAAAAATACCCAAATTTTAAAATCCTTTTCCTCCATAATCTGCTTCTGCGATTGCAAGATAATTTGGTAGAAATGTTCCTTAAGTGACCCTCTAAATAAACTGTTGAAGCCATATTGATTTCGTTGAAAAACAGGGCAGCAAGGCGGCATCAGGAAAGGTGCAAAATGACAAAAACTTTATAATTCCATTCTTATTAAAGTTCTTGTTAGATTTCAAGATATAAATGGCCTTTACTGATAAGCTGTTTCTTGAGAAGTGTCCACTCCTTGCAGTTTCATTTGCACTCCTTGGTCAAATTTTCCCAGATATTTGCAGTTAAATATTTGCTACTAATTTACTATCAATTAGGTGATCGATTTAGGGCCATCTTGGCCCTCTTGTTTATAGAAGTTATACCTTAAACTGATCTTCATGTATCGCGTATAAGATATGATTCACATATATATTTATTTGAAAACAAAACAAAACACAGCAACATCATTTTAAGCGAAATAAAAGGATATGGCGATTTGGTGTATTTTTATACACATCATGCCCCCAAATCGCCATCACATCTTTTTCTTTTAACAATGTAAGTTGTTGTTGTTTGGTGTGTGTTTTTTATATTTGTGTACCACTTGAAATTTTAATGGTTTATGGATTGTGTACCACTTGAAATGTAAATAGTTTATGGATCTGTATAATTTCAAGTACTTTGCGAGACGATTACATCGTAGATGGGTATTAATGTGTCTCGTTAATCATCTTGCGTTTTGATAATATAAATGGCTTCAATATTGATACCGACTTTACGGTTATTTCTGGAACATCCTCAATTAAACCTATAGATCCTGTTGATAGAGAGTTAATTCGACATGACTTGTACAACATGTGTTGTAAGGCATTCCTAAAACGAACAGTAGTGATACCCGCTTCTGTGTAAGCGCTACACTCTGCCACGTGATATTGGTGACCAGTGTAGATCCAGATCAAGCTGTGTATCACGCTTATAGTGATCTACATTAGTAATGTCCGTTAATTAGTAATTAAATGATTGATAAACATGGCATTAATGTGCTCAGAATAAGTTGATGCGCATGTCAACACTAACCATAAATGAGCCATTCCACGAGAAAGCCAACATAATAGACTCTGCGTAATGTATCGATTCAGATCAGCCTACGCAGTCTGCGAAGGCTAATCCGGGCCGACACATTCCGTCTCAGGGGGATAGAGGTATAGAGTAATGATTCCTGAAACAGAAAATCCACAGGAGGCGAAAAGTGTCTGCCCGGGTTAGCCTGCGCGGCATGCTTAGGCTGATCCGGGTCGATACTTTACTTTTGGCTTCCTCGTCGAACGGTTCAAATACTTATATTACCGAAGTGACCAAGAGCACGGTCTTTAATAACCCCTAAAACGTAAATCGTCTGTAAAAGTAAAATAACAACGGAAAATAATGAAAGGACAAGTTATAACAAATAAAGTTCTAAAAAGGGGGCGTAATTTTCGCTTCTTTATACAACTCTTTCAAAAATGCTTTGATGAAGACGAGAATAATATATCAGAATCACGAATACAATGTGGTTTTACAAGCCTTAACCATTTCCCTCATATAGACGCTTTCTGACGCCTCTGCAGCAGATGTCTTTTTGAAAACATAGTGACAAAAGAAGAAATTGCACAAAACGTGCAATTTCTCCTTTTGCCACAATGTTTTCCACTTTTTGTCATAGGTTATCCATTCAATTATGGAGATTTTCCAAGTTTTGACAAAATACGTTCAAAGTCGTCTGCTGCAAAATTGTCGTATGAGGGAAAGGGTTAAGTAGGCAAAGGGTATGTATGTCGGTTACCCGCTGAGAGAAGCTATAGCATGTGTCCGAATGTTCTGAAGCCAACATGAAGCAGCAGCATGTGATCCGAACTCACATCATTGGCCAGAATGTTCTAGAAATTATCCGCAATGCACACTCTTCCTGCTGCAGATGCGTCAAAATCCGTCTGTATATGGGAAGGTGTAATTTTACATGTCCATGGAGTTATCAGAGCAGGGAAACGTGGACACAACATCCAGTTTAGTCAAATTCACATGTGTATGAGAATGTTCTGGTCTAATTCCTATAATTAGAAAACGTAACTAGGATTTTATTATCATTTTCAATTGACGATCAAACCCAGACACGTATGCACATTGAAACCAGACAAGAGATCTGCATACAAAGGAGCAAATTGCACAGATGCACAATTTGGTATCGCTTAAGAAATTTCGAACCGTATAATCGCCCATGGCATGGTGTTTTACATAAGAAAATGGGGTCCGGCATTATGATACTTCAAGTGGTTCATATACAGATCTGTCTCTGAAGTATGGCTGTTCAGCCCTTTTCCACATAGAGATGCTTTCTTACTCATCTGCACCAGTCGACTTTTGAAAACATTGTTACAAGAGAAGAAATTGCTCATCATCTTTAGCATCATTGTTTTTCTATATTAAGTTATTAACAAAATAACATTTAAGTTATAAAGATATTCCCTATCTTAACCCTTTCCCTCATACGACAATTCTGCAGCAGTCGACTTTGAACTTATTTTGTCAAAACATAGAAAATCTCCATAGTTGAATGGATAACCTATGACAAAAAGTGTAAAACATTGTGGCAAAAGGAGAAATTGCACGTTTTGTGCAATTTCTTCTTTTGTCACTATGTTTTCAAAAAGCCGTCTGCAGCAGAGTCTATATGAGGGAAAGGGTAACCAATATAATTTCAAAGTCATCTGCTACAGGTCTGGTGTATGCAGAAAAGTGTTACAAGAAGTATACATTGTATATGTATATGACTCTACAAAGAGTATAGACCCTGATCAGATTTTAAAATGAATAAAACGTGACGACCAGTTTCTGGCCACATCGATTGTGATACAGGTTCTTCTTGTCAGACACCGGCGTAAAAATTAAATGGTCGTAAAATAGATTTTCTGGAAACCTTCAGATTTCTACTTTTTTTCTAGTGAAGTCTACTCGAGATAGTTATGGTATGACTACAAGTATACTGCCCGCGGTGACCCGCGTTCGTGTTTCAGCGAGTAGAGTTGAGCAGATAACGACGAGGTATATCAATCCAGGGGTCGTGGGTTAGAACCCCGGCTCGGTCATTTTCATTATGCACGATGAGTTACAAAAGTCATTGAGACAAAAGGGCTAAATGATCTGTCCTGCGAGAAAACCAACATTATGGCCTCAACGGAATGTATCGACCCAGATCAGCCTGCGCAGTCCGCGCAGACTGATCCGGGCCGTCACATATCGTCTCAGGGGGATAAAGGTATTGAGAAATTATTCGTGAAACAGAAAATCCACAGGAGGCGAAAAGTGTCTATCCGGGTAAGCGTGCGCGGCATGCTTATGCTGATCCGGGTAGATACTTTATGCAGAGTCCACAATGTTGGTTTTCTCACGGGACAGTTCAAAAAGTATATGTGGAAGGGTAGCCAGTTGCCTGAGAAGAAAGTAATGGTGTTCGGGTGCGAGAAAGCCAGGAAAAGTGATGCAGTGAACCGACCGCATCAACTCGATATAACTGAAATACCGTTGGAAACTCCAATCAATCAATCAATCGGCAAGTAGAAACGCTTGGTCCTTTTTTGTATGGTTTTGAATCTATATAAGTTGGCCTGTTGGCTATAGCGCTGTCAATTACGAACAAAGTTCCTAAACGTCCACTCTACTTACAGCTAATATTCATAGTTGCTAAGCCCCAATAAATTAAGGTCTATGGCCAGTAACTAATCAATTCTAGTTGAGTGAAAACGTGCAAAATTAAAACAGAATCGTTTAAATGTCGAGGTAGATTATTTTGAGAGTTTACGAGATTTCCAAGATGGTACTCGGTGAATCCAGTTTGTCTTTTCGCCTATGCCATATACAAAGATCCATTTTTTAATCGACTATCATAGGATAAATTAAATTTGTATACGGCTATAAATAGAACTAACGGTATTAAACTGCCATCGAGTCATTAACAATTGGCAATAGAAAGTAAAAATGGCGCTATCAGCCAATAGGTTCTGGTATTCATCACAAGCGTACGTACGGAAATTGTTTTATTTCTTACATTTATTCTGGAATCTCGGAAAGCACCAATTTGAATATCATCCATGCATGCAACGCACAACGTCTCTGAAGTATAATATCCTTTTACAATATAGCTAAGGTTTTGTTTTTTCGATAAGACTGCAGGAAAAGATCCTCAAATGAGGGTATTACATACTATGACGAAGGGCGAAATGAAGTGTTGTTACTTTAGATTTAGCTTGTATGTTCGTTACATTGGACGTTTTAGACCACGAAATGTTGTTTTCTATTTAAAGACTAGTTCATGATTCGAGATAAACATGAATCATCCAGGAATGATTCATAAATCATATAGTCGTCAGTTATGAGAAGATTCCCATGTTCTAGATTAAAACCCCAAAGATTATTGCCGTTTCCACGTACAGCAGACGACTTTTAACTGTTTAAGACATGGGGACAAACTATAGAAGTCTCTATATATGAAAGAGAACTTATTAAATCAAGTAAACATCACTGTATCACATTGGGAGTTTGTTCATTTTGAGCATTTTCTCAGTTTACCATGTTTTCAAAGGTCGTCTGTTACACATCCGTCGAAATAAGTTTGCATGTGGGAAAGTTTTAATTTTACCTATCCTATTGAATGACTTTGGCTTTACCTGAACGATTAATTATTTTTTGTGGTTTGTAACTTTATAGTAAAATATGAATGAAAATGATCGAAATCGTATTAAAACGTATAATGTAACGAACGTTAAATGTTTGCTGTTTATGATGCCGCATCTCTGAGATAAACAAAGTTCGTTTACCTCAATTCGGACTAACTTTATGAATTTAATAATCACATTACTAGAACATAACCTCGTAAACCGACTACCCAGCGATTTGTTAACGATAACGTGCTGATTTAACCCTATCTCAAATATACATTCTTTCTGACAACTCGACGGCTGAACACGTTTGAAAATATTGTAGCCAATGGAGAAAATGCTTATAATGAGCAATTTCTCCATTTGTTACAATGAATTTAACTCTTTTCAACAATTGCACTCGCATTTAGAGAGATCTTCCATATGTTTGCCTTTATGTTTAAAAAGTCGTCTGCTGTAGATTTGTTTTATGTGGGAAACGGTTGACCCTTTCACAAATACAATAAATATGAAGCAGACGTCTTTGAACAAATCTGGGCAAAACTATGGAAAATCTTTTTAAGGGAAGATACAATTATTGAATAGGGTTGAAACATTGTAACAAAAAGGTGAAACAATTAATCTCTGTCAATGTCACCTTCCCTGAATGAATGTATAGGTTGCCTCAATGCCTCACTTTACTTTGTACATCATAACATTATTTAGTTGTTTGTATTTTGATTCTGAACACACCATAGAGAGCACCCATCTTATGGGGGATTTTATCCGATACCCACCAGGACGAATAGTAATTGTATTGTAACTCCTGGTTATTACAGTAATAAGCTCGCAATTCCACCATCATTATATGTAGTCTTATCATTTCGTGGAGAGATAATTATGATTATTATTTTTACTTAAAAGAAGACCACTGACCGTAAAATAACCATGTTTAACTGTTAGTCTACTATATGTTCGCAGAACGGTAAACATGTAGAAAAATATCTATAAATGAGAATACAACTATTCAACATACTTGAAAACATTGTTGTGAAAGTGAAAAAATGTTCATTGTGAGCAATCCATCCTTCTCCCACAATGTTTGCAAATGCCATCTGCTGCAGATGCGCACTGTGTGTGTGTGTGTGTGTGTGTGCGGGAAAGGGTTTTAAGCATTACCCGACATGTGAGCACGTAAACAAAATTGGAATTGATGCTATTTATGATCAAATCCACGGATTATGGTTATTATAGTACTCTATATCCTGGATACACGAACAGCCCTGTAGGGAATAGGAAAGAATATGATCCACATATAAACGCCTTGTGACGCATCTACAGCAAATGACTTTTGAAACATTGTCACAAAAGGCGAAATAGCTCATGATGAGCAATTTCCTCTTTTCCCAATGTATTTAACTATGTTTGAAAATGATCTCTTTGAGAACGTTCATGTTTTTGCCAAGCTTTTTGTTGTCGTCTGCATATTTGTTGTATGTGGGAAGCGGTTAACTGAAGGCCCAAAAACACCAGATGCCGTACAGATCCAAGACATGACTCGTATTACTGAGAAGACTGGTTACGATCCTCATTGAATGCAAATGGAATGTCCCACTATTTAGACATGGGTATGTTCCTCATTGAATGCGAATGGAATGTTCCATTATTAGGACACACGCCCACGGTTCAGTGCAACGCTTTGAAATTTACTCAATTGCACTAGGGAGCATGGTTGTAATAACTGATAAGCCTGTTTCTGGCTGTTGACGTTTAACGACATTCCGAAAATGTTTGCTTGTCATATCAAGTAAAAAGGTCATAAATTGTTTGATGAAATTCAAGTTCTTGGAGTACTTACTAATAAGACGTTCTGCAATCTTCGCTAAACATTCACGGAAGCTGTTAACCCTTTCCCTCATACGACAATTCTGCAGCAGACGACTTTGAACATATTTTGTCAAAACATAGAAAATCTTTAATTGAATGGATAACCTATGACTAAAAGTGGAAAACATTGTGTCAAAAGGAGAAATTGCTCGTTTTGAGCAAATTCTTCTTTTGTCACTATGTTTTAAAAAAGCCGTCTGCTGCTGAGGCGTCAGAAAGCGTCTACATGAGGGAAAGGGTTAAGCAATGACTGACGAGAGGTGAATATTTCAATAACATATCATTAGTACGTTTGGATATCTTCGTCTACGTTTTACACGAATACCCTCTGTAACTTTGTGCTGTTTATTGTTATAGTAATTATTAGTATTAGTTATAGTAGTTAGTAGTAGAAGAAGTAGAAATAGTAGTAGTAGTAATAGTAAGAGCAGTTGTTGTAGTAGTAATAATAGAAGTAGTAGAAGAAGTAGTAGTAAAAGTAGTAGTAGTAGTAGTAGTAGTAGTAGTAGTAGTAGTAGTAGTAGTAGTAGTAGTAGTAGTAGTAGTAGTAGTAGTAGTAGTAGTAGTAGTAGTAGTAGTAGTAGTAGTAGTAGTAGTAGTAGTAGTAGTATAACCCCCCCCCCCCCCACCCCCTCCCCCCACCCCCCCCCCCCCCCCCCCCCCACACACACACTCCCAAACCGGCATGTGAATGAGTAAGTGTAACAACCCCCATTGCCAAACCGGCATGTCGGTCCTAGATAGTACGGCTAAATCCAACCGCAAATAAAAAAATAAAATACAGTTTATCTAGTTTATCGCACATATGGGGGAGTGGAGTGCCTGAATTGTAATGAAGCATTTTCCCATAATGCATTTTACACCAGGTGTTGATCAACAGGTTTGAAATGAAGAATATGGAAACGAGCTTTCGAAGGAACACTTTTGTCAGACTCCTACCAATAACCAATAGCTTTGTCCAATTATTTCAAAGCGTACTGCACTTACGACGAGGTGGTAACACCCCAAGTGTCGCCAATGCAAAGACAGACGGCACAACATACGATGGACATGATGAGATATATAAGAGTAGTTATAAAGTAGGCTTAAATAAATATATGTAACAATATCCATATGAATGTTTTGGTTTAAGGACAAAATATCGTTTATCTAGTTTATCGTGCATGTGGGGAGAGGAGTTGCTGGACGGTAATGAAGCATTTCCCAATAATGCATTTTACACAAGGTGTTGATCAACAGGTTTGATTTTAGAAATATGCAACCGCAAAACGGAACAAGGGTGTTCGAATGTATATATTTGTCCGAGGCCTATACTAATAATCAATCAAGTTGTCTATTGAAGCCAAAGCGTTACGGACATACGACAAAGTAGTGATCCTCCCAAAGTCGCCAATACAAAGGCAGACGACAATACATACGTTGGATAGGTCAAGTTATAAGATAACTGTTTTAGAAAATATGCTGAGATAAATATATGAGAAAACCAACATTATGGACACTGCGTAATGTATCGACCAGATCAGCCTGAGCTCTTCGCGCAGACTGATCCGGGCCGACACATTCCGTCTTAGGGGGATAGAGGTGTAGAGTAATAATTGATTCCTGAAACAGAAGATCCAGAGCAGGCCACTTACTGTCCGGGTTAGCCTGCGCGGCATTCTTTGGCTGATCCGGGTCGTTAATTTATGCAGAAACCACAATGTTGGCTTTCTCGTGGAACGGCTCATATGTATTATCATGCATACATATGAATGTTTAGGTTTGATGACACAAACTCATTCGATTGACAAAATTCTTTAAAAGGGAAACGTCTAAAGTACAGTGCTCCAGTCGGATTTGTTTCTTTATTCAAAGAATATGTATGTTTTTATCAAGTTCACCTGTACCTTCGAAACTACAGTTAAAACATGTACAACATGGTATATCCTGTACCTTGCACACTGCACTTCTTATGTGAACGATGGATTTGAGTTTAACGCCGTTTTCAACGGAATTTCAGTTGTATCACGGCGGCTGGTACACCTAACGTGAGATTCATGACTGTCTCACACCAGTATTCATACACCATTCTTCCTAATTAACTGACTTCCTTCCGAAATAGAATATTAGCCAATTGGTGGAAGATGAATAACACTAGTCAGAATGACTTTCATCAATCATCGGAAAGAATGAATGCCCTAGTCGAGTTTGAACACGCAACCCCTGAACAGGAAACTCTTCGTCGTTATCGACTGAGCTATTTCGGCCCGACTACAAGCTAATAATAAAGAGAATCATCTATAGATCTACGCGTCGCCGCCAAAACCTTGATATTCGAACATTAATTACGTTATTGCTTCGTCAAGAAAAAGACAGAAAGAAATCGAAGTACTGATTAGTTTAAACGTATTTTATTTTCATTGGTACATACATTACATGACACAAGCAGACACGTATCAAAATATGTGTAACGAATTTGAAGCCTAAAGTTCATTTTCAAATGATCTCATGTATTGAATGCCATCAGACTATTGCATTGTTATTTAACACTAAGATACCAACGATTCGCAACGCTGCCAAAACCAACATGTGCCAAATTTATAGAATTCTTTCTCACGCCATCTCTGATCTAAAACTGGAAAATATGTTATTTGTAGACTGTTGCAAAATCAAAAATAATGATGTTTAATAATTCCTGACCTTAAAATAACCTGCTGACACATCGTTTCTTGTTGCAATAAAACAGCTGTCCTGTGTACACAGTGAGGAATTTGGTAACTTATGATTGCCAATACAACAACAAAGTAACATTTTCTTTATATAAGCTGTAATTTGATTGGTGGATGTACTACCGTTAGCTAACTATCTGTTTCACTGAACGCATGGCTATTTCATTTGTGGTAAGCTCTCATAGTTACGGTGATGCATTGGCCTTTAACATTTAACCACATATGCAGCCGGCTTCTTATGAAAATATTGTGGCAAAAGAAGAAATTGTCCATAATAAACCATTTTTCCTTTAGTCACAATGTTTCAAACTCTATTCAATAAGTATACTGTCGTTTACTGAGATTTTCTTTATAGTTGCTGGGATATTTTCAATGTCGTCTGCTGCTGATTTGTTGTTTTTGGGAAATGGTTAATGTAGCTGTTCAATAAATATTAAAGAAAGCTGTTTTAAGCGTTACCAATTGCCAATATACACATTGTGTAAGCGGTCATCCTTATCTAGCAACCAAGCTTAACTAAGCTGACAGTTTAACGTTCTGTCATAATACATTCTTTCATATTTGAATTGTTTTAAACGGTCATCTGTCTCTTCGTGACTGTTTAAGACAAGTTTGACCGTATTTCTTATTTTGTCTCAGAGTAGGCAGATGACGTTAACGTATCACATCAGGTCAATTGGTCGATATTAGGATTGGAGACACGAATTAAAACTACAATGATAGGCGAGTGTTATTCGATATATGTAACTGTATCCTGAACATACTTTACAGTATTTGTTCAAAAATATATTGTAGAGGTTTGAACAGGCAATACTGTTTTGTCGAAACGCAATTGCGCCATTGGTAACGGCCTTGGCTATCAATCAAGGATGGTGCGTTCGATTCGATATTCGGTCATTGATTATGTTCGTTGTTTGATAAAAGCCATTGCTGCTACTGTTATTTGTCTTCAATGGATGAGCTGTAATAGTCTTTTAGGAAGGTTGTTGATGGGAATAATGCTGGAGCGCTGGTGCGACAAGAAAAGCAGGAAACATATGAGCCGTCCGACGAGAAAACCAACATTGTGGACTCTGTGTGTGTGAAGTATTGACCCGGATCAGCCTAAGCATGCAGCGCAGGCTAAGCCGGACAAACACTTTTCGCCTCCTGTGGATTTACTGTTTCATGAGTCATTACTATATACCTCTATCCCCCTGAGACGGAATGTGTCGGCCCGGATTAACCTGTGCGAACTGCGCAGGCTGATCTGGATCGGTACATTTGGCAGAGGCCATAATGTTAGTTTTCTCGAGGAACTGCTCATATATCAAACACATTTTCACAATGTTACTGTTTTATCTAAAACGCGTTCAAAGCAGACAATACTAAAATCAGGTAAAAGGATAAAGCAGAATTATTGTTCTCGCAAATAGATATAAGATTCGATTTTGCAATGTGTTACTATTGTTATTCTTTTGGCATCACGTTTATTTTTACTGCATTAATTGCATTTACATGTGTGATTCTGTTCTTTGAATTGCCATATGGTGGTTCATTCGTGCTACGCCATGGGTTTTGGAATAACCCTTATCCCGCTGTACTCAAGCCGACTTTAAACCACATTTGCCGTACTTTACGACTTGTAACTACAGGTGCTGTAATGTACGACTTGAAACAAAATGTGCCGTAAATTACGACTTGTAGCTACAGTTGCCGTAATGTACGACTTGAAACAAAATGTGCTGTATTTTATGGACTTAAACTACATTTTGCCCTAAAGTACGACTATAAATTACAATTGCCGTAATGTACGACTCAAATCTACATATTTCCGTATTGTATGACTTTAAATGACATTTGCCGTAATGTACGACTTAAAACTACATTTGCCGTAATGTACAACTTAAAACTACAGTTGCCATAACGTACGACTTCAAACAGCTTTAACCGTAATGTACGACTTTAAACTACATTTGCGAGGAAGATCACCGTGTACGTATATATATGGGTACGATAGCTCTTGTCCAGGTCCTAGTCGTAACGTCATTGCACCTGTAATTCGAGAAAGCCTTATGTAAGGGTATATGTATGTGACAACGTAGAAACAGACCTTACTGTGAATCAAACCTAATCGATCCAAATCCGTGCTGTCTTTAGAAGACTCATGAACGTGTCTGTGATTAGTTGAAGGACAATGAATTATGTCCAGATCTATCCGACTGACCGGTTATAATGAATATATACTACTCGAATTTGTCTAGATGTTGACTGTACAAGAGCGCCGACTATTGAGTGTGAATCAACAGTTGTACAATGTTGATAATGGAATTACGCAATGTTCTTAAGATTTGAGGTTTTAAAAAACAGGCATCATTATAGGTTTACTTTGAGAATAAACAATCCTGAAGAAAAACACCCGGCTATTCACTCAACAAAATGTAAATTGTTTATTCTCAGGAAAAGAGGTTTTTTCCCTTCCGGAGAATTTCTAAGAAACTTTAAGTATTCTGGTTCCATACTGCACCGAGTGTCTATATATACACCCTGTGCTTTTGGTTTGATTTATTTTGGTAAATAATAATTCGGTTTTCGGATTGGTTTCTTCTTAAACCGTTTCTCAAATGCAAACGAATGTCGACGCATTTGTCGCTGACGGCATTTGGACATATTGTGTCAATGACCAATCTCCTCTTTTGCCACAAAGTTTTCAACTCTATTCGATAAGCAGACTTTCATTTATAATGTATGACGATTGGTTATACGTTTCCTGTATGATCTCAAAATCCTTCTTTGCAGATGTGTTATATGTGGTAAAGGTCTAACTTTTTAATCTAACGCGGTCAATTTAAGTGTTTTTGTATTTACGTCTTAATATCATTTAGTTCCCACATACTACAAATCTGCAGTAGACGACTTTGAACACATCTATGCAAAATTATGGAAAATATCTATAAAGGAAACAGTATAGTTTTAACAATGTTAAAATGTTAAAATCACTGTGGTTATAGGAGAATTAGGTAATACTGAGCAATTTCTCATATTTCATCAACGTTTGCTGTAGATGCATCAAAATGTGTCTGCAGGGGGAAAAGGGTTAGTCTACCAATTGGCTGTTCCACTAGAAGGCAGGATGATCCAACTTAACTAAAACAGACACGCCACTATGTATCTCAATCCTTTACCACTTACAGACACATTCAGACGTCTCTGTTGCTGAAGATATTTGAAAACTTTATAATAAAATGAGTAATTAGTAAAAAAAAAAAAAAAAAAAAGCGATTATGCCTTTTCACACAATGTTTTCAACTGTTTCGATACTTATACTATCACTTTAACTCTTTCAGCGCCAAAGGCAATATTGAGGTTTTGCAAACAATACTGATTCAGGCGAGTCAGCTCGTAACGAGCTGTCTCACCTGAAATCAGCATTGTTTGCCTTTTATTTATCAAAAATGTCCAAACTTTTATTACAAGAGAAAAGGACACACCATATTTTGAACATGGAAGAGTCTACTTTAAACAATTCGGCGCTGAAAGAGTTAAAACGAGTTTCCAGTGTTTACTCCTAGATGTTCTCATAGTCGTCTGGTACAGATGTGTTGTATGCCGGTGTGAAAGGGTTCATCCTTTACCACACACACCATTCTACAGCAGATCACTTGAAAAACAACGAGACATCATGAGAGTTCTTTCCCCTTGAATCAAAGTTTCCAATGCGTCTGAACGAAGGAAAGATTAACCCTTTCCCTCATATAGACGTTTTCTGACGCCTCTGCAGCAGACGGCTTTTTGAAAACATAGTGACAAAAGAAGAAATTGCACAAAATGTGCAATTTCTAGTTTGGCCACAATGTTTTCCACTTTTTGTCATAGGTTATCCATTCAATTATGGAGATTTTCTATGTTTTGACAAAATACGTTCAAAGTCGTCTGCTGCAGAATTGTTGTATGTGGGAAAGGGTTAAAGGTTATAAACAATTTGAATACTCTTTTCTTGTTTTATCCTTGTTACCAATGGTATTGGTAGTTTATTATCCTTTTCGGAGGAGAGGCTGTGGATGTTCGGTAGTTTATCTGTCACTGTCCTAACTATCGGATATACGATTATTACACACTCTCAACGGGAAAGGTTACTTTCTTAGCTAATGGCGGATGTATAGACCTATTGTCATATGACAAATATGTCTGCGTTACCATCGAAATCATTCTTCACGACGAATTGTATATAATGGCGATAGCATGTCAAGTAAAAAAACACCTCTGTGGTTGAGTATTCGATCTGCTAGCGAGACGACACGAGTTAACCCGAGTGACGTTAAGTTTTTTCCGAGAATGGACGAACAGGGTCGGGTTTAGCAACACATCCAAGTATATTGGACTTAAATATTTGTTGAAACTAACATTTTCCTGATATAGACAAATTATGTGGCATTAAGCATCAGACGACTTTTAAAAACATTGTGGGAAACGCTCCTATTCACACAATGTATCCATCTCTATTAAAACTATGCAGTCAAATGGATTTAGAGCCCTGTTGCAGGCTCAATTAACCCTTTCCCACATATAACCAGTCTGCAACAGACGACCTTGAAATCATACAGGTATAACTATGATAAAACGTCTTAAATGAAAGCATAGTAGGTGAATATAGTTGAAAACATTGTGACAAAATGGGAAGTTGCTCATTATGAGCAATGTCTCTGTTTGCCACAATGTGATCAAATATGCCTGCTTCGGATGCCAGAAAAAGCATATGTATACGGGACATATTGAATGTTTTCAGTCAAATGTGTGTCAGTGGATCAAATTTTAATCTAGAGTAATTAGGTCTGACCCAAATTCGACTTTAATCCTTAACGCTATCTTCCCTGTACTCCGTTATGATACTTTATAGAAAATACTATGACCTAAGACATCAGCTTCTATAGAAATTCAAATATTCAGAACTTTGAATTAAGGACCCCTATCAATTGACAGCATAGGTTGTAGTTCGGCTTAGCTATTATAGCTTAGAAAATAGATAAAGATATATGGGCAGTGTTCTTTGATAAACAGCCATGGGATGTTTGTGATCAAATACAGAGCCGCGCTACCTGACCAAAATCGTCGGTAACGACAAGGGCAACTCATCCAGGGGGCGTTCAAACCCCGCTTGGGCCAGTGATTCTCTCCGATGATTGACGAAAGTCATTGTGACTAGCGCAATTCTTCTCTTACCAATTGACGAAAACTAGTCTATACAAGAGGATAACCGGCTGCCTGTACGGAATGGTGTGTGGTCTACAAGAGTGATACGACGTGTTTAGGTGAATTAGCCGTCGTAGTGTTACTTACTGAAAATCTGTTGAAAACAACTCTTAACTCCAATCAATCAATAAACTATATGAAAGCATTGTGCAGAGCTTTAGATAAGGAGCATTTTGCATGTTCTAAAATCCTTATTTAGCATTCAAACCCTATGTTGTGGGTACTCAAAAGAATCGTCTCACTGAGACGATTCTTTTGAGTACCCACAACATAGGATTTTATATTGTGGGGGAAAGACACAAGAGTTTATAAGTTCAATATAAAGTGTTTCTTAGTTGCACTTTGATGCCGTTCGATGCTATGTGAAAGTGGCTCGATGGAATTTCAAGAACGCTTCAAATGAGAATAAAGGCACATGCTCTAAGTGTATACATGCATGTAACCAGACGGCCTGATTGACTCAATCTCTGTCAGACCACATGCCACTTCTGCAGACAGCTACACCCTTCTATATACATATAACTTGAAAATGGAATCGTCCAACTTTAGACTTCGATTGCTTTATTCGTAATGTGATATCTCTGGGTGTTTTTATAATTCCTCCAAAACCAAATACTTCTTATTCCATCAGTTGAATGAATAATAATTGAGCCACTACGTGGGAAAAGGTACAAGTTGGCCTCTGTGAACAGTATAGATTCAGATCTACACTGTTCATGTCATCTTGTCCACAACTGCTCAATCTTATCAGAATAACTAGTATTTATCCTGACACCAGCTAGTCAGTCGTAATGATAACAAACAGTCCTGATGCCAAGTAGGAAAAGGCATTATTAACCTTTTAGTATTTTGTAAGATCGAGTCGAGGTTCGAACCTGTGACCTCCTCAACCAGAGGAGGTTCAACATTGGGAGGACTTTCCGTGAAAACGTAAACAATTTGAAATTTCAAAATCGATACCATATTGTATTTCATATCCCCTGCATGTAAATGTGTTGTAGTAAAAGAACGGTTGAAATTGAGGTTCTGTACTCGAATATAAAACCACGATAAACCTATAAATTTGTAGATCTACATGCGTTACGAAAATAAACAGTTTTTTGCGTATGGAAGACCTGAAGTCCATGATTCATATAGTCTGAGATTATTCATCTTGATAACATATACAGGTTTTTATAGATCTTAGTAAATAAAGCGCAGATCGTGCGCAAAACATAACCGTGCGAATCAGCATGCTTCGATAAAAATTGAGTTAGAATGCTGGCAAAATCACAGGTTACCGCTTGTAATAGAATTATTTAAGTGGTTGCCTTATTGCCTCTCCGTAATGGGATCGTATTAACATAACATTGAGAAATACCAATGGGGCTATAGTTCTAGCTGTTATTCAAACGATACAACTGTGACTTAATACGTTGTGAATGAATGTATATTGTTTTATGGCGCATCGACAGCTAAGGTCATTTAGCGCGCAATTATATTTAATTATTCATGATCCCTGGGTAAACAAACCAGTACTAGGCTAGAAAATGTGCCTTGCCCAAGGGCACTCCACCATGACCGTAGTGCCGCGACTGGGGATCGAACCCGGGACACCCGGTTTCGAAACTCGACCACAGCGGATTCTCTTTATAAGTTGTAGACGGACAGTGAAGTCTCTGGCGAGTCTTCGCGGATACACAGGCTCGGATGAGTCTTCGTGGATACACAGGCTCGCACAAGTCTTAACTGTACGCAAATGCATTACACCCACAATCGATATACGCGACTCACGTGTAAATGTTTCTGCCTCAATAACGCTGTAACTGATATCAGAAGTATACCAAATACATCCGCGGACAGACCAAATAGTCCTTAACCCTTTCCCTCATATAGACGCTTTCTGACGCCTCTGCAGCAGACAGCTTTTTGAAAACATAGTGACAAAAGAAGAAATTGCACAAAACGTGCAATTTCTCCTTTTGCCACAATGTTTTCCACTTTTAGTCATAGGTTATCCATTCAATTATGGAGATTTTCTATTTTTTGACAAAATATGTTCAAAGTCCCTAGATATGATGGTATACCTTCACCAGACTGCAGTGTCTATGTGACACGGAGTTGAAATTCATTGTTAATATGTATAGAATGTTCTAGAACTGTTTGATTGTGTGGAAAATGACTTGGACCATCTTTGTGTAGTGATTTCTGTTTTACATTATACAGGAACGAAAAGTAGCAAAGTATTCTTTCACCACGATGTTTTCAAATAGTTTCTATTGCAGCGGCATCAACCCTCGTCTGTGTCCGGCGATGGGTTGAAGTATATAAACGTATGCCACAACCTGTGGTGTTTTGTTATGCATATGAACATACAGTATCTTTATAGATGCACTAACTACACAGAAAGTCTCATATTACGAAATCGTTTAGTTCGTCTATGTTCATTCCAGTTTCTAGGAAAGTTTAGAGATTTCGTTCAAGACCAATTTTTGAGTATTGCTCTTTTCATGGCTTCATATGTCTAGTCACTTTTAACAAACCAATCAACAAAGTAATGCCATGCAACTCGACACTTTTTCGCCTGTCGATACTTAAAAAAAAAGTTATAACATTTTATTTATATTAAATCATTTAAATTTTACTGTAGTATATTACTACAAGTTCATGATTTGTAGAACATTCCCTGTATAATTAGTATAGCATTTCCTGTATAAAGTGTAAAGCATTCCCGGTATGATTTGTAAAACATTCACTGTCTGATTGTAGAACATTCCCTGTGTGATTTGTAGAATAGTCCCTGTATGATTTACAGAACATTCCCGATATGATTGTAAAACATTCACTGTATGATTTATAGAACATTCCCTGTGCGATTTATAGAACATTTCCTGTGTGATTTTTGAACCATTCCCAGTATGACTTGTATCTAATAGCATTCCCTGTATGTTTTGTAGAACACACGTTGTATACTTTGTTTCAGAGTTATCTTGAAACATGTCCCTCCTGACATATGTTTGTACCTACACGTGTTTAATGAGAAAGATAGGAGAAACCGTATCATTGCATTGACATACACAGATACAAACAATGATTCTGATATAGATAGGAGTTTTTTACTCTTCCTTGTGAGATCTCGTAACAGTGCATTGACATACGTGTACACAGGTTCAAACAATGGCGCTAGTTAGTGACCTTGATATAGATGATGTTTGACTCCTCGTTGTGGGAACGCGTATCGTTGAAATATGAAGATGACACCCATGGTTCTAATTCTTTATTTTATTATGATTCCTTATGGTTAAATACATGATTCCATTGAAATAGCAGATGGAAACAATGGTTATAACTTTGATGAAAACCTTATAAGATAAAGACAACAATTCTTAGTACCAACACGTATTTAATTGTAAAGAAACAATAACTAGTATTTTTGTTTGTAACCTGTTATTTAAACTATTACCCTAGTAAAGATGCCATTACACGACCTCTAAAAAATCAACATTTGTAAACAATGAGAGAGGAAAAGCCCATAGTGTGTTAATTACGTTAAGTGAGGATTATTGTTCATGCAAGTATTATAGACAGATATTAAATGGAATTGTATCAACTGAATTAAGGTAACACACACCTGTTTGATGTACGTTCACGTCTACTTTGTCATCCTTTTTCCTGCACGCAGACGTTTCCTGTAGCAGACGACTTTTGAAAACATTTTGTTAATAGGAAATATGTATTAATAATTAATGTATAAATATACAAAGATCCAAAAATCATCGTTCCTCTTGCCACCTGTAGTAGCTCTACCAAGGTAGGTTTTCTCCTCTTTATTCCTAGCTTTTGGGGTTATTTATCCTCAATGGATTTGGCAGTGGTCCTATTTCATCTCGTTTAACATATCATGGTGTTAAAGTTCATGTAAAATTGGCTTATTTCCCTTGTGGTTTGCAGTTTTAATTTCTACAGTTCAGGTTACTCTACGCTTACGGTTTTATCTATTTCTTCTTTCGTGTTACCTCGTTCGATGATTTTTCTGGCGTTCCTAGAAAAATATCTCATTGCTAATACTTTTCTGTAATCGTTTTAAAACATATTCTAGTCAAAAGCACATGACATGAGATACAAACAACTAAAAACAAAATGATTGAAATGATTGCAGAGATAAAATAATAACTAAACATGTGCAAATAATGGTAAATCAGGTCATAGAATACGAAACTGTTATACTAATGGCAGACTCTGTTCGTGTTGAATCTGTATCTGGTAGATCTGATCATAAATCGATGTTAATGAGTCAGTAACTCGGTCAAACTATACATTTTGCAAACAATCTAAGTTAAAGTTAATTGCTTAATTGTCCATGAAAAAGCTGATAGTGCAGAAATATCTCTAAAATTGTAACCCTTTCCCGAAATAAAAAAAATCTATATAGGTGAAAATAGCGTTATTGATGATAATTGAAATAATTGTTGCAAAAGAGGTTTTTTTATCTTAAATTTGTTTCAATGCGCGTATGAAATGCGTCTGTATGTGAGAACGGAGAAACTGTTTGCATGTTTTAAAGTGTTCCTTAAACTGTAAGACAACTGTCAGTACTATCAAGTTAATATGAGTGGCATCAACTTTATATCTATGTTAGAGAATTATCTCTCAGAATTATAAATGTTTATATCTATGTTAGAGAATTATCTCTCATAATTATAAATGTTTATATCTATGTTAGAGAATTATCTCTCAGAATTATAAATGTATTATCTTTATTGGAGAAATATCTCTCAGAATTATAAATGTTTATATCTATGTTAGAGAAATATATCTGTAGCTTTGATATGTATATGTCTAGCATAGGGACATTTCTATCTACACAAAGATATATCTCTTAGTACGAGAACTATCTCTTTTATAAATCAAACGGCACGCCATAAAAACACAGACACAGTCAAGGAGACGGACCTGCGTACACATGCGTCCATTTGCTCTCTCATCTGGTACATCTATTACGTGTTAGATTGAAGGAGGTCAAGAGTGGGTTAATAGCTATTATGTACGTCGTTTTATTCTGGACATGCTGGTTTCATCAGGATGTTTCAACAGTATAATAAGTACATAATAAAACACATAATCACTACAGGTGAGGGCCGACCATTAAACACGATATGTAATTAACTCGGTCGGTAACGAAACTGTTATGGCGTATATTTTCATGTGGGCTGTTTGTCTCTTGCACTTGGAACTGTTACACATTGACTGAGATCTAAACAGTAGAGGCAGCCCAGTAAAAGCAATATTATGGCATGTAGTAATGAGTAATATACAATGTATATGATATGAGCACAGCTGATACAAAACTATGTATTCCCCTATGTGATATGTTAATAACTCGTACTCTCTGACCAGCCCTCCCACTTGTAGATAATATCTAAAGATCGTGATACTTGGCGTACTTTGCTTCTAGTAATAAACAATTTGGGTTTACTTGATGAATGTGGTAAGTTGGCCAATCGGTAAAACAACAGTAATTCGTCTATCGGACTATTTTATGTCTTATTTACGTTAATATAAACGTTCGCTGTACCTTGTCCTACCTGTGGAAGCGTTTTGTCTTATCTACAGCAGACGAACTCTTGAAAACATTGTTGCAAAAGGAGATATTGCTGATGATGATCAATTTATCCTTGTTCACAATATTCTAAAATCTATTCAATAACTGTATGTCCTTTCATGTTTTCCATATATTTTTTTATTGCGTTTTCTAACGCGATCACTGCGGAAGTGTTGTATGTGAAAAAGTGTTAAATAACGATATCTGTAAAGTTAACAGCCTAACTGACCAACATAATGACATTACGTATCTATCGTGGTTTCCTGTGATTATCAGAGCGCCGAACTGTGCAGAACCAAACCAGACTGCTCGGATGCACAGGCTGATCTGAATCTACACTGTTTGCAAATGCCTACAGCTGGTTTTCGTAGAGCGCCACTCATAGTTCAAACTATCACAAAAATGGAAATCATGGCTTTGTAACTATTAGAACAGAAAAGCTGTCTATGACAAATTCAGTACGTCATTGAAAAACCCTTCAGGACTCTATGATCAGATAAACACAGATCCGGGTTATCCTCGTGTGGCTATTGGATATGAGCCATTCCACGAGAAAACCAACATTATGGACTCTGCGTTAAGTATCAACCCAGATCAGGCCATAAGTCCGCGCAGGCTAATCCGAGCCAACACGTTCCGTCTCAGGGGAATAGAGGTATATATTAATGATTCCTGAAACAGAAAATCCACAGGAGGCGAAAAGTGTCTGTCCGGGTCAGCCTGCACGGCATGCTAAGGCTGATCCGGGTCAATACTTAACGCAGTGTCCACAATGTTGATTTTCTCGTGGAACGGCTCATATCAATTATCAAATCAAGAAAATCTTGCAAATCTTATCCCACATGCTTTCAACAATGTAATCCTTTCAATGATACAGACGAATTTTGAACTGAAGCAGACGAATTAAAAAAATCTCTTAATTCTTTCAGCGCCAAAGGCAATATTGAGGTTTTTGCAAACAATACTGATTCAGGCGAGTCAGCTCGTAACTCACCTGAAATCAGCATTGTTTGCCTTTTAGTTATCAAAATAGTCCAAACTGTTATTACATGAGAAATGGAGACGCCCGATTTTGAACATGGAAGAGTCTACTTTAAACAATTCGGCGCTGAAAGACTTGAAATGGAAAAAAAATGCTCACGTTAAGCAAATTGTGCACTTTTTTCACAATGCTTTTGTTTTACTTGAACCATAAAGCACACAAACACACTTATATTGTGTCGAAATTTTCCTTGCTGTTTTTAATGAACAGGTAAATGTTTAGACCATCTGTATGTGACGTGGCTCAATTTTCATAGAAAGCACTCATGAGGCTCGTAATTGATTAAGTAACGATGGGACATTAATTAAGGAAAATAACATTTAACCCTTTTCTATAGAGTTTTCGTATAATATAATATCCCATATCATACAACATCTTCAATTAAAGCATGTTATGTGTAATATGCTATTTATAATGTATAATTCATGTATGCATCTGGAAAATGTACTTTTTACACGTTTAACATATACAAATATGTATGTTTGTCTGTTTTTCTGTCCGTCTGTTTGTCTGTCTGACTGTCTGTATGTATGTCTGTCTGTCTGGTTGACTCGCTGGCTCACTTCTATTCAATAAATATTCCCTCATACATAGAGAATGTTCGTAGTTTTGCCTAGCTGTGTTCAAAGTCGTCTGCTGCAGATGTGTTGTATGTGTGAAAGGGTTTGGCAACTTTACGAGGTTATTGATTGGTTCCGATTATTATTGCGTAAGCACTGCGTTTGAACAGTCTTCACTCTAAGCTTATACTTGAGCCCGACCTTGGAGAATAGGACATATTGTATTTCGGAACAGTGTAGGTGCACCAGCTAAGTCTGATGCGGTTATACACAAGTTGACACAATCGTGTGTAAGTAATATGCACAGGCTGATCGGGATCTTCATTGTTCAAAAACCTCAACGTTTAACTTTTCCAAGGGACGGACTCATTCTATCGTTGTAGACATACATTTACTGGGGAACAAACTCGAGATACACCGTCACCCAGTGTTCGCCAATATAACTTACGTGATACCATACCGGTGTACGCCAATATAACTTACGTGATACCATACCGGTGTACGCCAATATAACTTACGTGATACGCCAATATTACTTAAGTGATACCATACCGGTGCTTACGTGATACCATACCGGTGTACGCCAATATAACTTACGTGATACCATACCGGTATACGCCAATATAACTTACGTGATACGCCAATATTACTTAAGTGATACCATACCGGTGCTTACGTGATACCATACCGGTGTACGCCAATATAACTAACGTGATACACCAATATTACTTAAGTGATACCATACCGGTGTACGCCAATATAACTTACGTGATACCATACCGGTGTACGCCAATATAACTTACGTGATACGCCAATATTACTTAAGTGATACCATACCGGGGAGATAATAAGACTCCTAGATCAACAGACGCTTCTCTTTTATATCTCGCTGTTTATTTGTATTGGTATTTCGGAGGGTTCTGTATTACGTATCCGCCCACAGACTTCTAACTGCAGCAATGTGAAATAGTTACAACGCAATTAAAGATATTAACACTATCGTTTAGATAACCATTAACAAAGAGGTTTATGTTACTGGAACTATTTAAGTGTATCCACTTGTAAAAAACACATTTAAATTCGAATGCACGGCAGTCCTGTGTTCATTAACAGTTTACGGTAGCAAACGGTAGCTATTCCACCAATCAAATTACAGCTTGTTCAAGTCTAATTACAAACCGTGGGTAACATAATTGCTACACTTAGCGCAACCTAGCCGTGTGACTCACCTGGTGTGTTCCTGTATAATAAACTCGCCTTCCACACTGTCCTAGTTCACTGCTTAAATGTGAAATAATAGAACGAAAAAGTGCCCGTGAAAAACATTCATTAATTCCTATTTCCTACAACTATCATCTATTGCAGGGAAAGTGTCAGTGTTAATTACGATATGCTATGTTCTCTGAAACAGCAAACAAGAAATACCATGGGCTGATCTCTATCTTCTTTGTACTAAATTCCCCGAATGCCGGTTTTCCCGTAGCGCAATGCAATTATATTGTAAGGTTTTACAGGCTGACCAGGATATTCACTGTTGGCAATGAATCCAACATTCCTTGATCTTGTCCAAAGGGCATGTATTGGTGCCACTTCTTGTACATCATTGTCTTCGTGTATAACCTGCAGCAGGCGACTTTGAAAACATCTAGGTCAAACTATGGAAACTCCTTATAAATCAAAGTATAATTATTGAACAGAAATTAAAGCATTATGACGAGAGGAGGCGTTGTTCATCATAATGTGTTTATAGTGGTCTGCTGTAGATCGCGTCGCTATGAGGGAAACATTTAAGCTTCTTCAAACCAAAATATAAATAATTTGGTTAATAAATGAGGCTTGCTGGATATTTATTGTATTTGTCTTGCACTTTTATCATCTTTGATAGATACGCAATATTTTATACACATTTCTATCAGGTCTCATGCACTTAAAAGAGGAGTGTGTACTTGCGAATCAATTAGATAGTCAAACTCAACATCTAAACCTTTTACCACATACGCAGACGTCTCTAAACACATCTTAGCAAAATAATCGAAATATAATCTCTATACATGAAAGTATCCTTGAAAGGTGGTTTAACAATTATGTAAAAAGGAGCAATTGTTTATTCTGAGCAATTCCCGCTTTTGTCACAATGTTTTCAAAAGTCGTTTGCTGGAGAGGCATCAGAAAGTGTATATACATGGAAAAAAGTTATATCTTCATTTAAGATAACATGCCGCAATTTCAAAGCGACCATTCCTAATGAATAGCATTGAAGTGTTCACCCCTACAGTTTGTAATCGTTTGAAAAGTTGACTATGCTGGCAATCTATCCAATATTCGATCAATTTATCCAATTTATCCAATATTCGATCAATTTATCCAATTTATCCAATATTCGATCAATTTATCCAATTTATTCAATATTCGATCAATTTATTCGATCAATTTATCCAATATTCGATCAATTTATCCAATATTCGATCAAGTTATCCAATATTCGATCAATTTATCCAATATTCAATCTTTTAAAGGTGTTAATGTCGTAACTGATAGGGATAAAACATAATTTAGAAAACATTCAATAAATCATTCGGAACTATTCGGCGAAAGTCGTAAACTTGATTTCATCTCCGGCCGTCGTTCATTTAAAAAAAAATGAGAGGTACTTCGAGACAATCAACCTTAATGTAATAATAATACCTGTCGAAAGAGATTTGTCTGCAAACACGTGTTCAGGTTTCAAGTGGATACCTTTTTACAGAAGTTTCTCGACATTCTATGACGTATGTGTGAGATCAGTACAGGATATGATCCGACTGTTTGGATGTGCGGGCTGATCTGAATATATACTGGTCGAAATGTCTTTTACGATTGGTTTTCGCAGAGCGCCGCCCATATTTGGATCTGTGGCTGTTCTACGATAGAGAGAGACATAGTAATTGTTAGTCCATATTTATATATGAATGTATGATTGTAACATTGAGTTGTTCATATGTAACACACGTTTGTTCATGTTTCATTTCGTTTTGCTTATGTTTGAGGCCCTCATGGAAGATTGACTTGCATACATGTACTATGTCAAATGAGTGTCTCTCTAAATAAAGCCTTTATTATTATTATTATTATTATTATTATTATTATTATTATTATTATTATATTATTATTATTATTATTATTATTATTATTATTATTATTATTATTATTATTATGTTTGGGGTTAACGTCACTGACTCTTCGGATAACGTCAATAAATATAAACGTTGTTATTCCACAAGTTTATTTCTTGGAATAAGTCAGATGGGGCTTCTTTGTTAATATTATTCTGTTCCGTGATTAAAAAACGATTCTTCTTTAGCTGGCTATTTAAAAAGAATGTTTGGTTGATTGATTGATTGATTGATTAGGTTTTAAAGCAGCTTTCAACAATTGTTCAGTCCTATCACGGCGGCCAATTCACATACTCGGGCGTTTTACATGGCTATCGTTCAACAGTACTTAACCACAACAGTCTTTCCCAAGCAGCTTTCTACTTTAGCGCAGAGATTGTTTACAAACGTCGGAGAGAATGACGGTGGCCGAGCTGGAGTTCGAAAACGAGTTACCACAATGCTGCCATAATATTCTTTCTTAAAATGTTTCTTATTTTACCACAAGTTTTAAAAGACGATTACCCCGGAAAAACTCTTCCCTGTTAAACGGTTAATTTGTATCTAGTTTTCCTGTAAGGTTTTCATATTCTCAGCTGGTGTTATTCCAGATAAAAACAACTATTTCATATATTCAGAATTCCGCCGAATCCACGGGAAAGATACAATTTGAACATCTTCCAAGACTAACTTCCTCTGAAATACCCCCCTCGACATATAACATATAGAAATAATGTGTGTTCTGTGTACGTTAATGCATCATAAAAATGTATTGAATCAGAAATAATTAGTCAGGTGGATTGGAAATAGCATTGATGTTCTAATGAATTATTGTAGCTTACGTCCGGGCAAATGATATGCTAGTTATAGTGATTGATTTTACTTATTACATAATTAACCCTTTTCCTCCTGAGCCATTCTACCTTCTCGTTCATACGTCCGCGTGTCTGTCCGTCCGTCCTTCCGTGTACACGATTGGGGTGTTATGTATTATAACCGCAAGTGCTGCATAACACTAGCTTGTTCTACAGATATTTCCAGTCTTTATACAAATACCTGAGTAAGTAATACACGACTAACTAATGTTTACCTTCATATAATGTGCAGACTAAACTTTTTCATTTCATGCGAGATTAAACTATAAACACAATTTTAAGGAAAATGTCAGAGATATAATTATTTCATAATCTATTGGAGGTTAAACACATATTTGAACCACCCGCGTCGATAGGAAAATCCGTAATAGTGTTAGAGAGAAAAGTTAAGACTCGTTTACACTGCTATAATAATACTGATCGTATTGTTTGCGTATGAGAACATTTGGAAACTCCCAAACAGGACCGTGATACTATAAATAGCATCTCTATATGTATTATATGTAGTATCTTGACGAGGTTATTGTGTGGGTTTTTTTCAAGATTCTCAAATTTTCCAAGATTTCAAAAACATGTTACACAGCTCATTAAAATGTCAATATTACATATACTGCGAAAAATTATATAGATCTAAATATTCGGGGACGAAAAGTATCAGAATTTCCTAGTGAGAAATAATTCCCGAGGGATGTTATCGATCGCCCGGATGATAAGAAATGACGTCACGTATTTTACGTCTCGATACTTATTCGAGTCTTTAAAACAACATTAACACAGCTGCTTTTATATAAAAAAAAGTATCGCCGATTGCGAGAAACAAAATGAATGTCCGCCGATCGTATATATAATCATTATTTACGATTGGACGACTAGAATAGTTATTGTTTTCCAAAAACATTTGATCCTAGTCAGACAATTAAAGACAACCAAATGTGTGTAAACTTTAAGAGAAACCCTTCAAGTTATATAAAAAAAAGTTATTTTGGCCTTAGCCTTAGCCGAGTGCTTAGCGTCGGCGATTTGGCACTGCGTGTCACGGGTTCGATCCCCAATCACGGCAGTCATGGTGGAATTCCATTGGGCAAGGCACAACGTTTACTAGCATAGTACTGGTTTGTTAACCCAGTTGTCACGAATAAGTGAACTGTCGCCATGATATATCTCTAAATAAATGTTGAAATGTTTGTAAAACCCAAATAAAAAAATAAAAATAAAACATATCGGTGATTATGATAGACTCAGATAAAACCGTTATTATGCTCTGACTGTTCGGAGAGTTCACTGTTAGCATATCATTCAACGAGCCCCTTTTTATTCTGACTCAACTACTGTACCTATAGAACATAACATAATCTACTGGGGTTTACTTTATGAAATTTCTTTTCATTTTCAATTATTGTTTATCTCTTTTTATACTTTGGTTGTGGAAATATATCATTTTACCATGTGTGAAATATTATCAAAATAGATTTCGTTTATAAAACGCGTGGCGTGTAATCTGTGTACGCAACCTGTATGTATAAAAGGTGAGAGTCTACCTTGATCAGGCCATATCACGTAGATTTTATCCGTTAACCTGGTATACAATTTCAGCTTCCTATGCTTTGAACCTATCTGAGGTGCAATGCTTTTATAAAAACACATGGGAAACATAAAGATGTATTATGATATAGTATTGCTAACATTGTTGGAAAAGGAGAAATTGGCAAAATATAGCAATTTCTCCTTTCCATTTAATGTTTTCAAACGTTGTTTATATGACTTATATGGTCTCTATCAAACGAATGATAAAATCTGCAGCAGACGAATTTTAAAACATCGAGACAAAACTATGGCAAGTCTATGGGGGAAAAAGAAATGTAGGAGTATTGAATAAAGTTGATAACCTTGTGGAAAACAAAAAGTTGCTCGATATTAGTAATTTCTTCATGTACCACAATGATTTCAATAGTCGTCTGCTGTATATGCGTTAGTTAACATTATGACAAACTGATTAACCTTAAGAACAATACTTTGCTGTTGTCACTTACTGTATAATTATATAAGAATGACATAGCAAGTTATTAAAAGTGTTTTAACCATTGATACAGTATGTATAATTGGCTTTTAATAGCACTTAAATGCAAAAATAAATGACAAGTTATTTCCGTATATGTTAAACATGACCACCCACAAACATCCGATCTTTAACCGGATATGCCTAATTTAAAGTCGTCTTCTTTAAAAACACACAAGAACAATATATTTAAACTTTGCAAAAGTTTGATTTCGATACAAAATTTAATTCCAAGTAGAAAATGTAAAAATATTTTTTCCGTGCATGTTTTCTTCTCAGAGCAATCTCTCTGTTGCTGATGTATCAATTTCCTGAAGCAGCCAAACATCCACGCTGCAGCAGATGTCATTGAAATAGAACTAATTTTCATTTATAACGAACAAGTAATGCTTTTCCAATGATGTTTTCGCATTTATCGTACGACAATAATATTTAGTCGTTATTATTTATCTTGATATTCTCAAAATAGAAAACTTGCATGTGCTCGGTTAGCAAACCTGCATTTAAAACATGGTGTATCGTTATAACGGATATCCTGGATCATTAAAGTGTACCTCCATTGTCGTCACATGTGATAAAACATGCGTGCGGTGTTCCATGAACACCAACCTTAACGTAAGAATTACACATGTGGAAAAAGACCGGCGTGCGCATTTACGTTAAATATCTAAAAGATATTACATAAGTTATTGGCGAGCAATGCAGCACCAGATCAGACTGCGCGAAAACAACCTTCTCTACTGCAATTTGTGTTATATTCAGGAAATGGTTAAGCCTTTTCGTCACAAATACAACTGATAATGTTGTGTCCTTTCTGAATAAATATATCCTGTTAATAAAGTCTGATCGTACGCTTCACCAAGGACATGACCGATCATTTCCACATAAATAATGTGATTAACTTATATCACATGAATCAATGTTCACTTTATTTGACAATGTTATACAAAGTTATCTGCTCACGCGTCACAAATCACTCACATCTAAGAAAGGGGTTATTACTTAATAAATCATCTTTAGGTGTATTAAACAAGAAACTAGTAAATCTTACGTCTGTTTATATATGCACGTGCTTTAAATAATTAAAACTATAACATTTAAACAAGGATGTTGATATTCTTGTTTTATGGTTTTATATTTTAGTACGTTGAGATGAGCAGGTGTTATCTAGATATTGTTGATTTATCCTTTTCCAAAAAACAATAAATCTGAAGCAAACGGATTTGAAAACACCTTCGCAAATACATGGAAAATATATATAACATGTACGTGTAATTATGGGATACAGTAGAAAACATGGTGAGAAACTGGGCAATGTCTCTTTATTCCCCAGGTAGTTTGCAATATACGTGGGAAAATGTGAATTTAAACAATAAAGGAACTAACAACAGTGATGGCTCGGCCCAGGTGGTTCCTCAATAAATGCTTTCAAGGAAGCATCTGCTGCAACGACGTCTAAAGTGGTTTCTAAAAGATGATTGGTCAAACATCAATAATGTTAAATATAGAGGTCAGTGATCGCGTTGTGTGGTTCCATTTAACCCTTTCATACTTACAACAAAACATTGGCAGACGACTTAATAAACTTATGGTTTAAAAGATGATAATACTTTGTAAAAGACACATTACTCATTGAATAGAGTTGAAAACGTTGTGGCAAAAGGAGAAATTACTCATTATGGGCAATTTCTTCTTTTGTCACAATGTTTTCAAAAGTCGTCTGCTGAAAGGTTTTAGAAAACGTCTGTATGAGAGAATGGGTTAAAGTTAAAGTACTACACGTAATGATACCTACTATACGTTCAGACCTCAGGACAAGATGGCCTGATTCCTTCGCTGGCTAGACTATAATTATAGTCAATTATTTTCAATAATTTCCATATTTGTCTATACAATGTTTTCGGAGTTGTTTGATGCAGATTTCTCTCCGAGTTAAATAATTATGAAAACATTTTTCAGACCGATTTAAAAGAATTATTGAACATCCGATCTCTATATTGTGTTTATAGCTCTGATATATGTGTATGATATATAGTGAATCATAAAAAAGGACAAATAGTTCATTATGAGCAAGTTCTTTTTTCTCGCCACAATGGTTTCAATATTCGCCTGCAGTAGCTGCCTTAAAATACGTTTGTGACATCAAAATGATTTTTCAAATGTCGTCTGCTTTAAAACTTCAAAAAGAAATATATTTATATATACTATGAATTGTACTTAACAGTTGACGGTTTACAGACTGTGTGGGAAAAAATGCTTTATAGACTATTTTGTACAACAATGAACATTAGATTTACCCTTTACTAATAGTATTATTTACTACTAAATTAAAAATATTTTGGGAAAAGAAAATGCTTTCCTTACAAGTTTGCCGACTTTACACTATACGACAACGACATTTCTCCTTTAGCCACAATGGTTCCAACTCTATTTAATAATCAAACTTCTATTCATGGCGATTTTCCACATTTTTTCCTACATGTTTTCAAAGTCGTTTGCTGCATATTTTTAATATGTGGGAAAGGGTGAACACTCCATATGTGAACGTTGATCTTGACGGTGTAATTATAAAGATTGGGGTAACTAGGCTCTCGTCATACGTGTTTATCTAGTCTACAAAAATACAAAGAAATGTCGAACGCCCCTGAAATTAATGTTCTTTTTGGCCAGAGGATATTTTTGTCTTATTCGATGCTATGGTGAAATTGACCAATTCTTACTGTAATTTATTCGTCTAGTTATTAACCCTTTACAATATGTAGACGCAATTACATCAGACGTCTTCTTAGTGTGCGAACCCTCCTTTTGCCATTGGTGTTCAACTCTTTTTCATTACATGATCTTCATTAAGAAAGATTTCAAAAAATATGCGTATATAAAAATCAAAGTCGTCTGACCCAAATGTGAGAAAAGGTTAAGCGTAATACTTAGGAATTGTAGTGATCATTTGGCTCCACTGATATTTAAGAATAATGCATTAAAATGCCATTCATTTCGTTTAGATACTGTAAAAAGTGGTCTTTCAATCATCATTTGTTTTATTTTATAAACAAAAACTTTAATCTGTAACAACTGAATTTGAAGTTGGTTCACATTTCAATATTACTCAATCGGAACTCGTCGCCGAGCTATCTAAATGTTATGATCTTTGAAGTCATTATTATAACTTACTAAAACGGAGAAAACATTCTCTGTGCTCAGAAATAAACTCCATGCACCATATAAGACTTCTGATTGGTCAATTTCGAGAATTAATTTGTTTCTGACCAATCAGATGCTTGAGTACAAACTCTGAACACAGAGAAAACTAGTATAGTTCTTGAGTCTGGTTCGATTCGTGTGAAAGCAGGCCCATCATTCGAAACCTCCCTACAAACTCGGTTCGAGTACTGGTTCTGGTCCGAGGAAGAAGACATCGATTGATTTATTTATTTATTGGTGTTTTACGCCGCCTTCGACATTATTTCAGTTATATCACAGTTCACTTATTCATGATCCCTGGGTAAACAAACCAGTACAAGGCTAGAAAATGTGCCTTGCCCAAGGGCACTCCACCATGACCGTAGTGCCAAAAAGACATCGAAATGGTCGATACAATTTGTAAGAACGTGTCTCATAAATCGATGTAAAAATTATAGAGGCATGTTTATGGTTTAACTAAACTTAACGGCATTCATTGGACGACTTGAAATTAATAAATGATCATTGATTTCACTATACTTTAGCCCTTTCACAAATTCAGATGCGTTACAATTCATCTACTGCAGCAGACAGCTTTTGAAACAAATAGTAAAATGATAGATGTTGATTCCAATTGCAGGAGTTCAACAGGCCAAACAGAGTAACATTATCATAAACAAAACCCATCCCGGCAAGATAACATTACGACAAACTCGCTGCTGTCAGAATAAATGAAACAGACAACTTACCGAGGAAACGCCGTGATATAATTAAAACAGTTGTTGAAAGCGGCATTAATCACTATGCATAATAATAGAAAAAAATGTAAAAAACCGAACCAGTCAGATTCAGCAATTTACCAGTTCTCGCCTGCTAAAGTTACAGACGGTTGTACACATGTGCCAAATTCACACCCTTAAACTGCCATGTATTCCAAACTGGTTGGTTTTATTTTTCTAACGAGAACCGTGCAAAAAAAAAAAAAAAAAATATCTGTAAATTCTAGCAATATGTTCAATGTTCTAATTGTACGCTCTCATTGTCATTAGTCATTAAAGAAAAGACAGGCATGTAAATTAGAAGAGTTAAATTCAAAGATCAACCATTAATCTGTTTGTAAGTGTAATGGGTGAATATCAAATAACCACAAATTCATAAACGCGGAAATATCAGTGATGATCGACAATTTGGCAGTCATTTTGCTTCGCCTTTGGCCACACTTGTTTAGAGACTCATAAGTGTGAAACCTAGCTTGATTAGTTTCCGGTTCATTTGCAGGGTAGACGGTAATGACCGGAACGGACAAGAATAATGTTCTTGCCAAAATAATCGAGTCAAAATTGATTATTTCCATATGTGTACGTACGCTGTAAATCCTGCATTCCCGGACAACTTGTGTCGAAATAATTGACCGCTGACCGGGAACTAAATCGGCCTCTCAAAAACATCTCGAATGGGCACGTCGCATGAAAACTGACCGACGGAGTTTTTAAAACAAAGGCAAATAAAATCAGATAAATTCATGGATTTATAGTCCATTCTTTCTTACAACTGTTTTCCGCAGGTCACAATGATACCTGTCTTGTTACGAATAGATGCGACTAGAAAGATACTGATCAAACTGCTCGGAGTCGCGCAGAATGGTCTGGATCTTCGCGAGTCGCACATTCTGGAAGGTCGATGTTCGTTCAACGTGACTCAAATGAGAGGTGTCGGGTGATTTTAGGGGGGTTATTTCATCCGCACACAGCGAAGACACACGTCCCGGCTCTATTATGTGGTATAGTTCTAGATTCTGACTTAACTCTCAATTATACTAGTATCATAGCCATGTACCGTTAACCCTTTCCCACATTAAACTAAGCAGCAACAGACAGAAGAACTGGGATATATGGGAATTGTCTCTTTAAATGCATGTATAATTGTTAAAAAGAGTTTAAGTATGAGCAATATCTTCTTCTTTTTACAAGTATTTGAACATTGTCAGATTAAAATACTATATTCTCACAGAATATTCATGCGCTATCGTATCCTCCCTTTCAATAAGACATGAATATTCATGAGGATATTATTCAGAGGTGACTATTGTCTCGTGCGACACGGGTAACTTAATGGTGTTACTGTTACAAATAGAATGAATGAATGTATATTGTTTTATGGCGCATCGACAGCTAAGGTCATTTAGCGCGCAATTAAATTTAAGTATTCATGATCCCTGGGTAAACAAACCAGTACTAGGCTAGAAAATGTGCCTTGCCCAAGGGCATGACCGTAGTGCCGCGACTGGGGATCGAACCCGGGACACCCGGTTTCGAAATCCCCGCCGCTAACCACTCGACCACAGCGGATTCCGTTACAAATAGATATTCGGTACGCCACCATTGTTACAATTCGTTTTGATATTCATATCGATGTTAAAAGGAGGCTTATGTTCTTAAGAAACGCATATATGTTTACCTACTAGTTTTGTTTGCCAATATTTAATATGATTTTCTAAAAAATGTACATATTGAAATGAAATGCTTAACAAACAAATTAAGTAGAATAGCAAGTGGTTAGCTGCAGGAGAGATTTATATAAACCGTCAGCTTCTTTCTCAAAGTAAACATGTGTTTAACTCTTTCAGCGCCAAAGGCAATATTGGGCTTTTTGCAAACAATACAGATTCAGGTGAGTCAGCTCGTAACAAGCTGTCTCACCTGAAATCTGCATTGTTTGGCTGTTAGTTATAAAAATATTCCCAAAATCCTATAACATTAAAATAGAGTCGTCCGAGTTTGAACATCGAAGAGTCTACTTTAAACAATTCGGCGCTGAAAGGGTTAATAGTATAGATACTTATATAATGTAAATATGCGAGTGCCCGATTTCCTATGTCGAAGATGATAATGTACTTTAGTAAGGGCGTTGCCGTTGTATTGTACTAGGATTTTTAAACTACTGAGCTTTTTTCTCCGAGGTCAAGTAGGTAATTTGCTATCCAAGAGATGCCAAGAGAGAAAAAAACTGATAGAGTATATCTACTAGTGAATATATATAAAGAGGGGAGGGGGGCATGGAAAAAGCTACACGTGTATAAACTCTATGTTGTGTATTATTCCGTGACTGTACTTAGTAATATTGAAGAAAAAAACTAAACACACACCTTCATGCAACAACTCTACAGCAGACGACTTTGAAAACAATATAAAAGAGCTCCATTAATGAAAGTATATTAATTAAACAAACCTGAACAAATTAGGCAAAAGAAGGTATTGCTCATTATGATTTTTTTTGTCACAATGTTTTCAAATATGTCTGCTGATGGTACGTCAAAATGCGTCTACAAGTGGGAAGGAGATAATTAAGCTCGTTCCTGGAAAAAGGTAAACGTTTGCATTTCTGAACTGTGTAGGTTCACACCCTGTCCATAGAATATACACGACCTGGCAGAGGCTTCTAACGACCTTACACTTCTAACAGATCTGGATATCAGCCGTCCCGCGAGAAAACCAACATTATGGACTCTGCGTAAAGTATCGACCCGGATCAGCCTTAGCCTTAGCATTACCTGGATAGACACTTTTCGCCTTCTGTGGGTTTTCTGCTTCAGGAGTCATTACTCTATACCTTTATCCCCCTGAGACGGAATGTGTCGGCCCGGATCAGTCTGCGCGGGCTGCTGTGGGTTTTCTGCTTCAGGAGTCATTACTCTATACCTTTATCCCCCTGAGACGGAATGTGTCGGCCCGGACCAGTCTGCGCGGGCTGCGATCTTACGCCATACTGTTGGTTTTCTCGCGGGACGGCTCATATACACTGTTAACAGCAGCCAACTGGCTCTCTGGTACGAACGCATGGTAAATGGGGGTTTTGTTCGCTCTCGGCTACCGCCTCAGTGGTGTAGTGGAAATGGTCTTGGTGCGTCAGGTAGCGAGTTCGATCCCGAACCGGATCATATCAAAGATGGTAGTTATGGATTTCTCTCCTTAGCGCACAGTGTTATGGGCTGTGCATTACGACTGACTCGCTGGTGTCGGGATAAATAGATACCTGGTAACTGACCCATGAATAGCCATGATATATAACTGGACAATTATTGATAGCGGCGTAAGACATACTACAAACTAACGATCAAACCCTCGCTCTCGTCACGAGTTCTTGTTTAAGTGAAACTAACAGGTTACCGAAATTGTCTTAGTGATAAGTGATAATTTCAGTAACACTGTGCTTATAGACTAGCAGGTGTCATTACAGTTGGCACATGCGACAAGACTCCATTTCGCATCTCTTTAATTCTTGTTTTACTTTTCTATAAAGCCCCTCTTTTTTCCTGCTTATCTTCAGACATCCAGATAATTGTATGTAGATCCACATGCCCCAGTATCGAACTATCTTTTTGACGTTCTAACTCTCTCAATCCAGACGGAAAATAGGTTTTTGACAGTTTTTACTCATTCGAAACAGTGAAGAAACCCGTTTTGTGACATACGGTATAGGAAGACCGGGAATAACTTTGAAAACACCCTTCATTGAAAAGGTGTGCTTCGCCGCACGTATTATAGCTTTACGGATTAACCCTTTCCCTCATATAGACGCTTTCTGACGCCTCTGCAGCAGATGGCTTTTTGAAAATATAGTGACAAAAGAAGAAATTGCTCAGCAATTTCTCCTTTTGACACAATGTTTTCCACTCAGTATAGAGATTTTCTATTTTTTGACAAAATATGTTTAAAGTCGTCTGCTGCATAATTGTTGTATGAGGGAAATGGTTAAGGAACCGGTGAAGATTCGGATCAGCCTTCACCTCCATGCAGTCTGAACAGGGTCTTCGCCCTATTGACATAACAAGACTAAAAGTCAACGCGTGTAATATGATGGTAATTGTCCATAATAATTGAAGTCATTTATATCCATTTCCCACAATCAGAAAGTTTTTGACGCCTCTGCATCAGACGACTTTTTAAAACACATTGGGAAAAGGAGAACTTGCTCATAATAGGCAATTTCTCATTCTGCTACAACTGTTCACCTCTGGTTAATAACAATTACGTTTATTCTTACACGTTCTCCATATTTTTGCTGAGATGTTTTCAAAGTCGTCTGTTTGCAGATGTGTTGTATGTGGGAAAGGGTTAACTGAAAGACGAGACATATACCTCTCGATGTCGGAGTGAAGTGACCGGGAAGTTAAATTGTGTCACATAATAATTGATTGGTAAATTGATGTCTGGCTAATCCATCAGGGAATTTTCCTAGAAATCCAAAGCGTATCATATCTACAAGCAGTATCAGATACAGAATCAAGTGTGGTACCTCAAAGTCATGTCTGGTTGAGTTGTATGCATATACCCTTTTCCTCGTGCAGACGCGTTTTAACGCATCTGCAGCAGACGATTTTTGAAACAAGCTACATATCTGTGTTTTGTGTCTGAAAGAAAGGGCAGATAAGTATGTTTGATAGGTATCAATAAATGAGCCGTCACGCGAGAAAACCAACATTGTGAACTCTGCGTCGACCCGGATCATGCCGCGCAGGCTAGCCCGGACAGACACTTTTCGCCTCCTTTGGATTTTCTGTTTCAGGAATAACTACTGTATACATCTATCCCCCTAAGACGGAATGTGTCGGCCGGATCAGTCTGCGCGGACAGCGCAGGCTGATCTGGTCGATACATTACGCAGATGTCTATCGCCGCAGCTGCATTTTGAACTCTGCGTAAAGTATCGACCCGGATCAGCCTAAGCGAGCCACGCAGGCTAACCCGGGCAGACCATTTTCGCCTACTGTGGATTATCTGTTTCAGGAATGACTACTTTATACCTCTATCCCTCTGAGACGGAATGTGTCTGCCCGGATTAGCCTGCGCGGACTGCGCAGACTGATCTGGATCAATACATTACGCAGATACCATAATGTTGGTTTTCTCGCGGGACGGTTCAAATATACGTTTACCTATTTCTCAAATATATTCAGACCCACTTTGACGTTTGAACATATTATAACAAAAGGAAAATATTTCTCATCATAAGCAATTTCTCCGTTTGTCACAATGCTTTTAACTTTTGCCATACTCATGTCTATTTGTAGGGATTTTCCATAAGTTTTGTCTTTGCGTTTTCTAAGTCGTCTTCTACTGAGTTATTGTATGTGGGAAAGGGAAGAACGATTTCTTGGGCTCGGGTATTAATATATAATATTTCTATTTTCAGATTGCGATGAAGTTTACCGGTCTGGCAGTATGCAATATGAAGGGGATTATTACATACTTATAAAACCAGACAAAACGGCAACGCCATTTAAGAGTTTGTGTAAAAAGGTTGACAGAGGAGGTAAGCATTTGTTTCCTGTGTGCATTTGTTGTTGTTTATGTGTTTTGTTTGCTTGTGTTTGTGGATGGGTTAAGCAAACCAGAACAACCGCGATAGTGCAATTGCTTTAACAGCAGTACCAGTATTGTAACAATGTAAAGAGATATTATAGAGAAACTGTGGAAGAGAAATAATGTTATCTTTCAGTGTCATCAGGTTTTACGCCGTTTTCAACATTATTTCAGTTATATCACGGCGACAAAACTCTTATTGTTATGGTCCCCGGGTAAACAAACCAGTTCTAGGCTAGGAAATGTGCCTTGCCCAAGAACTCTCAACATTGATAGTTGCGAACGGGGATCGAAATCTATTATGAATTTATACCGGTATAATTTAGTACAGGGTAGTATAATAGTAAAAATATATACCGGTATGATTTAGTACAGGGTAGAATAATAGTAGGAATGTATACTGGTATCATTTAGTACAGGGAAGTATAATAGTAGGAATTTATATCGGTATAATTTAGTACAGGGTAGTATAATAGTAGTAATGTATATCGGTATAATTTAGTACAGGGTAGTATAATAGTAGGAATGTATACCGGTATAATTTAGTACAGGGTAGTATAATAGTAGGAATGTATACCGGTATAATTTAGTACAGGGTAGTATAATAGTAGTAATGTATATCGGTATAATTTAGTACAGGGTAGTATAATAGTAGGAATGTATACCGGTATAATTTAGTACAGGGTAGTATATAATAGTAGGAATGTATACCGGTATAATTTAGTACAGGGTAGTATAATAGTAGTAATGTATATCGGTATAATTTAGTACAGGGTAGTATAATAGTAGGAATTTATACCGGTATAATTTAGTACAGGGTAGTATAATATTAGGAATGTATACCGTTATTATTTAGTCCAGGGTAGTATAATAGTAGGAATGTATACCGGTATAATTTAGTAGAGGGTGTAATTATATTATAACTATATACCGATGTTGTGTATTACAGGGTGGACTGTTATACAGAGACGACAGTCAGGTCGGGTCAACTTTTCTCGAGATTGGGACGACTATAAAGAAGGTTTCGGTGATCTTTGGGACGAATTCTGGCTGGGAAATGAAAAGATGCATCTCCTTACGGCAAAAGGTTTGTATTCTTCAAAACGTTTGAACCAACTATAATTATTTTATTAACCAACAAAACCCTAGTCGTCTGGCGAAGCTCCCTAATTTAATTGATTAATTGAAGTTAACGGTTGTAACGTTATACCATGGCGACCAGTGCACCTCGCGACTTTCTCCCCGGGCAGCAGGCTGCCTTCATCGACTACGATTTGAAGCCATTGTTGGAAGACTAAAGACGTTTGTTAACCCTTTCCCTCATACGACAATTATGCAGCAGACGACTTTGAACATATTTTGTCAAAATATAAAAAATCTCTATAATTGAATGGATAACCTATGTCTAAAAGTGGAAAACATATTTTTAGTTGAAGTGGTCGTCGGGGTATAACTGTTGACAATGGCGTTTAACTCCAATCAATCAATCATTCAATCAAACCAGAGAAACAAGAAGACCACTTTTCGTCTTGCACAGCTGGTATAAAGAAGCAAGTAAACAAGATTATTTCTGACGAATGGTTACATCAACATACTAAACATACCAAAGAGTACTACTAGCAGGATAGCTATGTTTATATGTAATGTAGGGAATGCTTTGATGCACCTATTAATAACGAATAAAATTACCGATGTGTGTTCTTAATGCATCTACGCACAGTGCATACTTAGGTTAGCCTGTGCATCCGCACACTCTCACCATAGTCTTCAAAGTCCACATTTATTTTATATATACCTAAATGAAAATTCGGACAAAAAATGGAAGTTTACTAGTTGTATGTCCATATGTCTTTAAGCGATGTAATAAATAATGTGTCATTAAGATCCCAACTTCGCTTGACGCTGCTCAAATCTAACGTACAGAATAAACCAAATGGTAGATCATCTGAGACTGAAAACTTGAGTGGTTTCTTTAAGAAGTTAGACAACATTCAAATGCCAATACCAAAATAGTCGGGAACCATTGTGGTTTATAACATGGCGGATGTAAATAGATAGCTACGCTGGGAAAGCTTATGATTAATGGTCAATGTCAGATTGAGCTAAAAAATACTTTCGTGTCCTTAGAATGGTGTTTTACGCCGCTTTCAACAATGTTACATATCGATGGCTTGGCGTGAAACAGTTGTAACTAAAAACCTATTTTGAAAACCCTGGTTTAGGGGCAATTTTGACCCCTTTGTAAACAATGAAAATGTAGGTGCCAATGCCCAGAACGTGCAATGGCACCTACATTTCCATTGTGAGGTGATTAACCTTGGTACAAAAATACCTATTTTAGATACAACCGTTTCACGCCAAGCCCTCGATATATTATCATGGTGTTTCGTAGGTAAGTTATCAGAACTACTTTTCCATTTATCCTAACATTAGCGAGTCAATCGTAATGCTTACGCCGCAACCATGAGCGATAAGAAGGGAACATCATTACTACCATTCTTGTCTTTTATATGACGCGTTCGGGGATCAAACCCGCGACCTCTCGCACCATTACACCACCGAGGCACTGATCAACAAATGAAAATAGCACAATCCATAGTTTACTAAAATTTTATAAATAATTTAATACAAGCAATGCATATTAAATTAATTATCTTTTTCATATATATGATATTGCCCTAAATTGTTATTGGATGACTCAGGATCAAGGTCAATGTAATTTCAATGTCTCCGCTATTTTAAAGAATTCACTAACACTCAGACCGCAGGTATTCTATTGAATCTAAACGTCGTTATTTTGCTTACATTTTGTTCTATGTGTCCAATTAAATGTTTGACACTTTGAGCACTCCAGGGAGAAAACCAACATTGTGGAATTAACGAACAGTTCAGCGCAGACTGATCTGAGTATACAACACTTAGTCACTATAACTTTTAAAACCGTTCTAATAAACAAATACATTACATTAGCATCAGTAGGGATGCACTGACGGACATTTATCTACACTAGCCACAAATCCGTTAAGGACAAAACGCCCATAATGGCCTCGACAATCAACGTTCTATGTCGTTAGAGAACCAGAAATAAATGACAGGTTCACGAACAAAACCGAGCTCTTACGACTTCGCACGTAAATCGCCGAGTCTATATGATATTAATAAAGTCTGAGTTCGGACGGATATCTCCATTAGCGATGTTATACCTTAAGGTTGTTTTCCTAAACACGGATCAATTATCATAAACATTCATAGACTAACTAGCTGCATGATATTCACGTTCCCCGAAACTTTATTTTTACGCGTTATACCCGCTGTTTAATTGGTAACTAACTAGACTAATAAAAAGAGGGTGTTTCAGCGATTCAGCTCAATCAATGCATACACATACGTGTTGTTTCGACGTGAGCCATTAGCTTTTGATATTTGTGAACATAAGATGGTGTATGCTTCTTTCGAAGTATACTCAGATTCAATGAGTGTTTAACTCCTTTTTTAAAGCATTGTTAATTGTGATAAGTACGATTTCTGAGTAAAGTACCAGAGCTAGTTTTAACCCTTTACCAAATGTAGACGAATTGTGACGCATCTACAGCAGACAACATTTGAAAACATTATGGAAAAAAAGACAAAGTGTTCTTCGAGAGAAATTCCTCCATTTGCTAAAATATTTTTCTATATTTTTGCCTAAACGTTTTAAATATCGTCAACCGCAGATTTGAAGTTGTGTAGTGTGTGGGAAGTGGTTAATTGTATAAATCATTACATCGATTAAGGGTTAAGGCCTCACTTTTAATTTTAATCCCGTTCAATGCATGTTTTCTGTGTAAAATAGTTGGCTCAATATTTGTTATATTCGTCAAAATGCGTCTTGAAGTCGGAAGGGGGGAGGGGGTTAACTTGACAACGGTGCAAAAGTTTAAAAGTGTATTCCACAATCCTGAACGCCAATGAGAGAAGCCACTTTGATTAAACTGTCAATATTCCTTTTTGTCACATGACAATGCTTGTATCCGATGTAATATACCCATTACGTATTTCTTTATATGTAACATGTGTAATATAACATGACCGAATCACTATTTTTGTATTCTTCCGCGAATATTTACAAAATGGATGAGAACGTGTATCCGATAAACACAAACGTCACGAGGTAAAGGAGCCATTATCGGTCTTAAACAAAAATTGTGATTAGTTAACAGTTTATGAAGTATTACATGTTGGAAGTATTTTCTGTCCGCGAAAACCCGATTTTCTTTTAGTGTTTCTTTATGTGATATCAAGAATCTGACATTCGCTGTCATTTCATAAAGTTTTCTTGAGATCGTTTAATAAAACTTTATATGAAATGACAACTCATGTCAGATCCTATATATCTATTACTAAAAAATGAAACACTGATGACAGTGAATGTGCAAGCTGGTCTTGATAGTTAATTGTCGCTAAATTCGTATTGTAAAGGTAGAGATTAATGTATTTTAGTATTTAGCATTATTTTATCTGCGTCCGATGGCTGTTCACCAGTTTCTTTTCATTGTTATTCAACCCTTTCCAACATGCAAACGCGTATTGATGAACATGCATTAAGCAACATATATATTAACTGTGGTCTCAATGTCTCAACTAATGGATACACTATTAATAATACATGAACCAATAGGGATATTTGGGAGGAATGTGGATGAAGTTCAGTGTTCACATCCATGCTTCCTTATCTATATCAAAACTATTTGTCAGTTTCTGAGAAGCTTCTGTGATTAATAGTTGACGTCCACTGCAAATCTAGATTAGACTGAAAATTACAGGCTGATCTAGATCTACACTTTTATAAGTGCGCAAAATGTGGTTTACCCGAGGTGATGTTCTCCTATAGAATCCCTGCATGAGTCAAACATTGTGTACGTTTTGTTGCGGCCTGGTTTGGATCTAGTATATGGCCGATATAGTTCAAGTTAGATTTCTTATCAGATCATCGAACATCATTTTATTAGACCTTTAACTCGGCGAACTTTATTAAGTGAATCCTCAATCAACCCTCCGGCATTTCGATCTTAACAACAAATATATGTGGGTTTTCTTTTTCATTTTTGATTTTGCGGGTTACTTGTATGCCAACTGTTTTGTTTATTTAAACGAAACTTACAGTTATCCCTTTTTATTCTTATTTTTATTATTGTTATTATCATTATTATAAGAAGTAGTATTTATTTATTCATTTTAATTCCTCCTAGTGGAGATTGATAAATATATAATAAACACAAGTTTAAGTTAAATTAACAAATAGTATGGATATAGAGCATCGTTATGCAGTTCATGTACAAATAATAATATGAATATATACACTGTTGTATAGTGAGATTTACTGCTTTCCTTCATGGATATGTGCTTTATGGCTGTGTTTCATCTTTAAGGTTCGAGCACAGAACGCAGTTAAGTGCATTTTGGAACTATGTGTGATTTCCGACTCACAGAGATTACACTAGGTTCCTAAGGCAGCCATAGGCATACACCAATGAACGTTCGAGCATTAGTCTTTCTGTTTCATGTGAAATATCGGTTTCCAGTTTTGAGCCCAGAATCTTCAACATGAAACTTTCAATTGAGTCCGAGCTAAGTTCTTCCGCAATACCAGCATTAACCTCATGTTGTATGCTTAGTATGAATGACGTTTTCTGCGACGTCAAACATGGACACTCACAAAGAACGTGTTTTATTCTATCGCTGGTAAACGCATAGCACAGTTTACAATACAGATTGTCAGCATCAGGAATATTACCCATATTTTAGCAATTGTTCTGGCAATATTTGGCTTAACCTCTGTAAACACATCGTAAATAACACTTGGGTAGATGGCAGTGTGCAACCGTTCAAATCTAGAAAAATCTTGGTCGACATTTTCAATTTCCAGTTGTCGGATACATATGCATTGACCACAGTATTTACTGTTAATTTCCAGCTAGTCTTAGACGGCAGAAGTCCTGCATTGTTCAAATATGCATTGATCATATTTGAGAGACCATACAATTTCAATATTCTAAAAATATCAGGGATAAAGCCTTTTGAGACCGTTGTAGGATTTTGTATAAAAGCCAAAGCTTTTTTGAGTAGCAAGTTTTTACTCAGTGATCCGTTTCTTAACTACTAGTAGTAGTAGTAGTAGTAGTAGTAGTAGTAGTAGAAGTAGTAATAGTAGTAGTAGTAGTAGAAGTAGTAATAGCAGTAGTAGTAGTAGTAGGAGTAGCAGTAGTAGTAGTAGTAGTAGAAGTAGTAATAGCAGTAGTAGTAGTAGTAGGAGTAGTAGTAGTAGTAGTAGTAGTAGAAGTAGTAATAGCAGTAGTAGTAGTAGTAGGAGTAGTAGTAGTAGTAGTAGTAGTAGAAGTAGTAATAGCAGTACTAGTAGTAGGAGTAGTAGTAGTAGTAGTAGTAGTAGTAGGAGTAGTAGTAGTAGAAGTAGTAATAGCAGTAGTAGTACTAGTAGGAGTAGTAGTAGTAGTAGTAGTAGTAGTAGTAGAAGTAGTAGTAGGAGTAGTAGTAGGAGTAGTAGTAGTAGAAGTAGTAATAGCAGTAGTAGTAGTAGTAGGAGTGGTAGTAGTAGTAGTAGTAGAAGTAGTAATATCAGTACTAGTAGTAGGAGTAGTAGTAGTAGTAGTAGTAGTAGAAGTAGTAGTAGGAGTAGTAGTAGTAGTAGTAGTAGTAGAAGTAGTAATAGCAGTAGTAGTAGTAGTAGTAGTAGGAGTAGTAGTAGTAGGAGGAGTAGTAGAAGTAGTAATAGCAGTAGTAGTAGTAGTAGGAGTAGTAGTAGTAGTAGTAGTAGTAGTAGTAGTAGAAGTAGTAATATCAGTACTAGTAGTAGGAGGAGTAGTAGTAGTAGTAGTAGTAATATAAGTAGTAATAGCAGTACTAGTAGTAGGAGTAGTAGTAACAATATAAGTAGTGGTGGTAGTAGTATTAGTAGTAATAATAGTAGTAATTGTAATATCATTACACTTAAACAACAACAAAAGTTCTATACCTTAGTTAATCTTATTGTAAGTAAAGTAGTGTCCTTCTGTTAAGGGGAGGTAAATCTTACAGACCTACCCGTATTCCGACGACGCCGGGATACATAGTCTAGCCGCGATGGCTCATTCGATGACGACGAGGGCTATCCAGGGGTCGTAAGTTCGAATGCCTGTTGGGTTATTGATCAATTTTCACTGATTGACAAAAGTTTGGGGGAAATGCGTGCAGTGAAATGGTTTAACAAAGTCAGGAAACACATGGTTAAAGGAATTGGTCACCGTCATATAATAGAAATAGTGTTGACAACGAAGTTAATTTCTAATCAGTTTGTCAAATCAGGATGTTTATGGATTCTCATTGGTATCATGTTAAGGAAAAACCCTATTTGACGCCTGAGTTACAGACATACTTTGGAATTATTGTAGGAAATGTATAACGTCTTGAAAACCAGTGGTTTCTTCCGATTTAGTTTCAGAATTGTGTTTCCAATCTGCCAAATCTTACACTATCATCCTCCTCATTGTTGTAGATATCTTTGTAATTATAATTTTAAAGTCTAAACATATTCACCAATCATTCCATATATAATTATATATCATTCTAACTATAACTCTAAATTCACAAAGTGAAAAATGTACTTGTATTACCAAATTATTTAGATACCCTAAACTAGTGTCATCTTATTATAAAATCACCCAAATGTTGGTTTTTCGTAACTCCTGTAATGCTTCCTATCTTTGATACAGCTAAATTTAACGTTTCGTGTTAAATCATGCTATGAACACATTAGCAACGTTCACAGCGCATGCGTGTTCACGTGGCTGTCATGGGTTTTCGTGTTGGTTTCTGGGCTCGTTTTCTGCTGGCTTCTGGGTTTGGAGTTCCGTCATAATTCACGTTATAATTGTACACCTTTCCGTCCTCTGAAATTTTATAAAAACAACAAGAAGTGAACACCTTTCTGAAAATACCTTATAAGTCTGCGCTTTATCTAGCTTTCAAAAAAATAGTTATCAAATTGAAATGGTAGAATATGACAATGAAAATTCCCATGCTTAGATACCAATATTTTAATTCAGCAAAATAGGCGATTAGAACTGAACAATTATATTCTCTTAAAATATGTTATTTTATCCCGTCCAATTCAAGTTGGCATTTGTGAATAGTGTAGCTTCAGATCAGCCTGTGCATCTGTTCAGTCATGTCAGAATCTACACGGGATCTTCTAACAAGCGTGTAGATGTACAGGCTAATCTAAATCACAAAACCAGCTTGTACCTTGTCCTATGGACATGCTAATTATTATTAAGGACACATACTTGGATCGACGTAATTCCCTGTAAACTGTCTATTCGAAAGTCGACTTTGTTGTGGGTGAACTGATCGACTAACATTACGTCGTCCTTGAATATCGGCGTCGTCCGTTCTGAAACCCGGATCCCTGACGTCTTTCATTGACGTCGCCTTTCTGGTTCCCGTCACGATGTCAATATTGTTGACAGGCGCTGTGTACGGCGGATCCTCATTGCGGGGGTACACCTCTCGCCTGTACCAATATGGCGGCGCGGTGTTTATCGATACTTCATCAGGTTGTCGGTTCGAAATATGCTGTGGCGTAAACCGCAATTGATCATCCTCTTCGGAGATAAAAGAAAGCCTGTCACTGATTTCATCGTAATCTTTCCGTCGCCCCATCGATTCCGCGGTCCATGGGTAATTAAACTGATGTTCTTGTGCCGGTTGTATGTGTGCCTTGTGAGTGTGCGGACATACTAACTTGTCATAAAACATAGAAGGGATCGTGTGTTTACTGGTACGCGGGAAACAGTCACATACAATCTCACTATATGCGTAAGGATCGTCACGAGCGTCGTAGGCCCCGCGTCGTATCTGCATCTCGATACGAGCTGGTCGTTCCGCCGGGTAACGTTTGGCGATTGGATGGTGAGCGTTTCTTCGCACTCGTTCTGTCATTGTTAACACTGTATGGATCGAGTTATGTTTCAACGTTTGCGTTAAACCGAAATATGCTCAAATAAATACTGCGTTCAGTTATACCAAGAATAGAGTAGTCGTTAGGTGGTTGTTAATAAACTAGCGGTAAGTTCGTTCGTTAATGCATTGTAGTTAGGCTAGCGTGAACGTTATCTGAACGTGCCCAAGAACTGTTTGACTCTCTGTGGCTTTAATCCTGTTTTTCAATTTTCTCTATTTTGAAATGTCCATCCTGCTGTTCAAGCTATTCGTTGGTGATTGTGTGGGTGTACTTAGAACGGTATGCCTGCAATTATAAACATGTTTCGTATTGCAGCAGTCGTTGTGGGTTTACTTCATTTTATAGTATAACATTCGACTGCTTGAAAACATCGAAGGAAAAAGATGTTACATTTTGAAAAAAGGAAATAACCTTCTTAAACAAAGTTGTAGTAATTGTGGACAAATTAGTTATGTATCGTTTTGAGCATTTACTCCCTTTTCCATTATGTTTTAAACGTAATCTGTTGCAAATGCGTCAAATGTTGTCTGCATCAGGATAGGGAGAGCCTTCAAGTAAAAACGTTGTAGAAAATAAAGAAGAAATTATCATGACCAATTTCTTTTTTTTTACATGAAAGGTTTTTAGTTTAATATTTCCACTTTTTTAAACTTTTATTCGTGACATAATTTCAAAGCAAACGACTCTAAAAAAATCGCACGAGGCAAAAATGTCACGTCATAATCATGCCAACTATTTATTTAGAATGAAAATCGTGTAATCGGAAAATCATGTATTAGCGTATATTCAGTGTGAGTTGTTCTATCAGGCATATCTCGAAATTCGATGACTGTTTATCTCTTAGCTGCATGATATCTCGAATATCTCACGTTCACATCCTTCACCATTTTACCTATCTCATGTCTTACAGAGATTATATGAGCCGTTCCACGAGAAAACCAACATTATGGCCTCTGCGTAAGGTATCGATCCTGATCAGCCTACGCAGTCCGCGCAGGCTAATCCGGCCCGACACATTCCGTCTCAGGGGGATACAGGTATAGAGTAATGATTCCCGAAACAGAAAATCCATAGGAGGCGAAAAGTGTCTGTCCGGTTTAGACTGCACGGCATACTTAGGCCGATCCGGGTCGATACTTTATGCAAATGACAGAAATTTACACCAATTCTGCTTTATTCTAGAAAGAAAAGTGTTTACTGGTATTTTTCATAATGAGGATGATGATGATGATGATGATGATGATTATCATGAAAATGATGATGATAATGATGATGATCATTATGGCGATGATGATTATGATGATGATGATAATAGTTTATACCGTAATCCAAATGTATATCCATTAACTCTAGCCTGGGGAAACCAGTATATTAAACCTCATGTACATTCCTTCTTAAACACATCTTTAGTTTATTGTATGTATTCAGTAAATCTCATTAAAATCATCTCCTATTAACGCTACGCTATGCTTACATTTGGTCAGATCGTGTACTTTAGTCAGATTGGTATTCAGTCTTTCGCCCAGCATTGGTAAATCCTTTTTATGACAGGTAGATAAAGGTATTTAACACTCGAGTTTAATGTTTGAGTCTATGTCATACTATTTACCACATCCTTGTAAAATCTATATTTATTTTAGTCTCAACTCTCTAATCCGTGTGCAGATAGACACGATTTTGCTTTCAACGTACGTTGTTTTTAGCGTGTTATCCTCTTTCCCTGAAAACCCTTTCCCAATTGCAGACAACTTTTAAAACATTCTGGCCAAAGGAGAAATTGTTTATAATGACCTTTTTTCTTCTGTTGCCACACTGTTTTCAACTCTATTAAAAAATAAACTCTTATTTACAGACATTTCAATGTTTCTACCGTGATGTTTTTTAACGTCGTATGCTGCAGCTTGTGATATTCGGTCAATTTTACTTTAACAAGTCATGTTTGTTTGTCCTGCCCATTTGGCTATATTCCAGTGCTTTTTCTGAAACGAAAGAGAGCCCGATATACTTTCAGTTTAATTTCTATCATGATAATGCAAGGGTGCATATGTTATATTTGCACATGCTTATTTATCCAAGCCAGGCTAAATCACGACTAAGTCGACAATATTTTCGGTAAACGTCACTGTAATCCTTGAATAAATACTGGCCCGTGATAAGATTCAGTTTCAACGTAAAAAGCTATTTTAAGTCTGAGCGCTGAAAAATTGAACTGCGGACATTTGGGACCAGTGCAGACCCATATTTATCCGTTCAGTTGCAATGTCCGATCGTGATCCTAATTAATCACTATCAGGCTTAGGGACATATCTTTCAATAAATAGTGTAAACACTCTGAAATTGTAGGAAATTGAGTGTGGGTTGATCTTTAATACTTTTCCAAAATCAGACGCTTTCTGACGCCTCTGCAGCAAATTACTTTGAAAACATTGTGATAAAACGAAGAAATTGCGCAGAAACAGCAATTTCTTCTTTTGCCAAAATGCTTTCAACTCTATTTAATTGTTGTACATTCATCAGAGATATTTTTTCATAGTTTTGCCGACGTGTTTTCCAAGTCGTCTGCTGTAGATTTGATGTATGTGGGAAATGGTTAAATCAGTAAAGGTCAGATGTCCGATGCTCTTTTTCCTACGTATAAAGCTCATTTAACGTTTGCATAACCATCGGGTCTTTCATTGTGTAAGTCACGCCACAAGATGACTATCCGATATGGACTCTGCGACAAACGAAGATTCAGATCAGCCTCTGCCACCACGCCATATTAGTCTTAAACTCCGCACTGTTTGCATGTTCAACATCACCTCCTTTCACCTGACGCAAGGGATAACATATGAGACTCAATTTTCCTTTTAAATCTCTTAATAATAAAACGGTGATTGAAATTGTATGTTGGGATGTTTGTGTTTCTACGCTTTTATGAGATATCTATAAAGTAAATCATTGTAAATTACTATCTCTAAGTGGATTATCCTTTCATTTTTGATCTTAACGTTATCGGATTATCATTGATCAATATTTTCTATTTGCAGAAGATTACGTTTTGAAGATCAACATGGAGGAATGGAATGGGAAGAAATACGTGGCCGAGTATGATGAATTTCGAGTAGCAGACGAAAATGATAAATATCGTCTGCACGTAAGTGGTTTCGATGGAAATGCCGGAGACTGTTTGACGTCATATTGGAGAACGCATGACGGGATGCCGTTCAGCACACGTGATAATGACAATGATAACCGTTTCTATGACAACTGTGCGGAACACTATGGGGGAGGTTGGTGGTTTAACGACTGTTTTGAAAGCCATTTGAATGGGAAATACTACCAGAATGGTTCCCATCAGAATTATTTCGTACGGAACGGGATCCAGTGGAATTCAATTCATTCATACTCCTCGCTCCGATTTGTCGAAATGATGATCAAACCTTCGGAAAGAGCAAAAGTTGCAAAAGAGGTTTAAAAAGCCAGCATAAATATCTTCTCCGTCGAAACGTATTAAGATTCACCTAAGTTAAACGAAATCGAAAATGCATCAGTCATTGTGCAAAATAAGTATCAAGATCTACGCTCTAGTTAAAATTAATTTCCATGGAGGCCGTGATATTTTAAAAACAAAAAACATAAAAAAAGGGATTATACCACCGTGATACTGAATCTTCATGGGATGACATTATAACGACCGTAACTTTATCTATATAAATGTGAAATATTTGTGTAAGATACGTTCGATTGAGAGAGTTTGATAAGATTGCTGTTAAAAACCACACGTGCCAACCACCGTTGTTGTCATGCTTTGTTCTGTCGACATAGAGGTTGTGACGGAATATTTAAAACGTGACGTGGTGTGTGACGTCACTGTTGGTGTTTGTTTACATTTTGTGACCAGACATTTGATTACATATATATAGGTAACACGAAAAACGTTTAGATACATTGATTATATCATCTTTAGAAATATATAACAGATCCGGATTAAGATTGCAATTGCGAGTATAATCTATATAATATTAGAATGGCAATAAGTCCCGCCTACGGTGTTTATAGAAAGTGGATTCACACATGTATGGGTACCTTCTGTTTTTCTCCGAATTGTATAGAAGAACACGAACTGTCTGCGTGTGCAATAATGGTATGGATATTATAACCGCGTTTAATTATGTGACAGAACAGAATCACGAATGAAGGACAACATTATAAAGACGTTTAGAATATGGAGGACAGAATATTCAATTGTGTCATGTGATCTGTTTGTGACAAGGTGATTGGTTCGTAAAGACAGGTGGTTTGTCACCTGACATAAACAAATGAGGTGGATATATTCGTTGTGGATAGACGGAACTATTCATGACACGGATCTACTTTGTATTGCTTTTGTTAACTCTTTCAGCACCCAATTGATTAAAGTAGATTCTTCGATGTTCAAAATCGGGCGTCTCCATTATTCTTGTAATAAGAGTTTTGGAATAGTTTTATAACTTAAAGGCAAACAATGCTGATTTCAGGTGAGACAGTCCGTCACGAGCTGACTCACCTGAATCTGTATTGTTTGCAAATACCTCAATATTGCCTTTGGCGCTGAAAGAGTTAATTCAATTACTCTTAATATGAATCTCTGAGATAGTTACTCTAGTACCATGTATATATGTTAATTTTAACTCCTTGTGATTTATTTAAATCTCATCTAAGGTCCTGTGACTGATACAGTTATTATCAGTTTTTTAAAAACGTTCGGACAAAGCAACGAACTAAATTTCGTTACGTATATACACATGATTTAGGAACGATGTATCCCAAGATTAGATGCATGGATGCATACTTATTCTGGTCTACAACCTTCCCAAATGTGACTTAAAGGTACTGAACTCCAGATTAAAGATTGTTAAGTCAAAGTTTAAAACTGTTTAAAAGTTGTCTTGAAATATTAGAATCATAACTCTGGGATACAATTAGAATAATAATTTCACTTTCCAGTACAACAAACATCTAAATATTGATCGTGTATGTTTCATTTTGACTGGGTAGCCCCATACCTAGAAAGCCAAGTTTTGTACATTTTCATAACTTTCAAATGACTGGTTTTCAAAATTATTGCCAAAATAGTTTTGGACTATTTATTTCTTACTTTGTTGTCACTATTAGCAATATTTGCAGAAGTGTTGATCTCCGTCTGGAGTTCAGCACCTTTAACACCGCGTATTACGGCATATGTAAATGTTGTTGTTTAATACCGCGGACAGCGGGATCAATGTTAAATATTGAAGCCTTCATTGACATGCGTCAGACAACAGAACGCAGTAAATGTTTTAAGTAGAACATAGATGGCGCTGTCCAACAAAATGGTCATCGAATGTGTGGTGTCCGAAATGCAGGTTGTTTTGCATTGACCGGTCTAATGCATTCTGATGTGTGAAAGCTTTGATAATATCCAAAATCCTCAAATCGTATAACCAATTAGACATTAATTAAACTACTATTATAATTTCTCCTTTTTTCTCTCCTGCTTAACGGCTATCGATTACAACATTTGTCCGTGGGCATCTCGAGTTCCATTCATAAGTATGTTATTGAAGTCTTTATTTATCTTAGTAGAAAGAAAAACACCATTTACACAATAGTACATTCAATTGCAAACAGTGAACCCTTAGATGAGTATTCTCTGGCCCATATATTATATAGAACTAAATGTATCTTCTGTCAAAAATCAAGAAGAACAACCCCACTATCTTTACGCAAATAAAGGTTTAAATGGTGCTCAACTGTTGAAACCATTTAACTTCAAATCGCCATACTTTGCTCATGTATATTGTGGCTGGGGTTCACTTTTGTACTGTATTTGATAACACATACATTTATGAAAGGAAAAAACAGATGCTTACCCATGTACTAACAACGTGTCATCGAAAAAATCAATTGTCAAGCAGACTTCATTGAAATAATTTTATGTTAATAGTTTGTTAGCGTAAATTCCCAATAGTCGTTAGCCTTATTCATTCTTTAAGGTAGAACATCATTGATGGGCTCAGTGATATCCGAATAGAGTCGTTAAAGATCCGTTAAAGATCCGTAACGTCCGTTGGTATGACCGGCAATCCCACGAACATTGCCGGTCTGTTACGACTTATGACGACAATCGCCTAGCTGTTACATTGTTTGTGAGTACCGATTTCGTACGGAAATCTCCGAGTACATTCGAGATGCTCTACGTATTTAAGCAGCGTCAGGCGAAACGGGGGTTTTGAGACCTAAGCTTACATTGGGGACATTGGCGAGAGCGTGCATACGAACAGCATTGCCCAAGGCTTAACAATTCGTCTGCATATCATTAACTCTTAGAATTTATTTCTAAGGAAAAAAAATAGAACAGTAGGAATATTTGTATTTCGTCTACAGTCAAGATTGTATTGTTGGGACGGACAAATGGACGGACGTAAATGAAACACCCAGTGACCCATTGTTCGCCTGACTGGGCTTGAGTGCATCTACGCCTAAATGGATGTTTTCGGTTTTCCTAATGCTAAAATAAACTTTTTGTTTTGTACTGTTGTCATTCAAATTTACTCATTTGTAAATAGCACATGTTCGTTTCATTACACATTCATGTCCTATATTTGTTTGGATAATAATGTCACGTGAGGTGTTAAACATGATGTGATAAGTCAATTGTTACACGTGACTGATTATACATATTTTGAATATAATTTGTATATTTTGTATATATAACTTTAAATACGACTTTGCTGTTATTTCTGTCATGTATACATTAAGTTAGTCTTTGTGTTTTTATAAAGAAAATGTAGCTCTTAACAGATATGACACACGTAGTGTCCGTAAAATGTAACTATCAAGTTATAAAACTATATCAAGGTATCTTTACACAGAAGTGCATAGAAACTGTCTGTTGCCTCTGCAGCAGACGAGAAAACATTTTGGTTAAAGGAGAAATTTCTCATGATGAGCACTTTATCCTTTAACCACAATATTTTCAATTTTATTCACTAATTTTTTGTTTCATATATAGAAAATGTCTATATGTTTTACTAAATGTCTTCAAAGATGTCTTCTGCAGATAAGCTGTATGTGGGAAAGGGTGAACGGATCTTGCTATGTATTAACCCTTCCAGCGTCTATATATAACAGTATCTTACAGGAATTGGCCCGATAATCTTAATTCTTTCCCTCATATAGACGCTTTCTGACGCCACTGCAGCAGACGGCTTTTGAAAAACATAGTGACAAAAGAAGAAATTGCTCAAAACGAGCAATTTCTCCTTTTGCCACAATGTTTTCATCTTTTAGTCATTGGTTATCTATTCAATTATAGAGATTTTCTATTTTTTGACAAAATATGTTCAAAGTCGTTTGCTGCAGATTTGTTTATGAGGGAAAGGTTTAAATCCTACTTTCTAATACCTACATCGCATGTTATTGGTTACTCCAACAGAACCCGGGATGGGCACGAAACATGCAGAGTAGTTGAGTCTTATACCTACATCCCATGGTATTGGTTACTCCAACAGAACCCGGGATGGGCACGAAACATGCAGAGTAGTTGAGTCATAGTCCCCTTTAACTCTTTCTGCGTGAATATTGAGATTTGTTGCAAACAGTACCTATTCAGGTGAGTCAGCTCCTAACGAGCTAGCTCACCTGATAAAAGCATTATTGGCCTTTAGGTTTTCAAAATATACTAAAACACTTACTATTTATTACCTAGAAATGGAGACTCCCGATGTTGTACATGGAAGAGTCTACTTTAAACAATTCGGCGCTGAAAGAGTTACGAAACTTTCCTCATGCTACACAAATCCTCGGTTACAAGGCTATTATACATGCAATGATAAGTATTGGTATGAAAAATCTAGGAACAAAAAGATCGGTCGGTCTCTGGATATGTTTACCCTGGCACTCGATTGTACAACCAGTTGGCAAGCCAAACAATGAATTGATTGCGAACAATATAGATCAAGATAATCCTGTGCTTTTGTGCAGTCTTACCTTGGTCTACAATGAACGTTTCTCAGTATGGTTCACGGCTGAAATGAGATAAAGGCTCGGTCGAACTCCAGGGTGTTTACCTTCGCACTTGGCTATACAGCTCCTGGCGAACAAAGAATACAAATTGACCAAGCTAAGTCTGTGCTTCGGTGCAGTTGTATCTTGTCTACCCTGTTCGTTTCTCATCTAACAAGGGTTTAACGATAGAGATTTGCGGGGAAGATAGACATATGCAAGTCTACAATATAAGCCTTATGGATAGATGCAATGCAACGTTGCTATAAGATGACATCAAAGAAGCATTTAAATGAAGATTTGCATACATTATCGCTATTTCTATCAAAAATTGAATAGTTAAATTTGACTTTTCGCAAATCGTGTAGTCATTAACGACGAAGGAAGGTTGTCGACCACTATTTTGAAGGTTATTCACTCTATCCGACTGGAGACCATGAACCTCTCTGTGGCCTACTCTGTTAAATGGAAATTCTCTTTAGACATAGGTATACTTAGTGATATGAGATGAAAACAGTGTGACAAGATGAGCAATTTCTGCTTTTGTCAGTATGTTTTCAAAAGTTTTCTCTGTAGAAGCGTCAGAAAGTGGCTGTATGTTTTGTAAGGGTTAAAGAACAATATGAAGTAAAGTGTTAAATGTCAGCTGGAGTGTACATTGGGTAGAATTTCAATAGAATCAATGATCAAGAGTGCCCCAGACACATTAACATTATTGGTGCATATCATGTGTTGATATTCTAGTAAGCCACAGTAACTGTACCAGCCACGCCAGTTAAAACCCAACCTTCAGATACTTTAAATTTGTTATAGTAAAAGTTTTCTTGTTATAACAAGTTCTCGACGAAACCTAGCATAATGATTGAAATTGCGAATTATCGGACATGGCGTGGAAACATCAATTAGCCAATGATATTCGCCGATCGAAGAGTCCAACGGGTCAGTATTTCCAGGACGTGACACAACTTTATTATACTAATCACTTAATACATACAACAAGATCTGACGTATCTCATGACAAATAAAAATGTATACTCAAATGAGCAGGACTCAATGACAAACCAAACTAAGGGTTTTTAAGTATTTATGACAAGTGTGTGTTAGCGGCGCTACAGGAACACCAACCAAATGACAGTCTCGTGTAGACCCTGACCAGCCAGAGCAAATCGCGAGTGAGTCAAACTCATTTAAATAATAACTCATATTAAACGTTTTCTATTCTAGTCTTATCAGTAATAGTTTGAGAGTGTGCATGGGAAAAAGCTGCAAGGTGGCTTTTGTGAACAGTATAAATCCAGATCCGCACAGACTGATCAAGATATACACTTTTCACATAATACTTACACAATCTGTTTGGAGCGTATGTTAGATTAGGATCAGACGCAGCAGTTGTACTGGTTCATCAGAACCTACACTGTTCAGTAATGCTAGCATGTACCTTTTCGCATGGACCGGCTCATTTACAATCTTAGTTTCCGTAGTTTTCGTAGAGCTTGGCTGGCATCACAAAGATGTAGGCGTGTGTACATCCGGGTGCTCTGAACACGATAAACAGACGGTATAAGTATTTATATTTGTTCCTAATCCTTTCCCAAATACGACAATTCTGCAGCAGACGACTTTGAAAACATATTGTCAAAAGTGTGAAATATCTCCATAAATTATAGTTTAATCATTAAATGCAGTTTAAAACATTGTGACAAAGAGGGAAATTGATCATCATGAGCCATTTCTCCTTTTGCCACAATGTTTTCAAAAGTCGTCTGCTGCAAATGCATCGGATTGCGTCTGCAAGTGGGAAAGGGTTACAACATTGTGTGACATTGTTTGTGAACATGGAAGAGTGCGATTTAAGCTGTGTGTATTCGGAGGTTGGTCTGGATTTTCACTAATCGCAAATGCCTTATGATTGAATTTCGTAAATCAAAGCATATGTATAGTTATGCGTATCGAGATCATCTTCCATATGCTACAATATGTCTATCCCAATCAAGCCCTGTATCGTTTTAACGAAGAGTAATCGTTATGATATTAAACGAGTATAATGAATACACACAACATAGGGCATAATCAATGAGGTTTTGGTGTAGATTTGAACGGTGCTCTATGAAAACCAACCATGACGAAATAAGTATAAGTTTAGATAAGAATCTGTATGCATATCCATTTAGTCCCTTGCATGGGCGTAGCTCCCTATAGGCACTGTAGGCACGTGCCTACACTTTTTTTTCTCAAAATGACCCAAAATGCAGCTGCGGCGATAGACATCTGCTTAATGTATCGACCAGATCAGCCTGCGCTGTCCGCGCAGACTGATCCGGCCGACACATTCCGTCTTAGGGGGATAGATGTATAGCGTAGTAGTTATTCCTGAAACATAAAATCCATAGGAGGCGAAAAGTGTCTATCCGGGTAGGCCTGTGTGACATGCTTAGGCTGATCCGTGTCGATACTTTACGCAGAGTCCACAATGTTGATTTTCTCACGAGACGGCATACACATTGATTATTGCAAAGCTACGCCCCTGCCTTTCAAATTGACATTAATTGCCCGAGGTTTATAGAAACCTTCTGTGACAGCCGAACAGTTAAGAACCAGATCAAACTATGTGGATACGCTGGCTGGTCTGGTTCTACACTGTTCGCAAATGCGTTAAGGTTGATTTTTGCAGAACACCGATCATTGACACGTTTCTACGTATGTACATACATGTAACGGTTTTAGTGTTTTCTAAGTCAATTTGTGTATTTTTGTTAACGATTGTGCTATTTATAATATATGACAGAAATATGCTGGATGGAAAATACAAAAATTGTCAGATAAATAAGTAAAGTGTTGTTGTGTTTATACTTCCCTATTTAACGATTCATTCTGACGTTGTTTATCAAAAAATAAATTGAATGAAAAGAAAGGAGTTCAATAAAAACAATTCAATTCATTTATCGGTTATTCACAGCGGTTATTATACACTAGTATGAGCCAGAACCGTATAGTAGAACGTGCTGGAGGTCGCGGGATCAATCCGCGGCCTGAGCATACCAAAGATGTTTAAAGTGGTAATAGAGCACGGGTCAATCATATAACCGTCCTTCAGCTGATTTATGGATGAAATGAGCTCGTGCATGGGAAAAGGTACAAGTTAGCTTTTGTGAACAGTGTAGAAACAGATCTGCTTGTGAATGTTTAAAGTCTGATTAAGATCTGCACTGTTCCCATATTACTTAAATAAGCTTGTTAGAATATGAAACCTGTCAAGACTCTGATAGGACGGATCAGATGTACAGGCTGATTTGAACCTTCGCTGTTCAGAGATGCCAACTTGTACCTTTTCTGTTGAACTGGTTTATACGTTTAGTCTAAAATACTGTGATAACCCTTAACCTGCCTACTTCCATCAAACGGTATCATAACCGCCGATTTTTGACAAGTTCGTACGTATGCAAGGACTAGTCTTTACTAAATATATATAATTGAGTATCGACTAATGCAGACCATAATAAAACTGCTAGATTTGACGGCTGATGTAACATGCTAGATGTTTTAATTATATTGTGTATTACTTCGCGTTGTGTTCTAACAAAATTAATAAAATTCCCGAAATTTAAAGTTAACGTCTGATTATTTCAATGAGCCCCAGTACTGAACCATATTGGCTGTCTCAAAAACTAGATTGGACTGCTGTTAAAAAGGCTATTGGGCTTTTATGGTGAAGACAAGTCATTACCCAGTTATCGTGTCAAATGTTAACCAAATTTAAGCTCATTTAGTGTTTGAATATTAAATATATCAAGTACCTTGTACGATGATTCGCAAATGGTCTGTAAAGACACGTTCTGGGTAACGGACAAGAAACTTTGTGACAGACCTGCTCTCTGACAAAAATAAAGTGTCTCGTTGCAAACACTGAAAATACAGACTTGACGAGGTTTCTTCAATAAAACACATAATCTAGACAAATGTGTTTAAAATGGTAAAAAAGGCTTCTTCAATTAACCTTTCCACATTTTCTGCCGAGCCCCGGCAGGTCAGTCGGTAGCTAGGAGGGCTGTCAATCCAGGTGTTGTGAGTTCAAGACCCAGCTCGGCCAACATTCTTTCCAACGTTTGACAAAAGTCACTGTGACATGCGTCATTCGTCTTTCACCAATGGGCTGTTTAACATGTGGAAAAGCAGCCAGTTGCTTGGAAAGTATATTATGTGGTGTGCTGGTGTGGGAAAACCAGGAGACGCATGAGTAGGTGAACTGGTCGCTGTGATATGACTGAAAAATTGTTGAAAACGCCATTAAACCCTAATCAATCAGTCAACTTTCCCCACTTTCTACAAATCAGCAAGTGACGACTAAGTAAATGTTTGTTCATCGAGCTTGATATATTGTGTTTTAAACTGCTTCCAATAGTATTTCGGTCATATCACGGCGTGTCCTGGTAAATTACCGGTGTTGCTGGTAAGATTATCAGTACCACCAGCGCATCCGTCGTAATACTATGCCAACAACCCAACAGGGAAGCCACTACTACCATTTTTAAATTAAATAACTGTAATATGGTAGGTAGATGTGTTACCATTAGTGCACGTCAATGAATGTATTGCTGATAAGAAATATCTACGTTTTGATACAAATAAAAAATAAAGGCCAAAGGCTCCGATATCTCTATCTGTATAAACTATAGCTTTCCACCCAGGTGTCGCTGGTTTAAGTCCCGGCTCGGCGAACTTTCTAAAATACGGATGACGAAAAACAAAATGCTATGAATGTCACTGTCTTCTACCAATGGACTTGAAACAAGTCTTATATTTACATTAATTAATAGTTTATGGCCGCCATGATTTACTTGAAAAGCCATTGAAAATGGCGATTAAAACTAATCAATCCAACCTATTAATTTTTGAATAATCTTATGTTGTGTATTTGTGTGAAACTATATAAGCAGTGGTGAAAGAATTCCCATACGTCTGACTCAATGTTTTTACAATTTGTTTACAAAGTCGTCTGCTGTAGATTGGTTGTAAGTGTGAAAGGGTTAACATCCTAGCGTTACAGTGCATGCCGTCCTAATCAAACTAATACAATGGTGTGTTGTCGAAATCGAAGTGAAACAAAACCTTTTTATTGCATGCCACAGCTCAAACTATTACCATATTCTTTGATTGATATACCTTTATCTTTGACCTTTTCCAATAAACAGACGATTTTTCTCACGTATCTGCAGCAGATAACGTTTGAAAACGTTGTTACAAAAAAAAAAATGTCATGATTAGTAATTTCGTCTTTGCCACAATGTTCTAAATATTTGCAATAATAAACCGTTATTTTATACAGAGTTTCCATGTATTTGCCTAGATGTTTTCAAAGTCGTCTGCTGTAGATTTTTCGTACGTGGAAAAGAGTTATACTTTTAACCAGTATTTAACGAAGTCGTCCCCACGTTAATTAAAATTTAATTGCATCTATATGACAGGCAGTATAAGACTTGTAGCAATGCCCCTTTGTCTGTTCACCTGGTATACAATCTTACGACTTTGACTGTTTTGAATACATCTCACAGGGTATTTTTTTAAAGTAAAAGTTTTTTGCACATTGTGAATACAAAGAAAAGGAGTAAATTATTAGTTTTGAGTAGTTTCTCCCTTTTCCACAATGAGTTCAAACGTTATCTCCTAAGGATGCGCCTAAAGTCGTATTTACCTTGACTAAGATTGTAAACTCATAGTTCCGAAACTACAATACTTATCTCCCTTGTCTGCCATTTTGATAGGCAAATATGATGAGCATTAAAAGAGAATATTTAAAAAAAAAAACGATAATTAGGAAAACACCATAGAATATGAGTTTGATAACCATATGTCGTTGATGCCTTTGTTCGATCTGAGTATATTGACTCCTTCAGGGGCGTAGCTTTGCAATAATCAATGTGTAGGCCGTCTCGTGAGAAAATCAACATTGTGGACTCTGCGTAAAGTATCGACCCGGATCAGCCTAAGCATGCCACACAGGCCTACCCGGATATACACTTTTCGCCTCCTGTGGATTTTCTGTTTCAGGAATCACTACTCTATACATCTATCCCCCAAATACGGAATGTGTCGGCCGAATCAGTCTGCGCGGACAGCGCAGGCTGATCTGGTCGATACATTACGCAGATGTATATATCGCCGCAGTTGCATTTTGTGACATTTTGAGAAAAAATGTGTAGGCACGTGCTTACAGTGCCTAAAGGGAGCTATGCCCCTGATATTTATTTAATTATGTTTAATTGTTTAATTTAATTATATTTGTTATTTTTCTATTCGACATATAGTAAGTTTGCCTATCAAAATGGCCGACAAGGGAGGTAACTATTGCAGTTGTGGGAACTATGTAATAACCCTCATATAGACGCTTTCTGACGCCTCTGCAGCAGACGGCTTTTCGAAAACATAGTGACAAAAGAAGAAATTGCTCAAAACGAGCAATTTCTCCTTTTGCCACAATGTTTTCCATTTTTAGTCAAAGGTTATCCATTCAATTAAAGAGATTTTCCAATTTTTGACAAAATATGTTTAAAGTCGTCTGCTGCAGAATTGTCGTATGAGGGAAAGGGTTAATATACCAGAAGCTGGAAAACACTGCAAAGGTCAAAACGGATTGATGAATTGTTTGTGGTTCAACAGTACAGCAGCAATAGCACTGCATATCAGGTAATGGCATCCCTAAATACTGCAGCAGACGACAATTAGGTGATATATTATTCTGTATAAAAGTGTATGAGCCGCGTGTAGTGATTTGGGGTCTTTTTGACTCTCCGTAACTGGATCACATAAAGGTACATTGGCGTAGCACTAATGTAGCTATACTCAAACTAGTATTCGAGAGATATAGTATATAATATGTAAAACATTTAGGCCTGATTTACATACAGACCTGTATAACATAAAGGCGGACAGGGGAATATTCTGCTGTACGCAGAAGTAAGAATCCCCATACGCACCTCATGTACCAGTCCCGATAGCCTAGTGCTTGATGTATCCGCTTCGGGAGCAGGAGGTCGATGGTTCGAATCACGGATTCGACAATGAGGTCCGTTTGTGTATGGCCGGTACCGAAGTCCTGTCTGTATTGTGCCTGGCACCAATATAGGACTCGGGAAGTATATATGTGTTAGGGACAAAGGTGTCTCATAATTAAGAAATGACTGGCCCTTTCAATAGGATTGACACTATAATTAAGAAACACTTTAAATTTACATTTATATTACTCGCGTCAAGCTATATTAGGTTCTGGCTGAATCTCGGTTGGGTTATATAAAACATATTGGGGTATTGCACTATAACTAGCGAGACTGCCAGTCTAGCTTTTCGTCCGATGCTACATCTATGACCCTTCTAAATGACTGCAGAGAGTATAAGCTCTGGTGAGTCTGTGTTTATTCCTTCACTGTTTTGCAAGTGTAGCAAGACCTTTATTCGTCTGTGTTTTGCTTTATTCGAGACTTTTGTACCGTGTTCAATATTATTAAACTTATATCAAGATGACAGTACACAGAGCGACAATCCCCTGGTTACGAATTTCGTACTAAGGTAGGAACTGTTCCTTGTTTTGGGACCAGCCACCCAGTCTCAAATCCCGAACGTTCGTACTAAGGTAGGAACTGTTCATTGTTTTGGGCCCAGCCACCAAGTCTCAAATCCCGAACGTTCGTACTAAGGTAGGAACTGTTCCTTGTTTTGGGCCCAGCCACCCAGCCACCCAGTCTCAAATCCCGAACGTTCGTACTTAGGTAGGAACTGTTCCTTGTTTTGGGCCCAGCCGCCCAGTCTCAAATCCCGAACGTTCGTACTAAGGTAGGAACTGTTCCTTGTTTTGGACCCAGCCACCCAGCCACCCAGTCTCAAATCCCGAACGTTCGTACTTAGGTAGGAACTGTTCCTTGTTTTGGGCCCAGCCGCCCAGTCTCACTAAGGTAGGAACTGTTCCCCAGCCGCCTAGCCGCCCAGTCTCAAATCCCGAACGTTTACCAATCAACAAATCTTTCGCCTTACGCGACTTAATCCTTAGCCACATACAGCAAATCTACAGCAGACATCTTTGAAAACATCCAGCAAAAATATTGAATATCTCTATTAATAAAAGTATAATTATTGAAAAAGGGTTGAAAACATTGTGGCAAAAGGATAAATTGCTCATTATGAGCAATTTATTATTTTGCCATAATGTTTTCGAAAGTCGTCTGCTCCAGAGGCGACAGAAAGGGTTAAATATAATTTGTGAATTAAGTATAAATGGTTTACAGGGAACCGACCAGCGAAAGGTGGGTTTTCTAATTAGAAGCTTAATGGATTGAAGAGTGTTTTCCTTTCTCTGAAACAGGTGACAGTCGAAGCTTCTGAATGAGGCGACGATTTTTTAAAAACATTCTGGGGGGAAAAGAGAAGTTTCCCATGATGAGCAATTTCTCCTTTTTCCAACAATGTTTCCAATTCTGTATGGACAAGATATGCAATTCGCCAAATTTTACTATATGTGTATACGATGTTTTCAAAGCAGACGAATATACAGTACGACATAACGTAAACGGTTAAATTTATTATTAATGGGAGTCTTTTATCATTATGATAATATTAATATTCTTGATAAAAACTGTATTATCATTAGCGTCAAGATTTTTATCAAAGTTGTTATTATTATTATCTCATTAGAAAAGATCCGAAATGTAAAATGACGTCATAGGCCAACTTGGTGCGTTTCGGGTCAGGGCCCTAATTCACCAACTTTATTTGTATTCTTAATTTGTATAATGTTCTAAATGTAACGATTTAGTCAATCGGAAATGGTGTTAATTTGCGAGTTTAGAATTAGAGTGATATTTAGAATACAGAGCCCAAGACCTCCTAACATTCCATTACACTAGAGCCGTTCCATCTACATGTAGTAGTACAGTTTAGCTGTTACATGTTCAAAATCGTGCGACTCTATTGTTCATGTAATAATTCTGTTTGTAGGTTTTGGAGGTTTTCTCTAACTGAAAGGCAAACAATGCCGATATCAGACTGCATATATTTATATGGTTTGATATTGAAATACACTGTTATATTTATTATATGAGCCTTCTCGCGAGAAAATTAACATTGTGGACTCTGTGTAAAATATCGAACAGCCTAAGCATGCCGCGCAGGCTAACTCGGACAAACACTTTCCGCCTCCTGTGGATTTTCTGCTTCAGGAATCATTACTCTATACCTCTATCCCCATGAGACGGAATGTGTCGGCCCGGATTAGCCTGCGCGGAATGCGCAGGCTGATCTGGGTCGATACATAACCCAGAGGCCATAATGTTGGTTTTCTCGTGGGACGGCTCATACTGTATAGACACGAGGACCTTACCGGTGTAAATCGTGGGTTATTGAAATTACCAGACTACATTACAAAGAAATAAAGAAAGCAAACATAAATACGTATTCATTTAAATCTGATCATTATCTTCAAGTTCGATCTCATTTCTCATTGTCACTTAATATAATTTTATGATCAATTAGTTAATATTCATACTTTACTTTTATTTTGCTTCTCGTAAAATGATTTCGTTTTCTTCTTTGTACATACTTCTTTGTAATTTACTATAGGCAAATTTGCCTGAATGTAATACAATGAGCCGTTCCACGAGAAAACCAACATTATGGACTCTGCGTAATGTATCGATCCAGATCAGTCTGCGTAATCCGCGCAGGCTAATCCGGACAGACACATTCCGTCTAAGGTGGATAGAGGTATAGAGTAATGATTCCTGAAACAGAAGATCCCCAGGAGGAGAAAAGTATCTGTCCGTGTTAGCCTGCGCGGGATGCTTGTGCTTATCCGGGTCGATACTTTACGCAGAGTCCACACTGTTGGTTTTCTCATGGAACAGCTCATATATTGTATTGTATTGTATTGTATTGATTGCAGGTGAGACAGCTCGTTACGTTTGTATTGTATTGTTTGCAACTACAAACAAAAATGCCATTGACGCTGAAAATGTAAAGTAGATATTTACGCATGTTACGAAGTTTACAAATTTCTATTTCAGACAGATCCGTAATTTTGACAAGTTCCTAGAGGACCAAAACATTATGGAATTTGCGACCAGTGTAAAATCCTGATTTAATTCATTGGTAAACTGTACAGGTGAGGTTTGTGAGATATAGTGTGAGATTATGATAATTGGCTCACCTTTACACGTTTCCCCTTCTTCGACATTAGTCAGTGTTTTTCAAGGACGTTCTGTTCATACATGTCTCATTTGCATAGAGATATTATAATCTTCATTTGTCATTTTCATGTTTTATACCTGTAATTGGTTCTTATTTTTTATTCTTGACCCTTTTGAATTACATACGTATTATAAATATGTATAAATGTACATATGTATTGTCAAATATTGATATATTTATCTATCTTTAATTCATGTATAAATGTGTTTTGTATGATGAGATACATGTATAGTGTTATGTCACCAGAATATGTTCTGGTATGTTCTGTTCATAACCCCGAAATGAACAATCTCCATTATGCAGGAACGATAACAGGTACGTATTTCTTACATTCTATTTTTCAACAACTTAAAATAAAAAATGAAAATATTAGCAGAGTATGTATACACAATAAATAACACTTAAGACGACATTGAAATTTAAACATTTATGAATAGAGTTAAAGTACGTGTTAAAGAGATCGATATTTGTGTAATCGATCTCGTCATTTTCACGTGACTCTTTCTGTACTTTCAACAGAAAGGAAATAAAAACAATGTCGCTAACCCGATACATACAACATTGGAGCCGCCCCACGAGAAAACCAACATAATGGCCTCTGCGTAATATATCAACCCAAATCAGCCTGAGCATTCCGCGAATACTAATCCGGGCCGACACATTCCGTCTTGGGGGGATATGTGTATAGAATAATGATTCCTGAAACAGAAACTTCACAGGATGCGAAAAGTGTCTATTCGGGTTAGCCTGCGCGGCATGCTTAAGCTGATCCGGGTCGATACACAATGTTGGTTTTCTCGCGGGACGGCTCATTTATAGTACCTTTTGCAACAGACGACTTTTGAAAACATTGCAGTAAAAGGGCAAAATGAGAATGTTTACCTTTTCCCAGCGTGTATCCAACTCTGTATAAAGATCATTCAAACTGTCCAAATGGTAAAACAATTTTACTCGTGTGTTTAAGAATAGAAGATCCCTTAAAATGTCTTAACAGATCAGAAGAGTAGGTCTTACAGTCGAAAGTTTATATAAATAAGTAATATATAACTTAAATTGTTCTAATTCATCCGCTTATTTCGCTAACCTTTTTCTTTTGCTTTATTTGTAATAAAAATCCTTTCTTATGTATAACATGTGCATCAGACGTCTTTAGATAATAGGGAATATCTATAAATATAAGTTTAGTTATTGAATAGAGTTTAGAAAAAAAAAACATTGTGGTAATAGAGAACGTGCTAATGTCGAGCAGATTCTCCTTCTTCAACTATGTTTTAAAGAGGCCTCTGCAAAAGATGTGTCAAAATGCCTCTGTATGTTGGAAAGGACACAGTGGGTCTTATTAATTTGTCTGAAATACTACGTAAACCTTTTAGAATAACTATATATGAGGTAAAACAGATAGCTATTGCTCGTATTACTAATGACGGGTATTGTCATGACGTATTCTGCTTGCTTTTATCAACGAAACAATTAGAAAATACAACATGTATCTCAAGCTACCTCATGATGTTATGTGACAAACTGATTAATGAAAGCCAAAAAACACTTGGGTAGATGAACTGACCGCATTGATATAACTAAGATACTAATGAAATTGACGTTAAGTGAAAAGTAATCAATCATTCCGACAACCCTAAAATGGACCAGTTACAAAGTTTGTATTTTACAGAGACGGGTTTAGAACTTGTTTATGTTAATACGTCCTTACTCGAGGACACCATTGTTAACGTTTACAAGTACAGATGTAATTTAAAATATTCATCAACTCTACCGAACTGTTCAGTGTCGTTCAGGGGCGTAGCCTACACATTTTTTTCAAAATGCCCCAAAATGTAGCTGCGGCGATATACATCTGCGTAATGTATCGACCAGATCAGCCTGCGCTGTCCGCGCAGACTGATCCGGCCGACACATTCCGTCTTAGGGTGATAGATGTATAGAGTAGTGATTCCTGAAACAGAAAATCCACAGGAGGCGAAAAGTGTCTATCCGGGTAGGCCTGTGTGGCATGCTTAGGCCGATCCGGGTCGATACTTTACGCAGAGTCCACAATGTTGATTTTCTCACGAGACGGCCTACACATTGGTTATTGCAAAGCTACGCCCCTGTCGTTTGTTTGTTTGGATAAGAGAACCTAATATGAAGGAAGGAGTAAAGAAAAATTAAGAAAGAATAAACACCTAATGGAAAAATCGTAATGTGAGACAAATTTGATATACGTATATAGTTGTAATTGTTAAACAGAATCGAAAGTATTGTGGTAACAGGAAAACGAGGTAATTTTGAGTACATTCTTTTTATCCAACAATATTTTGACAAAGTGACACGTTTTAAACTGAAATCCGTTCAAAATGTCATACATACGTCGAAATAGTTTGATGGTTGTTTAACGTACATGATTAGTCGTATATGTAACTAATATCGCTTGTCTTTAAAAACGTTTACATATGGAATAAATAACTATTTATGAAAGTAAACATACCTTTTAGAGTATTCCCTTACGCTATCCATACATAGATACTCATGGATTGGTGATTTTCAATCAACTGATCGAATATTGATCTTGTCGCTCTCCTTTGTGCACGAATGTAAACCCCTCACTTTAAGTAGGCTCGAAATTTCAAAAGGACCTTTTCATACTTTATTTAGAAAGAATTTAAAATAGAGTCATAAGTAAATGCTTCTCATCCCCACTCTACAGTTTTTCTGTTAAATCTACAAAAAGTGGAGCAGCGTTTAGCTATTTAACATTTCCCACATACAGACGTTTTCTACAGACGACATTCGAAAACATTGTTACAAAATGAGAAATTGCTCATTATTTCTCAACTCTATCAATAAATTCATTTATAGATGATTTTTTTTTATTATTTTGTCTAGATATTTGCAATGTCGTCTGCTGCAGATTTGCTGTATGTTGGAAAACGTCATGTTATGTTTTGTTGTGTAAACATATATTCTGGTGCGATTTACAGATGTACATAGTCGCCCAAAGTCGTTTTGACATAGATGCTCTCTATTCTTGAATCGCACATTGACACACACCGCCTCGGAAGTGTAGTGGTAGAGAGTCCGCCTCGGTGTGGTAGATCACGGGTTCGATCCCCGGCCGGGTCATACCAAAGGCTTTAAAAATGGTAGTAATGGCTGCCCTCCTTGGCGCTGAGGGTTGCGGGGATTAGCATTACGACTGACTGGCTGGTGGCAGGATAAATGGACCAGTAGTACTGGTAACTTACGCAGGAAACTGAACAATTGTCGGAAGCGACGTTAAACACCAAACAATAGTCAGTCCAGATGAGTGTAACATTATTATTGTTGTATAGATTGTGATACAAATTGTTACAACAAGAGAAGTTATCCTAATATCATCTTAATTTCTATATATATTTTACCCCACGGTACTTAAATTATTTTAAATCTCACAGAAGTGTTTATGTCCACCGGTTATTCAAGTATATGCATCGTGTGTGTAAGAGATATGTTAAACTTTAATAATAAGATCAGGTTTATTTGTTGTTGTGTTTGTTTGGTGTGGGCGTTCATATGCCAACGTTTTGGTTTTTTTTTTAAATATTTCTACACCAATATAGGGGAAATAACACACTTTTACTGATACCAACGTGTATAAAATATAACTCAGCCCTTTTCCGCATAAAGACGTAGTTAGATGCATCCCCAATAATAGAATATTGAAAAGACTTAAAGGAGAATATGCTATTTATGATCAATTTCATTTTTGTCACAATGTTCTCTACTCTTTTCAATTATCTTATATCATGTTCTTTTAACAATTAACTCTTTCAGCGCCGAATTGTTTAAAGTTGACTCTTCCATGTTCAATATCGGCAGTCTCCATTTCTCATGTAATACAGGTTTGGACTATTTTGATAACTAAAAGGCAAACAATGCTGATTTCAGGTGAGACAGCTCGTTACGAGCTGACTCGCCTGAATCAGTATTGTTTGCAAAAGCCTCAATATTGCCTTTGGCGCTGAAAGAGTTAAGATTTTCTCTATGAATGTCTCGATGTTTTCAAAGTGATGCAGATGTGCTGTTTGTGGGAAAGGGCTTAGCAATAAAACAACATTGTTAGGCGCTTTAACACTTATGGCTAAACGACGCCGTAATGTCAACATGGAGTGTTAGGCCCTCAACATTAATGAACGAATAGATAAGTGAAACGCAGGAAAACGTTTCCTGAGATTCATATATTAACACTTAACCTGCTGAAATCCTAAAACTGGTATCATCATCTGAGATGTTTGACGGTGTACAGTGGACTCGCAATAAATCGAACATGTGATGTTTCGAATAGCCTATAACGCGTATCTCGAACATGTGATATTTCGAATAGCCTATATCGTATAACACGAACATGTGATAATTCGTATAGCCTATATCGTGTAAATCGAACATGTGATATTCCGAATAGCCTATATCGTGTAAATCGAACATGTGATAATTCGTATAGCCTATATCGTGTAACTCGAAACATGTGATATTTCGAAAAGTCTATATCAGCGTATATCGCGTAACTTGAAATGTGATAATTCGTATAGCCTATCTCGTATAACTCGAATATGTGATAATTCGTATAGCCTATTTCGTATAACTCGAACATGTGATAATTCGAATAGACTATATCGTATAACTCGAATATGTGATAATTCGAATAGACTATATCGTATAACTCGAACATGTGATAATTCGTATAACTCAAATATGTGATAATTCGTATAGCCTATATCGTATAACTCGAACATGTGATAAATCGTATAGCCTATATCGTATAACTCGAACATGTGATAATTCGAATAGACTATATCGTATAACTCGAACATGTGATAATTCGAATAGACTATATCGTATAACTCGAACATGTGATAATTCGAATAGACTATATCGTATAACTCGTACATGTGATAATTCGTATAGCCAATATCGTATAACTCGAACATGTGATAATTCGTATAGCCTATATCGTATAACTCGAACATGTGATAATTCGTATAGCCTATATCGTATAACTCGAACATGTGATAATTCGAATAGACTATATCGTATAACTCGAACATGTGATATCTCGTATAACTCGAATATGTGATAATTCGTATAGCCTATATCGTATAACTCGTACATGTGTTAATTCGTATAGCCAATATCGTATAACTCGAACATATGATAATTCGAATAGACTATATCGTATAACTCGAACATGTGATATTTCGTATAGCCTATATCGTATAACTCGTACATGTGATAATTCGTATAGCCAATATCGTATAACTCGAACATGTGATAATTCGTATAGCCAATATCGTTTAACTCGAACATGTGATAATTCGTATAGCCAATATCGTATAACTCGAACATGTGATAATTCGTATAGCCAATATCGTATAACTCGAACATGTGATAATTCGTATAGCCAATATCGTATAACTCGAACATGTGATAATTCGTATAGCCTATATCGTATAACTCGAAACAGTCTGACCTTAGAAAACAGTAGTAGCAGTTCCTGCGCTGATTTCCTGATGTGATGTGATGTCATCATTGATCTGATTTCATAAATCGGGGGACCCCTTGAACACGTCGATTACTCTCAGGGTTTGCTGTAGATCCCGTTCGACTGCGAGATATCGTGAGTCCCGTGTATTTCATAGTTATAGAGTAGACTTTGTTAAAAACTAATAAATGTGTTTCGACCAGTATAGACCAAGATTATACTGTACGATTTTGCAGACTGATATTGGTATATATTGTTTGCAATTTTGATTTTATCGTCAAACATAACGTCTAAATCGTGTACAACAGGAAAAAGTGTTAATCGATGAGTTGATCAATTGAGGACTGGGGCTCCTACCTTAGCGTAAGACGGACTATACTCGTCTGTTTGTGAGGGTGAAACAGTTATTTCTAAGATATTATAGTTTTATTACGTCACTTTATATATTGTACTAATAATTTGACCCTGACACGGATCTCTGTATATCGGGTTTTTGTTAACCCGTTCCCTCATACGACAATTCTGCAGCAGACGACTTTGAACATATTTTGTCAAAAAATAGAAAATCTCTATAATTTAATGGATAACCTATGACTAAAAGTGGAAAACATTGTGGCAAAAGGAGAAATTGCAATTTCTTCTTTTGTCACTATGTTTTAAAAAACCGTCTGCTGCAGAGGCGTCAGAAAGCGTCTATATGAGGGAAAGGGTTAAACAGATTTTTACTTAGACAGTAGGTTATAATGGCTCATACTAATACGAGTATGATGTGTGAATACCGAAAGGAATGCGTGAGTGAGTGAGTGGGGTTTAACGACGTTTTCAACACTATGTCAGTCATATCACGGCGGCCAGTTCACCTTCTCGTGTGTTTCCAGGCATTCTCACACTATTACTCCACACAACACTCTTTCCAAGCAATTGTCATGCATTATAGCGGGCGATTGTCACGATGTCCTCCGTATAAATCGGTATAACCAAAACATAAACGTAATACTAATATCTGTATCTAGACATGCGTAGCGTAGTAACTATACTTGAGAATAACCTACGTTACGTCTTTCCCAAATATAGAGGCATCTGCAGAATACGACTTTTAAAACAATGGGACAAAATGAGTAATTCGTTAAAACAAGCAATTTCTCCTCTTGCCACAAAGTGTATAACCCGATTCAGTAATTATACTTTCCAAAGTTTACATAGTTTACCTAGAATATGTTTAACACTTTCCCACTTGTAGACGCATTCTGACGCATCTGCAGCAGACGACTTTTGAAAACATTCTGACAAAAGAAGAAATTGCTCAAAACGAGCAATTTCTCCTTTTGCCACAATGTTTTCAACTCTTTTTAATAATTAAACTCTTATTTATTGAAATTTTTGTTCACGTTTTTCAAATGTCGTCTCCTGGAAAATGTAGTAATCATTCCTCATTTTTTTCGTCAAAAGATATCTTCTTCAAAGCTGTCAAAAGTCGTCTGTATTACGGAAATGATTAACTGTCTAAGTAGTGTACGTATACTGCTTCAAGTGTTGGAACAAGTGGCTGAAGTAGCACTTAAAACCCACTGTCGATGACCGCTTAATGTGAAAATAACGTGTGAATTTTGGTATGCTGGTAAGATTCTGTATTAACCCATTGTAAGATATTGATGGGAAAGCAAAACAAATATAACACGAACAATGATTGATTGATTTTAATGATTGGTGATGCGAACGCTGTTTGTGAACGGTATTTTAGTTTGTTCACGACGGCCATGTTTCATGTACCCACAGCATTCTTGTCAGTGAACTGGCTACGTGCACCATCAGATGGGTTGAATGGCTTAGCCGTGATTAGAAAGTCACACATCCTGAATCGGATGCCCTATCGTTGACGTAAAACAGCAAACAACTTTAAGGAGCCACTTCAACCCTTTCCCACATACACACATGCAGACGCTTTTTGGCGCGTCCGCAGCAGACGACTGTTGAAAACATTGTGACAAAAGAAGTAATTGCTCATAATGAGCAATTACTTACTTTACCACAACGTTTTAACTCTATTCAATAGCTATACTTCTATATATAGCAGGTTTCCATAATTCTGTCCTGAGTTGTTCAAAGTCGTCTGCAGCAGATGTGTTGCGGGCTAGGGTTTAAAACATTTACCAGATATGTCATTTGTAGAGTCAACTATAATAAATGGGTTTAGACTGAATTGAACCATAAATTAAAGATTTCTCTTTTTCTTACAAGACTTTTAAAACTCGCTTAGACATCTTACGAAAGCAAATGTTGAAAGGTTACCATTGAGACTAATTATGCGAACAGTCTGGGGTATATGGCAATCTCATTTAAATCAGAGCAAATAACTTCGATATGGTTAGCATTACGACTGACTTGCTGGTGTCTTGATGATCGAACCTGTAGTACTGGTGTGTAACCTATCAATAAAATATGTTGAAACTAACTGAAAAATGTTGAAAGCGGCGTAAAACACAATACAAAACAAAACAAATTTGTCTTCTCATGTAAACAGTTATTGAGACGCTTTATTGAGTCTTTAAGCAATGCATTCGTAACCCAGTCAGTTATTGAGACGCTTTATTGAGTCTTTAAGCAATGCATTCGTAACCCAGTCGGTTATTTCTAAAGTGAGTTTACCCGAATAATACCGATTGCCTGATATCCGCGATGATTTGGTTAGTCTAATAAAATTTAACTATATATAGTATGTAGTGATAACGGAATGCATACCTTAGGATTCGAATACTCGTGGGTCGACAAATTCATATTGAAGTTTTGATTTGTCATCGTCAATTTGGGGCCTCTCTACTAGTGTGTGTTGTTTTACTAGTTTGTGGAGTATATTTATGCTGAACATCAATCTTCGTCATCTCCTTACTTTTAATTGTCAATAATTACATCCACACCCAAACTTATAAATAAAATATATATCAATAACGCGTAACGCAAGTGTTTAATTATGTGTGTATGTAATCCTTTCCCACATACATGAGGCCCATGCAGCACTATTTGAAAACAGAACAGAACATTGTTTAATTATATGTGTATGTAATCCTTTCCCACATACATGAGGCCCATGCAGCACTATTTGAAAACAGAACAGAACATTGTTTAATTATATGTGTATGTAATCCTTTCCCACATACATGAGGCCCATGCAGCACTATTTGAAAACAGAACAGAACATTGTTTAATTATATGTGTATGTAATCCTTTCCCACATACATGAGGCCCATGCAGCACTATTTGAAAACAGAACAGAACATTGTTTAATTATATGTGTATGTAATCCTTTCCCACATACATGAGGCCCCTGCAGCAGACACTATTGGAAAACAGAACAGAACATTGTTTAATTATATGTGTATGTAATCCCTTCCCACATACATGAGGCCCCTGCAGCAGACACTATTGGAAAACAGAACAGAACATTGTTTAATTATATGTGTATGTAATCCTTTCCCACATACATGAGGCCCCTGCAGCAGACACTATTGGAAAACAGAACAGAACATTGTTTAATTATATGTGTATGTAATCCTTTCCCACATACATGAGGCCCCTGCAGCAGACACTATTTGAAAACAGAACAGAACATTGTTTAATTATATGTATATGTAATCCTTTCCCACATACATGAGGCCCCTGCAGCACTATTTGAAAACAGAACAGAACATTGTTTAATTATATGTGTATGTAATCCTTTCCCACATACATGAGGCCCCTGCAGCAGACACTATTGGAAAACAGAACAGAACATTGTTTAATTATATGTGTATGTAATCCCTTCCCACATACATGAGGCCCCTGCAGCAGACACTATTGGAAAACAGAACAGAACATTGTTTAATTATATGTGTATGTAATCCTTTCCCACATACATGAGGCCCATGCAGCACTATTTGAAAACAGAACAGAACATTGTTTAATTATATGTGTATGTAATCCTTTCCCACATACATGAGGCCCCTGCAGCAGACACTATTGGAAAACAGAACAGAACATTGTTTAATTATATGTGTATGTAATCCCTTCCCACATACATGAGGCCCCTGCAGCAGACACTATTGGAAAACAGAACAGAACATTGTTTAATTATATGTGTATGTAATCCTTTCCCACATACATGAGGCCCCTGCAGCAGACACTATTGGAAAACAGAACAGAACATTGTTTAATTATATGTGTATGTAATCCTTTCCCACATACATGAGGCCCCTGCAGCAGACACTATTTGAAAACAGAACAGAACATTGTTTAATTATGTGTATATGTAATCCTTTCCCACATACATGAGGCCCCTGCAGCACTATTTGAAAACAGAACAGAACATTGTTTAATTATATGTGTATGTAATCCTTTCCCACATACATGAGGCCCCTGCAGCAGACACTATTGGAAAACAGAACAGAACATTGTTTAATTATGTGTATATGTAATCCTTTCCCACATACATGAGGCCCCTGCAGCACTATTTGAAAACAGAACAGAACATTGTTTAATTATATGTGTATGTAATCATTTCCCACATACATGAGGCCCCTGCAGCAGACACTATTTGAAAACAGAACAGAACATTGTTTAATTATATGTGTATGTAATCCATTCCCACATACATGAGGCCCATGCAGCACTATTTGAAAACAGAACAGAACATTGTTTAATTATATGTGTATGTAATCATTTCCCACATACATGAGGCCCCTGCAGCAGACACTATTGGAAAACAGAACAGAACATTGTTTAATTATGTGTATATGTAATCCTTTCCCACATACATGAGGCCCCTGCAGCACTATTTGAAAACAGAACAGAACATTGTTTAATTATATGTGTATGTAATCCTTTCCCACATACATGAGGCCCCTGCAGCAGACACTAATGGAAAACAGAACAGAACATTGTTTAATTATGTGTATATGTAATCCTTTCCCACATACATGAGGCCCCTGCAGCACTATTTGAAAACAGAACAGAACAGTGTTTAATTATATGTGTATGTAATCCTTTCCCACATACATGAGGCCGCTGCAGCACTATTTGAAAACAGAACAGAACATTGTTTAATTATGTGTATATGTAATCCTTTCCCACATACATGAGGCCCCTGCAGCACTATTTGAAAACAGAACAGAACATTGTTTAATTATGTGTGTATGTAATCCTTTACCACATACATGAGGCCCCATGCAGCAGACACTATTGGAAAACAGAACAGAACATTGTTTAATTATGTGTATATGTAATCCTTTCCCACATACCATGAACAAGAGAGGCACGCGGTAAATGTCATCTGGTTCCTTATATGCTATCATATATTACGCAGTAATTAGATGAAGAAGTGCAGACATGAACATACATACACCACAGAAATATCTGTTTCAAAAATAAATTTTGCCGTCTAGTTGAAATGTTAATGTTTATCAAACTTATTCATACGAATCACAAGAAAAAAATCCTGGTAGTACTTAAAGGGAGGTAATAATTATACGCACAATTTAACTAAGTTCCCATTTGGTCTGACACTTTTGTCTAATAATACACATGTATGACGATTTAAATAAACAATTTAAAGGGAATACAAATATTTAACAGAGTTAAACATTTAAATACATGTTCAGCAGCTAACCGTTTCCCACATACAACAACCAATTTGGTAGAGGAAGTTCACGTCGTGCCGGGTTATAGCTAGTCTCAATATAAAATCGCAAATATTGGAAATATACTTATACACAAACGGACGTTTCTAGTTTCAGTACATACAAGAACGGTTCATACTTAAATTTACTTTAACATGTTTGGTATATTGAAATGGGTGTTTCTGCGAGATTCACAGACTTGGTATGTTGAAATGAAAATTTTATATTCATACCTATACAATAGGGTATCTACAAACAATTAATGAAATGTGTACACATTTATCTTGGCTTAAATTTGATTTTGATGTTGTTACTAATTCAAATAATAGTTTTCATTCATATAATTTCAATGTTTATCAATCTTATTCATACGAATCACAAGGTAAATATCCTGGTATTGCTTAAAGGGAGGTAATTTGAAGTATACAAGTCTTCAAAGGGATAAATATGTCATCATATTACCGTCTACAGTTGTTTGTGGATTTAAATGTTCTTGTTTCTTATTTCTACATGTACAACGAAACATTCGTCTTGTGTGTGTATGTAATCCTTTCCCACATACATGAGGCCCCTGCAGCAGACACTATTGGAAAACAGAACAGAACTTTGTTTAATTATGTGTGTATGTAATCCTTTCCCACATACATGAGGCCCCTGCAGCAGACACTATTTGAAAACAGAACAGAACATTGTTTAATTATATGTGTATGTAATCCTTTCCCACATACATGAGGCCCATGCAGCAGACACTATTTGAAAACAGAACAGAACATTGTTAATTATGTGTATATGTAATCATTTCCCACATACATGAGGCCCCTGCAGCACTATTTGAAAACAGAACAGAACATTGTTTATTGCTTTTGACTTGGACATAGTACATCGTTATACAATCAGATACAAAGTACAAAATATACAATACATCACATGAAAACATGAAACGAACGGAAGAGAAACAGAAAACAGGGTGTTAATTGAAGACAAACAAACACTTAACACTTAACAAACTTAGCTACGCTGCATAATGTTACTACGTTTTTACATTTGAGCAACTCGAGAAAAAACTGTGTGGCGAAGGGAAAAATTGCTCACAATTTCCCCCTTTGTCACAATGTTTTCATCTCTTCTCAATGATGGTACTTTCATTAAAAGAAATGTTTCAAAGTTGTGTCTATCTGTTTTCAAAATCGTCTGATGCAGATGTGTTGTATGTGGACAAGGGTTAATATAGTTGATGTAAAACTTTGAACTTGACATCCGCGTCAATGATATAATAACAATGCATGACCTTGAATTGTAACAATGGAGGGTCGTGAACATAAAACGTCAACCTTCGTCTTCTTGAATATCATAAACGTGTGTCGTTTGAACCGCGCACGTGACATGATATTTAGAGAGACCTTGGTTTTAAAGATTATCTTGCATAAACATGTAACGTATTCCTGAAAGGCTTGAGCATCATTTTTCGCCGGTTTTCACATATTTCAGAAACCGTCAGCTTCTAAGAGCGTCTGAAGAAGCTTGATTAATCAGTTATTTCAGTTACATCATGACGACTAGTTCAATTTAAATCATCATTTGTTTCCTGACTTTCTCGAACAATGTTCTAGTACAGACGATATTTGAAGTATTTGCAGCTGACGACTATTGACAACATCATGGGAAAAAGAGAAGTTGCTCAAACCGTGCGATTTCTCCTTGTGTCACAGCATTACCAACCCCTTTTATAACTTATCACTACAATGTCCAAGGTTTCACATTTTAGTATCAGGTATTTTTAAAATGCTAGAAATATCATCCCCATCACATATTTTGAAGGTCTAGTACACCACATCAAACATACGCCAGACCGAAGCAGTACAACAAAGAGCCAATCGCCGGGTAATCATCATAGACTACAAAACAACCAGCAGCTGCAGCTGGTAGGCATCGGTCGCTCTAGGTTCGACATTTCTCCAACAAACACGGGCTGATGCAAAATCGGTGTCAGGTGATTTACCGGATAATAGCTATTTAATTGATCATCTGACCAGTGTCCGTATTCACCAACCATTTGAAATTAATTTTCATTCTTAATTGGAAGAATATTTACATAATCAGCAGATACGGTGTACATAACGAAACTATGGTCAAAATAGTTTATATATCCAGAATGGAGGCAGGAAACCTCTCTAGAGAACAACTTAATTTCTTTGCCTCAGAACATACTTTGAAGAGGTTGCAATGTTTTTTCTCTGCGATCCACTGTTAGACCAGCTATATTTCCAGGTCTTTAAGACAAAGGGAAATAACCAATGTTTTCTCGTGGTTTTTTTACCAGGTTTATTTTTGGATTTGAAGGACTATAAGCAAACTTTCAAAAAGCAAAATCGGGTCTCTGACAGGTTATCTTTTCCGCTGATCCGAGATGGATTTAAAATATGCAGCTGACAACTTTTGAAAGCATGGGTAGGTAAATTGTGAAATTGATTGCCCATGACTATTGTGTTATCCTACTTATGAAATTGAAAACGTTTTGATGCTTCTGAAGATGACAGCGTTAGAAAGCACGTTTCCGAACAAGGACATTTAAACCAATATGGCGATGTGGATGTATTCAACTCGTATCAAAGCAATACACTTTCATTCATGCTTTTTTTCCCCATTATTTTTCAACGATAGTTTCAAAACCATCTGCCGCAAATGTATTACATGTGGTAAAGGGTTAAATTTCATCAGCTACACAGATATACGATGAGACACTGCATAGAACGCTGCTAGTGTGAGTAACTGGGCGCTGTCAATAATAAACATGTATATATACACGTTAAGCACCATTAGATACACGTTTGATTGATTGTTTGGTGTTGTACGCCGCTTTCAACAACTGTTCAGTAATATCACGGCGATTCCTGGGCACGTTACCAGTAATCATGGTCGATTTATCCCGACACCAGCCAGCCAATCGTAATGACTCTGAGCGCCAAGGAGGGCAGCCATTACCACCATTTTTTAAAGTCTTTGGTATGACATTCAGGGGCGTAGCTTGGCAATAATCAATGTGTAGGCCGTCTCGTGAGAAAATCAACATTATGGACTCTGCGTAAAGTATCGACCCGGATCAGCCTAAGCATGCCACACAGGCCTACCCGGATAGACACATTTTGCCTCCTGTGGATTTTCTGTTTCAGGAATCACTACTCTATCTATCCCCCCTTAGACGGAATGTGTCGGCCGGATCAATCTGCGTGGACAGCGCAGGCTGATCTGGTCGATACATTACGCAAATGTGTATCGCCGCAGCTGCATTTTGGGGCATTTTTTTGCCTACAGTGCCTAAAGGGAGCTACGCCCCTGAGATTTACATTTGAAAAAGTGTCTAAAGTGCACCTATGCGACTATTTGGGTTGCAAAATTTGTCCAGTATTTTCTTCACAGGAAGTTGACGAAGCCTTACACACAGGATTGAAAAAACATTCCGTAGAGCCGAATTAATAGGCTGATGTCTTAACCCTTTCCCATCTATAGACACAAGGTCTTGGGAATTTCATTGGGATTGATTATAGAGGTATTAAAAACTCTTCTGAAAAACTGTCAGGCAACTGGATGCTGTCTCACATCAATACTTTATATATAAATGACAAACAACACAGATAAACATGTCATAATACTTTATTGCTTGAATGTTTAACTGAAGCAGAATAAAGAGTAATCTAAAATATGCCAAAAATATACATCAATATACAACTAAACTTATATAAATAACATTTGTCAGAAGGGAGATATATGAAATGCGTACACACCTATATAAAAAGGGAGAGAAAGCATTCAACGTTTTAAATCAATTTGCTGTTAAAAGAAGCTGCATGTGATAAGCTGAACTGAAGTGAAATTGTCTCCTCATATGAAAACAGGCTAAGCAGTAACAGTTAATTTGGAGCATATTAAGAAGTATTTATGTTATATTTAATGAACTTTGCTAACCCTTTCCCAATTGCAGACACATCTTGACATATCTGCAACAGAAGAATTTTGAACACATTGTGAAAGGAAAACATTTCTCCTTTTGCTACAATGTTTCAACTTCATCCAATAAATTGCTTCATTTTTACATTTTTTCCATACTATTGCTTAATGTTTTCAAAGATGCCTGCTGCGATTGTATCATATATGTAGGAAAGGGTTAAGTCAAGCCGTTAAACTGTTCACCTAATGTGAAACTTCCAGTCATCTACTCTGATAACATGTGAAGAATATATGGGAAACATCTGATAACATGTGAAGACAAATATGGAAAACATCTGATAACTTGTAAGTATGAAGTCTTTTTTGACAAAGACTTGAAAATGATGTTGGTAAAGGAGATTTTTATTTATGGTCAGCAGCAGGATATTATCTGTTCCCTGTTATGGATGAATTGACCATTTCCCACATGCAGACAGAATTGGATAAATCTACAGCAGAAGACTTTCGAAAACTTTTTGATGAAAGGAGAAATTGCTCATAATGAGTATTTTCTTCTTTTGCCAAAATGTTTTCAACCCTATTCAATAATTTTACATTCACTTAAAGTGATTTTCAATATTTCAGCTTAGATGTTTCCACTGTTGTTCACTGCAGATTCGTTGTGGGAAAAGGTTAAGACAGCTCTGCATTAGATTACTCCTGAAACCACAATGGAAAACAGGACACTGCTATAAAATAAACAAACTCTTCTTTTTCCACAACGTTTCAGCTATGTTTCAAAAATATATTTCCAGTGTTCTGGCTACATGTTTTTCAATTAGAATTATCCTATCCGATAAATGGTTTAAAACACCTTCAATTAAACTTGAATGTGAATATACACTTACATATAGTATTGAATGAAGATTACAATGTATTTATAATATGTGAACATTTGTGAAAAATATATTTTGAAGTATAAAAACACTTCATTTTCACTGAATTACTGAAAAATATAAAAGAAATGCTTAAACAAATGTAAAGTGCAAATTCTGTTCTCTAAAAACTGGACAGTGGAAGGTTATTTTGAGAAAGATTTTGTGTAATGATATAAATGGTGTATTGAATATTGATTGAAACTATGACCTTGAGCATGAGCAATAGTAGTAAGATCATTATATATTTCAGAAAGTGAGTTCTGAAATAATATTTTTTACAGTTTGATACGCTACAAGGGGAAAATAATTTAAGTTCTCAATTTTGAATGATCTTAATTCCCACACTTATACAAACTATAATGTTTTAACCTTTTCCCACAAATGACAAATCTGCAGGAGACCACTTTGAGAACTTCTGGTTAAAAATATGTTTAACTTCTATAAATGAAAGTTTAATCATTGACTTGAGGTGAAAACATTTTTGCAAAAGGAGAAATTACTCATTGTGAGCAATTTCTTCTTTAGCCACAATGTTTCTTTTAAAGTTGCCTGCTGCAAAGGTGTCAGAGAGTATCTGTAGGTGGGAAATGGCTATGGTCATCTGATGACAGAATGCTTACAAGTGCTGTAAAAAGGTTATTTCAAAATTGTAGTCTTAATTTGTTTAAAGTCCTGTTAAATAGACAGTGAATTTAAGTTGATCCTAACAGTGAAAATATAATCAAGTTATTTCATTGTTACTCTATATGGTTATATTAGTCCCCAAATTTTCTCTATAAATCATGGAATTACATGAAAGAAAATAAAAGTTTTACCCTGCTTGTTTTCAAAGCCCTTTTTCCCAAGGAAAGCTTAACCCATTCCCAACTGCAGATACATTTTGACACAGTTATGAAAATTTGCCATGGTTAAGTCTAGATGTTTTCAAACTCATGTATTTCAGAATTGCTGTATGTGGGAAAAGGGGAAAAGGGATAATTATGAGACTTTGTATCTAGACTAGTCCTTGCATTCATAATATGCATTAACATAAACGCTGTTCTACCATTGCAATATTGTGTGAAGCATGTTAAAATTAAAACAAAATAGTGCTTTTTAAACTATTACTTTTAGGAGGAAGGCAGTTTGCATTCTCCTACATATTGAAAATGTTAAAAGAAAGGGGAAAAAAAAATCACTAAATATGATTTTGAGACAAAACACAAACTAATGTGATAGAATACAATCAGCATAAGTAATTGTTCCTTTTCCCACGTTCTTTTCAAATGTAGTTAGCTGCAGAAACAACAAACATCTGTCTCAGGGAATGGGATACAAATTGAAGACTTTGTGCAGTGCACTATCAATAATGCAAATTATTAACAAATATAGTGACTAATATATCAGCAGTGTCAAAACTGAATCCATGAAACATCTCTATCCCTTTCTCTCATATAGATGCTTTCTGACACCTCTGTGGCAGACGGCTTTTTGAAAACAGTGGCAAAAGAAGAAATTGTTCAAAACGAGCAATTTCTCCTTTTGCCACAATTTTTCCACTTTTAGTCATAGGTTATCCATTCAACTGTAGAGATTTACTATTTTTTGACAAAATATTTCCAAAGTCGTCTGCTGCAGAATTGTCCTATGAGGGAAAGGGTCAACCCTCTACCACGTTAAAAACATCAGGCAGCAGATTAATTTAACAACATCTAGTTAAAATAAAGCATCTCTATAAATGTAGGTATAATTACTGAAAAAGTTAAAAACATTGAGACAAATAGAGAAATTGTTTGTTCTGAACATTTTCTCCTTGTGTCACAATGTTTTCAAAAAGACATCTGCTGCAGAGGCGTCAGAAAGTGTTTGTATGTGGGAAAGGGTTAAATGTTCTACCCAGGCTTGGTTCTACCTCAAATGTTTACAGCTGAGGCATATAACTCATTTTAATACATCAGGATATAGTAGACTGGCGATAACTCCAACAAGTGAAAATTACAATATTGTTTAACCGTTTCCCACACACAATAATTCTGCAGCAGACGACTTTGAAAACATTTGTGTAAATCTATGGAAAAACTCCAGAAATGAATGTTTAATTACTGAAAAAAGTTGAAAACATTGTGGCAAAAGGAGAAATTTCTCCTTTTGTCACAATGTTTTCGAAAATGCTTCTGTAATTGGGAAAGGGTTAATTCATACCTTTTGCTCAAACAGATCTGTCTTTTGAAAACAAAAAAGCAGCAGTTCTTACTGCTCATAAGAGAAATCAGAAATGCTGCTACACTGTTTTCTTGCTTTGATTTACCACTTGCTTGCTTATTCCTAATGAACACTTAAGTGTATGTATATGAATTACAAAGCCTCAAGTCCACCATACTTCAAATGTTTCTCATACTTCAACAAAGAGAAAAACATTGTTTATGAGGGAAGGAATTCATCTTATCAAGACAATTAATATATTTATTAGAATAATTAAATATTGTCTCAAACAATTTAAAAAAACTTATCCTAGCTAAACTGCATTAAAACTATCTCTTTCACCTTTTTCTTTGTAATTCCAAACCTTCAAAGTTGTGAAATCATGGAAACGGATTTCATACCATCTACATTAGTTCTACATTTAGCAAATATTGAATTTCATTTCAAAGAAACTTTATCTACAATGAATATATGAATTTGATAAATTTTAAAATTATTTCTTATCTATGTTGAAACAGAATTGTAAACAATGTGGGGGATAGAAGAACTTCCTCTAAATGAGTAATTTCTCTTTTCTTACAATGTTTCAAGTCATATGTATTAGGGAAAGCGTTGACATTAAGCAACCCAAAATAACTTTTAAGTCTCTCTAGAAATGATAATATTATTCTTCAAATTTAGGTCTTGACTGTTATTTCGTATAGAAGTAGCAATATTGGTCCAGAATTACAAAGATAACTGTGCATAATACATCCAGACAGATTTCTAACCAAACAGCTTAACAAAGCATGGGTGACAGTATGGCCGGTCATTTTGTTCTTTAAATGTCCCTTTATTAAGCTGTTTAAGGCAAAAAGCACACACAAAATGTTCAGGATGAAATTTCTTGTACATGGCAGTGATGCACCTTCCGGTGATGGGTTTTTGACATCCGGCGCAGAGTGAGCCTCGTTTGGTGTGGTAATGAGTCTCGCAGTAAGGTAAACCTTCATAGTCGAAAAAGCTTCCACCTCCAAATGGTTGCCGACATTCCTGTAGCGAAAAAATTAAGATAAACAGTTTGAAGGATTTTATTAATGTCATTCATTAACCACAAGAAGCATTATCACATATACCTTTGGGACTTCTTTCTAACTCTGTCCCAAATACACTTAATTAGCAGCAGACAACTTTGAAGACTTCAACACAATAATACTGAAACTATATAATGAAAGAACTATGTACGAATAAAGTTGAAAACATTGTGGCAAATGAAGAATATGATCCTTTTTCCAGAAATGGTTTTAAAAGTCGTCTACTGCAGAGGCTTCAAGAAGTGTCTGTACCATATGTGGTAAAGGGTTAAAATCGATAATTTGTTTTATTGATATGATATTTTAAAAATAGTCTGTTTTCGAACACATATGTAAGAAAACTGATAAATTACAAGTCAAGAACTATTGAACTTGGTTGTTGAGCCAATATGGGTCAAGTCACACGAAACCAATATTCAGCCTCCTGAGAATGGTTATTAACAAAAACTTATTTGACAAGTTTGTAATTTGATCATAATTACTATTCATGTGAGAACCTCCGCATGTAGGTTTTCGCATAACATGAACCATATGATGATCAAAGAGACTTACCCAACAAGCGAAACATTCTGGATGCCAGTGTCTGTTAAGTGCTGTAATGTAGTTATCCACAATGGCCCTTTGACATCCTCCACACTTGGGTGCAAATACCTCAAAGAAGTCGGCCCTACAAAATGAAAAATATAACAATATAGGAATCCAATTTAAATCTTTAACCTTTTCCTTCATACAAGAAATCTGAAGACGAATTTGAAAACATCAAGTCAAAAATATGGAAAAATCTCCATAATTGAAAGATGAATCATTGAATAGAGTTAAAACAATTGTGGCAAAAGGAGAAATTGCTCATCATGAGATAGTAGCTCTGATATAGAGAATTGACCTTGTGACCAGACTGTCCCGATGTTGACTCCAGTTGGGTCAAACATTTAGCAGGAGGAGAGTATCAAGGAGACAGAAGTAGACCAATAAATACGAGTTTTATGAACTTGCTTCACAATCAGTGAATAAGCTTTACCATTTCTCACATAGAACACATCTGATGCAGACAACCTTTAACCCTTTCCCTCATACGGCAATTCTGCAGCAGACGACTTTGAACATATTTTGTCAAATAACGGAAAATCTCTATTGAATGAATAACCTATGACTAAAAGTGGAAAACATTGTGACAAAAGGAGAAATTGCATGTTTTGTGCAATTTCTTCTTTTGTTATTATGTTTTCAAAAAGCCATCTGCTGCAGAGGCGTCAGAAAGCGTCTATATGAGGGAAAGGGTTAAAAACATTGAGTATTGTTGAAAACATTGTGACAAAGGAGAAATTGCTCATCACAATTGTTTTTAAAAGTTGCCTTTAAGCAGATGCTTTAAAATAAGTTCGCAAATGGGATTGATTGAATGATCGCTTGTTGTTTTACGCCACTTTCGACAATTTTTCAGTTATATCTCGGTGTTTCCTGGGACTTATGTGCTGCTTGTAATCAGCCAGTCCAATACTACTGGTCCATTTATTCTGACACCAGCCAGTTAGTCGTCATACTAACCCCGCAACCCTGAGCACCTAGAAAGGCAGAGACTACTACAATTTTTTAAGTCTTTGGTATGACCAAGCCGGGGAATGAACCCGCAACCTCCCGCTCCCAAGAGGGAGGTTCTACCACTTCACCACCAAGGCGGTGTTTGCAAATGGAAAATAGTTTAACTAAAATAATCAAGGAGGAAATATATGTATGCCACATATTCAGTGATTCAGACTTACTTGCAATAGGCTTTGCCATCCTTCTCATGGAATCCCTCCTCTCCGAACGGTCTGCCACACAAAGTACAGAAGAAATGCTCCGGGTGCCAGGTTTTGTTCAGGGCCGTCACGCATTTCTGTACAGACAAATGAAGACATCATAATGAACAGGTTCTTCTCTTGTATAGTTCATGTAAATTAAACTAATGTTTGATGAATACATAACAAATTCAGTTTACATAGAAATATGTAGAGTTCACAGACATATTAGGCATTAGACTGTGTTAGTTTGATTTACATAGAGAATATACTGTGTTGCATTTACAAAAATCATCATTTTTTCCTGGCAGTTTGAAGTTGGAAGAGACTTACATTGGATATCTAACAATGTGTGATATTTCTAGAATCCTAAAATGATAAAGAGTAGGTGAGTATAAAGTAAATCTTTCCGATGATATGCAGACATGTTATAGCCAACCTAATGAAATACTGCATACTATCATGAAGAGTGCATACACATATATGGATCTTGATTTGTCTACCTTAGAAAAAGGATTTTAACCCTTTCCTTTGACAACAAATCTACATCAGAAGACTCAGATCAAACTAGGCAAAGATATGGAAAATATCTATAAATGAAAGTGTTTTTGTTGAAAAGAGTTTGAAAGCACTGTGGCAAAAGGAGAAATTGCTCCTTTTCCGACAATGTCTTCAAAAATCTTCTTCGGCTGATGCGTGAAGAAAAGGTCAAGAAAGCAGATTTACTTACATCAATGATGGGCCCATTACAGTATGAACATCTTGGAGCAAACAGTGAATGGTAATCAGTCTCGCAGTATGCCACATTGTCTCTCTCGTAGAAATTCTTCGTCCCCAGGGCCGCGTGACAATGAGCACAAGTGAAATGTTCTATATGCCAGATCTTTCCTAGTGCAGTAATCACCTGAAAAATTATTTACTACTGTTTACAAAACATGTGTTGTTAAGTATAGAGGAAGTTATTTATTTCACTTTGATTGTTAAACAAGCTTTCAGCTATATTAATATCATTGTCATTGTCTTCTTCCTGGAGTCTTAACCAGGTCTTAAGCTGTTTATCTGGAACAATCGAAAAGGAAAAACCCATTCATCATGGGATCTGAAACACTGGAATCTATATCTAAAAACACCTCTGAAGAGGTTTTGAAAACATAGTGACAAAAGAAGAAATTGCACAAAACGTGAAATTTCTCCTTTTGCCACAATGTTTTCCACGTTTAGTCATAGGTTATCCAAGTGTCATATCTAAAATATAATTAGGAGTATAATTTTTACATAAAGTTGAAACATTGTAGGGAAAGAATAAATTGCACATTATGATCAATTTATACTTTGCAACAATATTTCCAAAAGTTGTCAGCTGCAAAATCACCAATTTTATAATTATAATTTTTCAGAAGAATTAAAAAATTTGGAGCAAAAAGAATGATGACGAATTTCTCATTTTGTCACAATGTTTTCAGAAAAAGTTTTCTGCTGCAGATGTGTTATAAAATGCATGTGGCAAAGGTTTAACACACTTTACGAAAATAACAAAAGCAATCTTTAATTCAAATGCAATTTCAGTTGTTAAGGATGAATTGTTTCATGTCTCATCAAATTGTGAAATAATCAAGTAGCATGTTTGACTATTTCATTTCAACCTGGACATTTCTTTGATAGCCCTCTTCATTACGGTATTAATTTACTGGCTGAGCTATTGTAGCTTGACCGTTTACAGTAAACATAATTCTAACAAATACATGTATCTTGGTCAAACTCATGAGTTAGTGATGTAGAAACACTACAAATATTACATTGCCATATATATATGTTGTATCATAAAAGTGCTTTAAACAGCTGTATTTGGCATAATGTAATACAATGACATCAATTTGACTTGAACATATAAGCATGAAATATATAATTCATTCACCATTGAACATTTGATCTTCTGTCAGTCATAATGCTAACCCGCAACCCTGAGCGCCAAGAAAGGCAGCCATTACTACCAATTTCAAAGTGGCTCCTGTTTCAAAGCTAAAAGTTAGATAAACTGTATATGAGCCGTCCCGTGAGAAAACCAACACAGTGGACTCTGCGTTAAGTATCGACCCAGATCAGCCTAAGCATGCCGCACAGGCTTACCCAGACAGACACTTTTCACCTCCTGTAGATTTTCTGTTTCAGGAATCATTACTCGATACCTCTATCCCCTGAGATGGAATGTGTCAGCTCGGATCAGTCTGTGCAGGCTGATCTGGATCGATACATTATGCAGAGGCCATAATGTTGGTTTTCTCGCAGGACAGCTCATATATGTGATTTATGGTACTTACCTGACCAACTACTGGCTGATTACAAGCAGCACATAGTCCCTTAGTTTTCGTGTTGACTCCCTGTTTGTTCATATCAGATTGTAAATCACCCAGCATCGTCTCCAGTTGTCCCCCTTGTGCTGAGGTGTTGATGCTGCTACTCTGTAAACACGGAGGATATTTTTGTAAAACAAAGAATTCCATATTGGAGAAAAATACTTCACTTAAATGCTTACATTAATAATATTCCTAATGTCTCACAATATTCCTTTACCAAGAAAACAAGGGCACCGCAAAGCGGATGCATCCCCTCGCCATATACTAACTATATACCAAGTTTGGTTAAGATCGGTCGAAGGATGTTCAGTGTAGAGTGGTCACAAGGTTGTTACGGACGGAAAGTCCAATTTTGACATTGACCTTGACCGTATGAAAATAAATAAGCTTCTAGACCTTGCCATATACTAACTGTATACCAAGTTTGGTTAAGATCGGCCAAAGGATGTTCAGTGTAGAGTGGTCACAAGGTTGTTACGGACGGACGGACGCACAAACAAACAAACGGACAGCTCCGTTACTATATTCCCTCTCAAACTCTGTTTGACGAGGGGATAATTAAACAAGTAACAGGACATATGAAAGAAATTTAAATTTCCCAATTGCAGATGCATTTTGATGCATTGTCAGCAGATGACTTTTGAAAACATTTATGCAAAAGGAGAAATTGCGTAGAATTTGTGGGATAACAAGTCATTGCTACAAACAAGTAATATCGCCTTTTTCAACATTAAATCAAAATTGTATTGCATTCTTTCTATCTGGTACATTTTCCTCAGATGTTTTTCAAAGCTGACAACTGAAGAAATACTGAATAAAGTAAATGGTAAAATATAAGACAATATTTGATCATTATACATATCGCTTAGGAAATCTGTGATAAGTTAAGTAACATAAACATATAAATTATGTATTGATCTTAGAAATAAAGGGTGAAAGCTATTTAAGTTCTTGACAACAATTCATCATGGAACAATTTCTCCTTTATGGTACAATGTTTTGAACTGTTTTTAAAAGTCTCCATATTCATTTATCATTTTAAGAAATATACTATAGTTTAAGATAAAGTGTTTTAATTCATTCGGTGCAAAACCTGTTCTATGTCGGAAGGGCTTTATTGACATAATACAACGTATGATTTTATTTGTTTTGCATAATCAGTAACAAAATGAGCGAAAAAAGTAACCATACCAACACCTTTAACAGTTCTATGAGTTCATACATTATTTCAAAATTAGTTACTGCATAATCAGCTGTGATTTATACTCATAACTGAATTAACCAAAGAAATGTAACTGGAAAAATTGATTGTAATAGCATGACAAACCAATATACACAATTAATTTTACTGGTAAAGTACAAGGGAATTACCAACAAAATATCCATAAGACAATCCATATCAACCAAATAGGATATCAATATATTATGAGCTGCATCTGACAATTTCGGGTCTTAGTGCACCTGTGTCAAATGAAGAGTTAAGCTAGACAGTGCATCCACACAGTGGTGCCAGAGCCTTCACTTCTGTTAACATGTATTTTAGTCCAAGGTGCATCTTTTGATAAACAAGAGGGCCAAGATGGCCCTATATCGATCACCTGAGTGATAGTAAATTAGAAGCAAATATTTAACTGCAAATATCTGGGAAGATTTTATCAGTAGTGCAAAGAAACTGCAAGGAGTGGACACAATTTAAGAAATAGTTAAATGGCTTATCAGTCAAGGCCATTTGTATCTTGAAATCTTAAAAGAACTTTAACAAGAATGGAATTATAAAGTGTTGTCATTTTAAGCCTTTCCTGATGCCGCCTTGCAATCTCTAAATGTGCATCATATATATGCATACTGCGACAATTCAGTCAAATCTTTGAGCATGGGTAAATTCTCATTTTTCCACAATACTTTCATATTGTCTTCTGCAGAAACATCAGAAGTCATGAATATTTTGAGCAAGCTCAGATACCTTAACTTCACCCTTAACCTACAATACGTGATTTTTAACGATTGCGCATTATGATTGCACAACTTTAAAACCGCAATTGGGAACAATGTAGACCAAGATCAGCCAACTCATTCATGCAATCTTATCATTACATACTTAATTGCTATTCAATTATCGAAAATTTAGCAAAGACCAATCCTTAAACATGTTATAATTTGTCAAAACCATCAGTGACAATCAGGGTAGCAGGATTAAACCCTTTCCCACATATAAAAAAATCTGCAGCAGACGACTTTGAAAACAAATAGGCAAAAATGTAAAATTCTCCATAAATGAGAGTTCAATTTTTTAATAGCATTGAAAACATTGTGGCAAAAGGAGAAATTGCTCATTTTGAGCAATTTCTCCTTTTGTTACAGTGTTTTCAAAAGTCGTCTGCTCTAGAGGCGTCAGAAAGCATCTGTATGTAGGAAAGGTTTTCAAAAGTCGTCTGCTCTAGAGTTGTCAGAAAGCATCTGTATGTAGGAAAGGGTTAAGCGGAATAAGGGATATCATATGGTTTGGCCTGTACAAACCAACAAAATAAGGGAAACGTGGTGTATACATGTACCTGTAAGCTACTATTCATACTGCTTGAAGCGGATAGGTTGCGTGACTTGTGGGGTTTAGCATAGGAAGGCTCGCTCCCCGGAGAGGGGGACCTTGGGGGTGGGGGCATGTTTACCTGGGCCTGTGGATTGTCCTTCACCTGAAATGGTAGTAGATTTTTCATAACGATTCAGGGAAAAGACACAGGGGAAATTGATCTAAAATAATTTCTACAATATTTACCAGGTATACCTTTTTTTCTGTCTCTACTGTGTATGTCACTCTATTGCCAATATCTTACCTCAGTCAAAATACAGCATCAGTTAAGAAAGAGATATCAGATGGACGTTGAAAAAAGCAATATCCCTCGGCTTACAACATGATATAATGTTTGAGTTTCTAGTTTGAACATAAAGCTTTAGCATGAGCTTTGACATTTACTCACATACTTAGACAGAGTATTGAATAGGTCTCCAAGGATTGACATTAACAATTATTATTATAAGTTAACCCTTTTCCTCATACGGCAATTCTGCAGCGGACGACTTTGAACGTATTTTGTCAAAACATAGAAAATCTCCATAATTGAATGGATAACCTATGACAAAAAGTGGAAAACATTGTGGCAAAAGGAGAAATAGCACGTTTTGTGCAATTTCTTCTTTTGTCACTATGTTTTCAAAAAGCCGTCTGCTGCAGAGGCGTCAGAAAGTGTCTATATGAGGGAAAGGGTTAAAGGTCTTTCCTAACTTTCCCACACTTTGATGCATCTGCAGCAGACTACTTGCAAAAAGATAGTAGCAAAAGGAGAAATTGCTCATAATGAGCAGTTTTCCCTTTTGTCACATTTTTTAAATTTTTATTCGATAATTATACTTGCGTCTATAAAGATTTCACATATATATTTACCTATACATTTTTGAATTTGTCTGCTGCAAATTTGGTGTATGTGGAAAAAGGGTTGAGTCTTCCTCTAAAGCAGATGTTTAATTTATTGAAACATCCACAGCTGATTTCAATTGAAAACATTATGAGAAAAGTGTGTTCCCCTGCAAATAAGTGTATTCACCATCCAATAACTGTGACAGACGGATAAGACAAACAAGAGCGCCAAATGTCACAAAATACGCCCGTCCTGTTTTTTTGAGACCAAGTATAGTGATAATTGGTTGTACATCAGCCACTGTAGAGAGCGGACACTGTTAGTACAGTTTTGGCTATTTCGAGGGACATAATTGTGTAGTGACTAAGATAACGTTGTAAGTTATGAAACCTGACCAAGATATTCTGCCCATCAACATATTGCCTAAATGTGGTGATGATCGGATAAAGGCTTCACAAGTTATTTAGCTGACAAGACAAATTTTAGGCAATTTCTATAATTAAAGGGCAATAACTCTCTATCGACTGGAGCAATATGGCTAGTTATCAAACTTGTCAGAGATATTACACCAATAAACATTCTGACCAAATTTGGTGATGATTGGACAAAGCTTTCTAAAGTTATTGAGCTGACAAGACCAATTTTGGGTAATTTCTATAATTAAAGGGCGATTACTCTTGATTGACTAAAATGATATGGCTAGTTATCGAACTTGTCCGAGATATTATCCCAATACACATTCTGAACAAATTTGGTGATGATTGGCTTCTAAAGTCATTATTGAGCTGACAACATACTGGACGCCGCCTACCTGCCCGCCCGCCCGCCCGCCTGTACGCCACAGGTAAAACTATAATACGATCTACGCCCGTTTTGAAAGAGAAGTGATCCCATTATGACACCTACCTATTAAGGCAAGCATCATTAAATAGTGAAATTCCCTTAGATGTCTCCTTTTCCCATAAGTTAACAGTTCCATAATAAATAAATAATGTATGAATTGGGATCCTGCAGCAGATGACTTTGAAGATGTATGGAAAATTGCTATAAATGACAGTATCATTTTTTATTAGTCAAAAACATTGGGACAATTTAGCAAACAAGAGCTGTCGGAGGACAGCGCGCTCGACTATTCCACCGCTTATTTAAGTTACCGAGATAATGGACTCTAATGTAGTTGCATGCAAAACATTAACCACAATTTCTTAGTGGGTGATAATTTGCATTATATGCAGGATAGTGTTATTTAACATGATTATTTTCATAGGTTTGATGGTTAGATAGGGTTGTATAACCTTTCAATGGAATGCATCATGTAGTTACTAAGATATGGACTCTTAATGTAGTTGCACGCAAACCTTTAACCATAATTTCTAAGTAAAAAAAGGGCAACAATTTGCACCATATACAGGATAGAGTTATCTTAATTGGTTGTGTTTATAGTTGTACAATTGGGAAAGGTTGTATAAAGTTTCAATACAATTGTTCAAGTTGTTACTGAGATTACACTCTAAATGTAGTTGCAAAACTTTAACCAGAATTTCTAAGTCCAAAAAGGTCCATAACTTGCATAAAATGCTGGTTGGTAAGGGCTGTATAACGTTTCAATGCAATGCATCAAGTAGTTACTAAGAGATGGTCTCTTTATGTAGTTGCATGCAAAACTTTAACCAGAATTTATAAGTCCAAAAAGGCCATAACTTGCATAAAATGCAGGATAGAGTTATCATACTTGATAATCTACATAGGTGTGATAGTTGGGTAGGGTTGTATAAAGGTTCAATGCAATGCATCAAGTATATACTGAGACGTGGACTCTTAATTTAGTTGCACGCAAAACTTTAACCAGTATTTCTAAGTAAAAAAAGGGCCATAACTTGCATAAAATGCAGAATAGAGCTATCATACTTGATAATCTACACAGGTGTAATAGTTGGGTAGGGTTGTAGAAAGTTTCAATGCAATGCAGCAAGTAAATACTGAGATATGGACTCTTAATTTAGTAGCACGCAAAACTTTAACCAGAATTTCTAAGTAAAAAAAAGTGCCATAACTTGCCTAAAATGCAGGATAGAGTTATCTAACTTGTTAATCTACATAGGTGTAATAGTTGGGTAGGGTTGTATAAAGGTTCAATGCAATGCATCAAGTATATACTGAGATATGGACTCTTAATTTAGTTGCATGCAAAACTTTAACCAGAATTTCTAAGTAAAAAAAGGGCCATAACTTGCATAAAATGCAGGATAGAGTTATCTTAGATGATAATCTACACAGGTGTGATAGTTGGGTAGGGTTGTAGAAAGTTTCAATGCAATGCATCAAGTAAATACTGAGATATGGACTCTTAATTTAGTTGCACGAAAAACTTTAACCAGAATTTCTAAGTAAAAAAAGGGCCATAACTTGCATAAAATGCAGGATAGAGTTATCTAACTTGATAATCTACATAGGTGTGATAGTTGGGTAGTGCTGTATAAAGTTTCAATGCAATGCATCAATTAAATACTGAGATATGGACTCTTACTTTAGTTGCACGCAAAACTTTAACCAGAATTTCTAAGTAAAAAAGGGCCATAACTTGCATAAAATGCAGGATATCTAACTTGATAATCTACATTGGTGTGATAGTTTGGTAGGGTTGTAGAAAGTTTCAATGCAATACATGTAGTATTTAAGAACTTGCATGCAAAACCTTAACCAAAGTGTGACGTGGACGCCGACGGCGACGCCGACGCCGACGCCGACGCCAGGGTGAGTAGTATAGCTCTCATATTCTTCGAATAGTCGAGCTAAAAATGCTAATTTTCAGCAATTTCTCCTTTTGCCACAATGTTTTCAAAAGTTGAAATCTGCATGTGGGAATGTGTGTTACCTTAAAATCCGACAAGGTTGCCATTAGATTATCCAGTTCCTGAGTAGCAGCTGACTGTGATGTGGGTGACTGACTGTTAGACACTGAAACATTCTCTTCCGGGAGGGTTTCGTACGTGTAGTTCACTACTTGTTGCCTATTGAAATATGGAACAAATATGGGTTTTAAATTAGTTAACACTGTTGGTATTAACCCTTTCCCTCATATAGACACTTTCTGACGCCTCTGCAGCAGACGGCTTTTTGAAAACATAGTGAAAAAAGCAATTTCTCCTTCTGCCACAATGTTTTCCACTTTTAGTCATAGGTTATCCATTCAATTATAGAGATTTTCCATCTTTTGACAAAACATGTTCAAAGTCGTCTGCTGCAAAATTGTTGTATGAGGGAAAGGGTTAACTTAATAAACAAATAAATATGATGTCAAATTGTTTATTTAATGTTGCTAACCCTTCCCTTTCCTACATGTAGATGTGGTAAAAGGAGAAATTGCTCATGATAAGTGGTTCATGATAAGTGGTTCGTGATAAGTGGTTCATGATAAGTGGTTCATTCTCCTGCTATACTTTCATTTACAGCTTTTGTTGGATAGAATTGATTAATAATTTAAATGCATGCTGTTGGTCAGTTTTGGTCAGAACCCATTTCCAGGATGCTTGCAGACAAGATGACGATCAGGGAAGATCCTGATCGGATTGCATGGAATTGATAATTGTCCAAATATAAAACTTCCTATTGCTGTTTAACCCTTTCCCTCATATAGACGATTTCTGACACCTCTGCAGCAGACGGCTTTTTGAAAACATAGTGACAAATGAAGAAATTGCTCAAAACGAGCAATTTCTTCTTTTGCCACAATGTTTTCCACTTTTAGTCATAGGTTATCCATTCAATTATAGAGATTTTCTATTTTTTGACAAAGTATATTCAAATTCGTCTGCTGCAGAATTGTCGTATGAGGGAAAGGGTTAACATGTTTAAATGTCATGGGTCGGTGAATACTGCCCCTGGTTATTTATTGGTTGCGAAATTCCACAAAGGTTGAATTTCATGTGACTTGAAATAAATGACAAGATATTTCCACTTACACAGGGTACCCTCCATGAGGCCCCACTGATGAAGGTACAGAGGTCTCTAACTGGTCAAGTAGATTGTCAACTGAAGATTCGCCTCTTGCGGGTTTTGGGGCAACAGGTGGGGGAGCTTTACCTGAAAAAAATTCAAATCTGATTAAAATAAAATTATGGCACATTTCAATTATGTTTAAATTGAGTCCGAGTTCAAGGTCAATGATATAGTGACCATATATTGGTTTGTGACACATTTTCTTTCCAAGATGTATCTTCAGACCAAATTTGCTGACTCCAGGTGTGATAACATAGGAAATATGGCCGGGACAATTGTTTTCTTTAAATAGGTCCAGAGGTCAAGGTCAATATCACAGTGATCCAATTTTGGTATGTGACAAACCATCTCCATTAGATTAATGTGCACACCAAATTTTGGGACATAGCCCAGACAAGATTAGATGGCAGAAAAGAAGGACAGACCATTAGTCCCCCAACCTTGGATTACCCAGTAGTGACTTATACTGATACTAGCTTATCAGATTAAATGATTACAGAGGGAAGAGATTTTAAACATATTGACGAGATTTTTTTAAAGTTGTCTGCTGCAGTATTGATGTAAGTGGGTAAGGGTTAAGAGATGTTTGCATTACCTGGAGTGCCATGTTTCTTGTCCACCTCAGCCAGAAATTGAGCTGAGTTGAGGTCATTTAAAAGCTGATCAAGCTCCGACAAGTTGTTGCTGATCATAGACATTCCTTCTGGTTGTTGGGGCGGAGGGGCCTGGTACCCTTGATTCTGTTGCTGGTATTGTTGTTGAGCTGGAGGCTGGTATCCAGGACTCTGATGCTGGTATTGTTGCTGAACTGGGGGCTGGTATCCTGGACTCTGTTGCTGGTATTGCTGCTGAGCTTGGGGCTGGTATCCCAGACTCTGTTGCTGGTATTGTTGTTGAGGTGGGGGCTGGTGTCCCTGATTCTGTTGCTGGTATTGTTGTTGAGGTGGGGGTGGATGTCCCTGATTCTGATGTTGGTATTGTTGAGGTGGGGGCTGGTAGGGTTGCTGGTACTGTTGCGGAGGACTCTTTTCCCTGTATTGGTACCCCTGGTCACCCGACCCACGGGATGAGCTTTGCGATGATCCAGACACTCTGTAGTCACCTCTTACGTTCTGTGCCTCATACAAAGGCTGAAATGGACAGAAATATTCATTGATAGATTAGGTGGGTTTTTTAATGCCGTTTTCAAATTTGTTTAGTCTTAAATTAGTCCTTCCATGCAACTTGCTGCTTTTTCATTGCTAGAATAAAAGTAAAGCACCCTTTTTTCAAAAGTCAGAAAGAATAATTATGCTGAATTGGGAATTGTACTCACAAATTAACAAGCAAATTCATGAAATTTATATCCCCCGCTTGCAGGAAATATTGTAGGAATAAAGTCCGCCGAAAGTGACGATCGAACTTGGCTGAGCTGTTAGGGCATTTAACCTTGTTACCGAGTTTGAAAAAAAACGGTTCACATTTGTGGCAGTAATTGCACGGAAACAGGAACAAGCGATATTTTTTGTTAATCAAGGGGCCATAACTCCACCGAAAGTGACGATCAAACTTGGCCTAGCCCGTAAGGCATTTTACGTTGTTACCAAGTTTGAAAAAAAAAGGTTCACATTTGTGGCAGTTATTGCACGGAAACAGCAACAAACAACATTTTGTTAAATAAGGGGCCATAACTCCACCAAAAGTGACAATCAAACTTGGCCTAGCCCTTAAGGCATTTAACCTTGTTACCAAGTTTGAAAAAAAAACGGTTCACATTTGTGGCAGTTATTGCACGGAAACAGCAACAAACGACATTTTTTGTTAAATAAGGGGCCATAACTCCACCGAATAAAGTGCCGAAAGTGACAATTGAAAGTGACAATCGAACTTAGCCTAGCCCTTAAGGCATTTAACCTTGTTACCAAGTTTGAAAAAAAAACGGTTCACATTTGTGGCAGTTATTGCATGGAAACAAAGTGTGACAGACAGACAGACAGACAGACACACCGAAATTAATAACCCCCCTTTTTTTCTTCGAAAAAGCAGGGGATAATAATCTGTGTTGCTAATGACTAGCTACCAGGGCTTGGAAGACAAAACAAAAAATATCATGTTGAGATCACAGATGATTTCATATGATTCACGATGAAGTTAATACCGCTTGCAAATACATCATTGCACCTATACTGAAAATGAATGTTGGTCCCTGGTTTGGATAAATATTTCTAATGCAAAATGCAAAAATAATTAATACAATTCTTATAATGGCCAAAAATTTAACTAAAAAGAAATTCTTAATAACAATAATAAGGGCAACAGTTAGATCGCCCAACAATAGGAAGGGTAACAGTGAGATGGCCCAACAATAGGAAGAGTAACAGTGAAAGGCTCAACAATAGGAATGGTAACAGTGAGATGGCCCAACAATAATAAGGGTTACAGTGAGATGGCCCAACAATAGGAAGGGTAACAGTAAGATGGCCCAACAATAGGAATGGTTACAGTGAGATGAACCAACAATAGGAAGGGTAACAGTGAGATGGCCCAACAATAGGATGGGTTACAGTGAGATGGCCTAACAATAGGAAGGGTAACAGTGAGATAGCCCAACTAAGGAAGGGTAACAGTGAGATGGCCAAACAATAGGAAGGGTAACAGTGAGATGGCCCAACAAAAGGAAGGGTAACAGTGAGATGGCCCAACAATAGGAAGGGTAACAGTGAGATGGCCCAACAATAGGAAGGGTAACAGTGAGATAGCCCAACAAAGGAAGGGTAACAGTGAGATGGCCCAACAATAGGAAGGGTAACAGTGAGATGGCCCAACAATAGGAAGGGTAACAGTGAGATACCCCAACAAAGGAAGGGTAACAGTGAGATGGCCCAACAATAGGAAGGGTTACAGTGAGATGGCCCAAGAATAGGAAGGGTAACAGTGAGATGGCCCAACAATAGGAAGGGTAACAGTGAGATGGCCCAACAATAGGAAGGGTAACAGTGAGATACCCCAACAAAGGAAGGGTAACAGTGAGATGGCCCAACAATAGGAAGGGTAACAGTGAGATGGCCCAACAATAGGAAGGGTTACAGTGAGATGGCCCAAGAATAGGAAGGGTAACAGTGAGATGGCCCAACAATAGGAAGGGTAACAGTGAGATATGGCCCAACAATAGGAAGGGTAAATGTATTATCATCCATCTTGGAGCTCCCAAGGTGACTTATGGCATAGGTATTTAAAGGATGGCAAAAATAGAATAGCTGATTAGTGGAACCTTTCATCATCAGACTGGCCTAGCTAGTCACTATATTGGCAGCTTTGCATGAGGCAAGATAATATTATGAAAACATTGTGGTAAAGGAGACAATTAATGCTTTTAATGAACAATTTCTACCCTTTCCAAATTTTTGTTTTCGAACACATGCAGTATATGAAAATTAAACTTTGTATCTTTTTTCCTTGAATATCTCTAGACAGAGTGACACCTTTAAACAGATATATATGTATATCATCAGGCAAAAGCTTGTGTTCTCTTAACCCTTTCCCTCATACGACAATTCTGCAGCAGACGACTTTGAACGTATTTTGTCAAAACATAGAAAATCTCCATAATTGAATGGATAACCTATGACAAAAAGTGGAAAACATTGTGGCAAAAGGAGAAATTGCACGTTCTGTGCAATTTCTCCTTTTGTCACTATGTTTTCAAAAAGCCGTCTGCTGCAGAGGCGTCAGAAAGCGTCTATATGAGGGAAAGGGTTAAAAAGTAAACTAAAAACACCATATGAAAATAATACATGTATTACGTAAATCTATTTGACATGTATTCCTTGTTTTTCCCACTTTTTTTCAAAAAAATGCAGACAAATAAATAATTAGCTTATTAGGTAATTTGTTTATCCTTTCCCACGTGATAAATCTCTGTGACACATAGATCTTTGAAAACATTTAAGCAAACATTTGAAAATCTCTGTAAATGTCAAAGTATTGAATTCATTGAATAAAATTGAAAATGTTGCGGTAACGGTTGGCTGCTACAGATGCAGCAAAATGTATATGTGCATTTAGGGTAATGGTTAATCCAGAGAGAATGTTATGGTCTCATTTCAAATAGGTCTATACTTTCATCCAGTATGATCTGAAATGAATTTCTGTTAGATAATCAAGATCAGGGTTTAATTTCTATTTTTAACTATTTTGGTTTAACCTGAAATTCCTCTGACAACCACCTGTTGTTGTTTTTTATCATCCTTAGGCCTTTCCAACATGCAGCATGTGTCAAAATGCGTCTGTAGGTGGGTAAAGGGATAATAATACAATCTATTAACCCTTTCCCTCATACGACAATTCTGCAGTAGACGACTTTGAACATATTTTGTCAAAAAATAGAAAATCTCTATAATTGAATGGGTAAACTATGACTAAAAGTGGAAAACATTGTGGCAAAAGGAGAAATTGCTCCTTTTGAGCAATTTCTACTTTTGTCACTATGTTTTCAAAAAGCCGTCTGCTGTAGAGGCATCAGAAAGCGTCTACATGAGGGAAAGGGTTAACCTACAGAAACCCTATATTCAGATGCTTATTTTTAGTACCTACAACATTAACTTTTTGATTGAGAGCAAATAATTTCCATGGAATATCAGGAGGCTTACATAAACATGAAGATTAATTTTACTGACAACATTATTGGTCCAGTTCTTCTTTTAATATAACCCTTGCCCACTTGTAGATCTACACAATATGACGCACATGCAGCAAACAACTTTTGAAAACATTGTGACAAAAGGAGAAATTGCTCCTGCCAGAATGTTTTCAACGACACTCAAAAGGAGAAATTCCTGATCCCTTTCCCACATATAGATGCTTTTTGACACCTCTGCTGCAGATGACTTGAAAACTGTGACAAAATGAGAAATTGCTCGCCACAATGTTTTCAACTTTTTTCATTAATTGTTCATTTATTTATAGAAATTCCCATGATTTTGCCAATATGTTTTCAAAGTCTTCTGCTGTAGATTTGATGTATGTGGGAAAGGGTTAATATGAGCAATTTCTCATTTTCAACAATGTTTCTGATATCATATTAAAGATATGTTTGCAATGTTCAGTGTGTAACATTTATTTCCACACTAATTGCTTTGAGGGCAGATGACTGTTAAAGTGATAACATCAAGCTATATGCTAAATATTCCCTCTTTGAACAAGTGTATTTGTAAGAATGCCAGCTATTTTCTGCAAGGTCCTGTACATGTGTGAATATACACCTGTGCCTACATAGGTATGTATAAACACTTTACCCAATTACATGTACTTTAACCTAGATTAACCCTTTCCCTCATACAGACGCTTTCTGACGCCTCTGCAGCAGACAGCTTTTTGAAAACATAGTGACAAAAGAAGAAATTGCTCAAAATGAGCAATTTCTCCTTTTGCCACAATGTTTTCCACTTTTAGTCATAGTATATCCATTCAATTATAGAAATATTCTACTTTTTGACAAAATATTGTCATTTGTTGACGGAATACAGACTTAGTAACATTCAAAGATCCTAAAAGCTCACTACTCCTAGATTATGCACAAACTAGTCATTTAGAAAAAGATGATGAATTCTATGTTGCAGACTAAAGTTACCTTACCTTGCACTTAAAAGGATCCATTTTTTCACTATTTAATAAAGTTGAAAATGTTGTGACAGAAGGAGAAATTGCTCATGTTGAGCAATTTCTCAATTTGCAACAATGTTTTAAAAAGACATCTGAGATGCTGCAGATGAATCTAAATTTGTCTGCCTGTTGGAAAGGTTCAAAGTTACCTGGTATTTAAATGGATCCATTAAATGCCACCTGCACAGTATGTAGAAACCTGGAGTATGTCACAGAAGCATTGCTTTAACCCCCCTTTCTTACATACAACAAATCTGCAGCAGACGACTTTAAAAACATCTTGACAAAAATACTGAAAATCTTTAAAACTGAAAAGTTGATTACTGAAAAAGTTGAAAACATTTTGGCAAATGGAGAAATTGCTAATTTTGAGCAATTTCTCCTTTTGACACAATGTTTTCAAAAGGCGTCTGCTGCAGATGCGTCAAAAAGCGTCCATATGTGGCGAAGGGTTAACCTTTTCCCACACACAGACACGTTTTAACTCATTTGCATCAAACAACTTTGAAAAACCTATACATGTACTGGCAAAAAGAGAAATTCCTTATTATTTTATCTAGATGCTTTTTTAAGTCATCTGTTGCACATTTGCTATAAGTGAGAAAGGTTTAACCCTTTCCCTCATACGACAATTCTGCAGCAGACGACTTTGAACTTATTTTGTCAAAACATAGAACATCTCCATAGTTGAATGGATAACCTATGACAAAAAGTGGAAAACATTGTGGCAAAAGGAGAAATTGCACGTTTTGTGCAATTTCTTCTTTTGTCACTTTGTTTTCAAAAAGCCGTCTGCTGCAGAGGCGTCAGAAAGCGTCTATGAGGGAAAGGGTTAACAATGATGCTTTCCCTCATAAAGACAACGTCTGATACCTCTGCAGCAGACAACTTTTGAAAACATTGTCTGAAGAGGATCAATTGTTCATTATGAGCAATTTCTGCATTGGTCAGAATGTTTTTCACGCTGTCTGGAAATAATATCTTTATAAATCAAAATATTCCAACAGGATGTAATCTACATAAACCCTTACCCACTTATAGACGATTTCTGACGCCTCTGCAACAGACGACTTTTGAAAACCTTGTGACAAAAGAAGAAATTGCTCATAATAAGCATGAGTATAAAACTTTTATATCAGTTCTTCCTTGCCCTAATACAGACAAGAAGTATTGTCTTAATCTCATGGTTAACCCTTTCCCTCATATGACAATTCTGCAGCAGACGACTCTGAACATATTTTGTCAAAAAATAGAAAATCGCTATAATTGAATGACTAAAAGTTACAGGTAAACATTGTGGCAAAAGGAGAAATTGCTTGTTTTGAGCAATTTCTTCTTATGTCACTATGTTTTCAAAAAGGCATACATGTTACAGATGTGTCAAGACGTGTCTGCATACAGGAACAGGTTTGGTTAAATGAATAAGAAAATAAAAAATCCTGTACCAACCTGATCCCCAAATTGTTGAGGTGGGGGAATGGTTTCCGGGATATCCTGAGGGGGCGGGGGAAGTGGAGGCGGAGTCTGACTAGACCTTCCCGCTTGACTGACAGAAGGCGGGTAGCTCTGTACGGAGCCACTGGATGTACTTATACGATCTGAACTCGGTTGCTTATTAGAGATGTGAGCTGTAGTTAGCTGTAATTCATCAAGTAATGCATCTGAAATGAAAGAAATAATACTATTTAATGATCATTACTACTGAATTAAGTTAATTGACCTTTAACAATTTCCCACTAACAAGAAATCTGCAGCAGACAACTTTGAAAATGGCTTGACAAAAATTCATGAAATCTCTATGTATGAGAGTTTAATTAAGTATTGAGTAACAGTTGAAAACATTGTGGAAAAAAAGGATAAATTGCTCAAGATGAATTATTTCACCTTTAGCCATAATGTTTTCAAATGTCGTCTGCTGCAGAGGCGTCAAAAAGTGTTTATAGTGGTTTCCAAATAGTCTGTATCAGGGAAAGAGATATATAGTTCAACAATAACCAATCAGTACCTTTTAGTACCTGATTTATTGTTTTGGAACTCTTAACTAAAAATTAAAGCAGAGGAGACCATTAATTCTAGGTAAATGGTACTATAATATACAGTCAATGAAAATCTACATAAGCACACATTTAACTACAGTCATTATCATAATTATTCAAATTACATCATTTTTTCATGTAAATATATAACTATTAGTATCATATGCATGATCACTGTTTATTATGTGTCTCTTTATGAATACACCAGTAACCCTTTCCCACATACAGACACACTTTGATGCCTTTGCAGCAGATGCTAATTGGCAAAAGGTGAAATTATTCTTAATGAGCAATTACTTGTTATATATATATATATATATATGTGCCAAAATGTTTGCAACTGACTATTCAACAATAATATTATCATTTCCTTTATGGAAATTTCCATAGGTTAGCCTAGATGATTTAACGCCCTAATAAGGCCTTTCCCACATACAACCCATCTCTAGCAGACGACTTTGAGCACATGCATCTAGGCAAACAATTAAAACGTCTCTGTAATTGAGAGTATAATTATATGAATTATCATATATATTAAAAAGAATTGAAATGAGCAATTTCTCTTTTTGCAACAATGTTTTGAAAAGTTGTCTGCTGCAGCGGTGTCAGAAAGCGCCTGTTTGTGGGAAAGACTTAAAAGTCGTGTGCTGCAGGTGTCAGAAAGCGCCTGTTTGTGGGAAAGACTTAAAAGTCGTGTGCTGCAGATTTGTATTATGTGGGAAAGGGTCAAACCCTCTCATCAACATGGATTTACACTCACAGTGATTCAGTTTGGACTATCCTTTTTTATTGTTGTAAATATTTGACTGTTGACACTTGAATGTGTCATTCTGACCACCGTGAATTATAACTCCTACATGCAAGAAAAGTTAACAACTTTAAAAACATGAAGGCAATTAATAATATAGAAAATCTCCATGGATGAAAGTTTTAAGTTTTAGGGAGAATTTTTATTAATAAGCAATATTTGTTTTTGCCACAATCTTTTCAAAATTTGTCTGCTGCAGATCGATACATGAAAAAGGATTAAAATAAAATAAGGTTCATTGCTTTATTGATTGATGTTTAAGTTAACACTGCTTTCAACAATTTTTGAATTATATCACTGTGTTTCCTGAGTAACTGGTAAGTTACCAGTATTACTGGCCCATTTATCCTAACACCAGCCAGTTAGTTGTAATGCTAACCCCGCAACCCTGAGCACCAAGGAGGGATGCCATTAACTACCATTTTTAAAGTCTATGGTATGACCCAAATAAAGTTCATAGGCTGCTCTTTGTAGATTTATGACATTAAAATAATACTTTGTTTATGACAGGTAATAAGCTTCGTTCCAAAGACTTATTAACCCTTTCCCTCATATAGACGCTTTCTGAGGCCTCTGCAGCAGACGGCTTTTTGAAAACATAGTGACAAGCAATTTTTCATTTTGCCACAATGTTTTCCACTTTTAGTTATCCATTCAAATATAGAGATTTTCTATTTTTTGACAAAATATGTTCAAAGTCGTCTGCTGCAGAATTGTCGTATGTGGATAATGCCCGGTTAATGATCCTTTTGTATGTAAAATATGTAAAAGGGGCCTAAGTGTAAATATAAAATAAACTTACAAACAAAATACTTTTCCATGACTGATTTCTGAAACTTTTAATTCAAAGAGGCAACACAAACAGTCCGTACATAAACACATGTATATCGAGTTAAGGAGAAATTCCAATTATCCGAAAATCCAGTTAAAATACACAAACCAAAATCAGCGATAATGAGAAACTTTCCAGCTATTTATAATCAATGTCATACAGAGGGCCTCAATATAATAAGAATGAAATTCCCAGATTTATAACAGCTTTGATTCTCCACAATACCTGATGAACCCTTACATTATTAACCCTTTCCCTCATATAGACGCTTTCTGAGACCTCTGCAGCAGACGGCTTTTTGAAAACATTGTGACAAAAGAAGAAATTGCTCAAAACGAGCAATTTCTCTTTTTGCCACAATGTTTTCCACTTTTATAGTCATAGGTTATCCATTCAATTATAGAGATTTTCAAAATATGTTCAAAGTCGTCTGCTGCAGAATTGTCGTATCAGGGAAAGGGTTAAATTAGAAAGTGAATCACAGCAAAATGTGATAACACAGATCAACCAGGACCACAACAACATCGGATTGAAGTCTTTCAATCTTGCTATACAATGTTGATATATATTGATAATTTTTTTGTAACATTCCAAGTAAGATGCCATTCCTTGTATAAATCAAATAATGATCACCCTTTGCCTCATGTAGATGCATTCAGAAGACTTTTAAATTTATTGTGGCAAAATGACATATTTGCTTAAGCAATAATTTTCCATTTACCAAGATGTTTATAATCACTATTAAATAATCAAACTTTCATTTATAGAGATTGTTCATGTTTTTTGCCGAGATGATTTCAAAGTGGTATGATACAGACTTATTGTATGCAGCTAGGAAAGGTAAACTTTATGAATAGCAGTAAGCTTGATCTAATTTCCAGATTGATCAGCAATTTAGCTCCATTTAACCCAATTCATCTTCTAATAGACCATTTACCATTTCCCTGATAAGTGAAATGTTAGATGCAGAGAAGTGAACAAAATGGCTAACATTGTGAGGGAAAAGCAATCGCTAAATATTAAGCAATTTTTCACATTTTATAATTTATTCAGTCTGAAAACTAGAACTATCACTGAAGATGATAAATACCCCCTAAACAGCACCTTGACCTACACCATAACTTAATAAGTAAAAGGACCATAACTCTGTAAAATAACAAGCAATTATAACCCCTTTAGGATATGTACATCTCCTCTTGGTAAAGAAGCTTCATGAAAAATGTTATTGAATTCCACCCAGTGGTTTGTAAGAAGTAGGCCGGACAAAATATGGCTTCCGACCTTAATAAGTAAAAGGGCCATAACTCTGTAAAAAAACATGCAATTGTAAAACCTTTAGGATATGCACATCTCCTCTTGGTATAGAAGCTTCATGTAAAATGTTATTGAATTCCACCCCATGGTTTGTAAGAAATAGGCCGGACAAAATATGGCTTCTGACCGACCAACAACTTATATAGAAGCTTCATGTAAAATGTTATTGAATTCCACCCAGTGGTTTGTAAGAAATAGGCCGGACAAAATATGGCTTCCGACAGCCCGACAGTCCGGCACATTGACTCCTTAATAATATACCCCCTCTTCTTAATGATGGTGGTATAATAAGTGATCTTTTCATCTACTTTTAATTTAGTGTGGCTTTTTTGTTTCCTTTACCCAATGAAACACTGTTAAACAATAAAATTATGATAGAAGAAGAAGAAGAAACTATTAAAATTATTAACAGAACAAAAACATTTTTTCTTAACATATATAATATTAGATTGTTCTTTCATAATTCAAGTAGAATCTACATTAATTTGCAATGCGGAGAAGTCTATGAATCACTGTAGCTGTTAAATGTTATTGAAGATTCTTTTTCCTCATTAAAACATATTTTATGACTCATTAGCAATTAAATAAAAAGAGAAAAACGTTGTGGAAAAAATGAAAAAGTGCTTACAACTAATTAATAAGCTATCCTGGAAACCATCACTTGAAATGAATGCGAAAACCAGATTGAACGGTAATTTAATAACCAGAGGACTGGATAAGGTGGAGTAAACAGGTTTTATTCCATATCTCTGGTAGCACTCATTAAAACCTATGTTGTGGATACTCAAAAGAATCGTTTTTTTGAGTACCCACTACATAGGTTTTGGAGGTCAAATAAGGATTTTAGAACATGCAAAAACGCTCCTTATCTAGCTCTCAGATAGTCCCTTTCCTACTAACAGCTGATTGACAGCTTTGACAATATCTAAACAAAAATGTGGAAAATCTCTATAACTGAAAATGAAATCATTGACTCATATTTAAAACGTTTATTGCCATCTATGTACGTTAACTTGCTCCTTCAGCCAATGTTTTTAAAATTGTTTGCTGCAGAAGAGTCCAAGTGTGCCTGCATGAGTAAAACTTGAAATGAGTTTAACCCTTAATTCCCTCATATAGACACTTTCTGACGCCTCTGCAGCAGACAGCTTTTTGAAAACATAGTGACAAAAGAAGAAATTGCTCAAAAAAAGCAATTTCTCCTTTTGCCACAATATTTTCCACTTTTTAGTCATAGGTTATCCATTCAATTATAGAGATTTTCTATTTTTCGACAAAATATGATAAAAATCGTCTGCTGCAGAATTGTCGTATGAGGGAAAGGGTTAAAGCAGACGGCGTTTTGAAAACATAGTGACAAAAGAAGAAATTGCACAGAACGTGCAATTTCTCCTTTTGTCACAATGTTTTCCACTTTTAGTCATAGGTTATCCATCTGACAAAATATGTTCAAAGTCGTCTGCTGCAGAATTGTCGTATGAGGGAAAGGGTTAAAGGCTTCAAGGAGCCAAATATACTGCTTTTACTACCTGATAAATGGAGGGTATCAGTAACAGTTAATTAATCATTCAGCAGTCCATTCTAATGATACCTGAGGTTATAGCCAGAAAAACCTTAGATGGAAGTTTTTAATCTGTCAGCTGAATGCTCAACTAGTTAACTATTTCCCTAATACGAGAATTCTGCAGCAGATGACTTTGAACATACTTTGTAAATAAATAGAAAATCTCGATAACCTATGACTAAAAGTGGAAAACATTGTGGCAAAAGGAGAAATTGCTTGTTTTGAGCAGTTTCTTCTTTTGTCACTATGTTTTCAAAAAGCCGACTGCTGCAGAGGCATCAGAAAGAGTCTATATGAGGGAAAGGGTCAAAAATTACCTTAGTTAATTAGATTTCAACAATCAAAGCTGTCATTAGCCATTACTTCTCTTTTCTGCTTTAAGATTATAAGTGCAAATCACTCGGAATCACTGGTTATTTTTACCCTTTCTCACATCCAGACACATTTTGACGCCTCTGTTATACTAATGACTTAAACCTTTCCCTCATACGACAATTCTGCAGCAGACGACTTTATTTTGTCAAAAAATGGAAAATCTCTATAATTGAATGGATAACCTATGACGAATAGTGAAAAACATTGTGGCAAAAGGAGAAGTTGCATGTTTTGTGCAATTTCTTCTTTTGTCACTATGTTTTCAAAAAGCCGTCTGCTGCATAGGCGTAATATATCGGTATAATTTATCCTGACATGTCTGATGCATCAGTCATTATGATATTACCACATTCTTTAAATCTTTCCCACTTGTAGACGCATTCTGACGCATTTGCAGCAGACGACTTTTGAAAGCATTGTGAAAAAAGGAGAAATTGCTCAAAACAAGCAATTTCACCAGCAAAACGAGCAATATCACCTTTTTCTACAAGGTTTTCACCTTTTTCCAATTATTACTTTTGTTTTAGAGATTTTCCATGTTTCTGCATGATTGTTTTCAAAGTCGTCTGCAGTGCTGCAGATTTCCTGTATGTAGAGAAAGGGTTAAATCCAAGGTGAGAAGCCATTACATTTTTGTTATGATGACTTGGGATTGGCCCTCAGGTCTCCCACTTATGAAGCTCAGATGGTCCAACTACACCACGGAAACGATTCAATATTACCAGATATAAGTAGCCAGTTTAAGCCTGTAATAAGATACCTAGACCATGCAGTCATTATAATATATATATTTCTATGTTTAAGCCACATCATGCAAAATGCATGCTTGATATATTCCTCATTCTGACATCCTCCAAAACAATATAGGAGTGAAAAGCTGTGGTGGGCGACAATTCTAGTGTTTTGTCAGAAGTTACATCAGATCTATTTATTATTACTAATAATGCCCTTTCCCGCCTCTCCATTGTTTGAAGAGTATGATATAGCCTTTCAGATAAAGAGGTGTAAACTGATCTTTGCCCAAGGATATATCTGAGACTCAATGCGCGATGGAACCATATTTTGTCGGTTACTCAACAAATTTCGGTTTCCTCCAATATATGGTTTGGAGGTCAAGTCAAGATTTTGGAAGATGACACGTACACCTGTTATCTACGAACTTAAAGTCGGCATATATATAAATCGGTCTTTTTCCCATAGTATCTCTTATTGCCCAATCAAAACCTAGCTATGCTGTGGGCACTCAAAATAATGGTCTCACTGAAACCATCTCTTTCTAGTACCCATATCATAATGTTTGAAGGTCAAATGAAGAGATTATAATGAAATATGCCTATAAACTTATAGGACCCATCTCTTTTGAGTTACCCATATCATAATGTTTGAAGGTTAATGAAGAGATCATAATGAAAAATGCCTATAAACTTAAGGGCCCTTTTTGCCTGAAAAGTTCATATCATAATCGAAGATTTGTTGTGTATACATAACAGTCTTCAAAAGTAATGAATTTAACTGTATCAGATATGCATAGGTTATTATTACAGATAAAGCAAATCTTTTCATTTGCTTCTCTCAAAAATCTTTCATTTAGTATACTGAGTTCCCATTGAGTACCCACAATATATGAATTGACAAATTGATGATCATCATAAATGGCATATGCATGCAATCATTTCTGTAGGACAAGAATGTTTATATGGGTTTGTTCAGGGTAACCTTTTATTTCACACATATGAAAAATTAACCCATTCTCACATAGACGCTTTCTGACGCCTGCTATAATAGGCAGGCCACTTTTGAATACAAGTTGTGCCAAAAGCAGAAATGATGAGCAATCATTGTATACTCCTTTTGCCACAATTATTTCAAATTCATTCAATATATATAGTTGCTCTTTCATTCAAAGATAGTTTCAATTTGTTTAAATAAAAGTGTCTGCACATAGGAAAGGGCTAATAAGTATGTATGGTGATTTACTTAGACTGTTTTGATTAAATTTTTTACTGGAAATAGGAGGATTTGATTACTTTGAATTACCTCTGTTAATTTGTGCTGGAGTAAATGTTTTCTCTAATTATGTTCTCAAAATAAATTGTGACAGGATGGTGCTAAAATTATAAGAATGAATGAATCTGTATCTGCATAACCCTTTCCCTCATACGACAATTACTGCAGCAGACGACGTTTTGTACAATTTCTTCTTTTGTCACTATGTTTTCAAAACGCCGTCTGCTGCAGAGGCGTCAGAACGCGTCTATATGAGGAAAAGGGATAAGAGATAGGGTTTACCCTTCCCCGCATAAAGATGCATTTTGACGCCTATGCAGAGGTTGCTTTTTAAAAACAATGTGACAATAGGAGAAATTGCCCACAATGTTTTTAACTTTCACTTATACAAAGTTGTATATATATGGGAATATGGGCTAAGAAAGTATTCATATGCATATCTCAACCCTTTCCCACATACAACAAATCTGCAGCAGACGACTTGAAACATCTTGATAAAAATTTGGAAAGATCTATAAATAAATGTTTGACTATTGCATAGAGTTGAAAACATGGTGACAAATCGGGAAACTTGCTTGTTTTTAAACTTCTGAAGATTTTTTTTTTAAATCACTTAGGATGTCAAAATCTGCGAAATTGAAAAAGCGCACATTCAGATCATGCATGAGCACCAAAACAAGGGAAAGAAAACCTTACTGACATTGTCTATCCCTATCCCACCTACAGACGCTTTCTGACACCTCTGCAGCAGACAACTTCTTAAAACATTGTGACAATTAGGAAAAATTGCTCATAATGAGCATTATAACTACTCTATTGCCACAATATTTTCAACTTTCATTTTTAACCCTTTCCCTCATATAGACGCTTTCTGACGCGTCTGCAGCAGACAGCTTTTTGAAAACAGAGTGACAAAAGAAGAAATTGAACAAAACGTGCAATTTCTCCTTTTGCCACAATGTTTTCCACTTTTTGTCATAGGTTATCCTGATTCAACTATGGAGATTTTCTATGTTTTGACAAAATATGTTCAAAGTCGTCTGCTGCAGAATTGTCGTATGAGGGAAAGGGTTAAAGAAAGTTTCAATATTTTTGCCTAGATGATTTCAAAATGGTGTGCTTTAGATTTGGTGTATGTGGGAAAGGGTTAAATATACAAGAAACAATGATCACATCCTTGACAGTATTCAACAAATATGGCCAGTCAGCGACACTGACAAATACGGAAAAGGTCACTCCCAAACAATTCATCACTTCCTATAAGCTGCACACTTCAGATAACAATGTACCGGTTTATATATAATAACAGGTTGTAACCAACTTATACGACATAGCGGTGTCTTTTCTAATCTTTGCCTCTAGAAATTCCTCTACTTCTGTAAAAATAAATTGAGAAAGGCAGGCACTGCTAATTAATAGTCATATCAGGTGACTATAAAATATAGAGGCAAATATATGAGGATTATAAGTAAATTCTCCATTTGCTGCAGCAAAGATTTCAAGTTTTCAGGTACAGATGCACCGAAATGAATCTGCAAGTGGGAAAAAGTTAACCCTTTCCCTCATATAGACGCTTTCGCTGACACCTCTGTAGCAGAAGGCTTTTTGAAAACATAATGACAAGAGAAGAAATTGCTCAAAACGAGCAATTTCTCCTTTTGCCACAATGTTTTCCACTTTTAGTCATAGGTTATCCATTCAACTATAGAGATTTTCTATCTTTTGACAAAATATGTTCGAAGTCATCTGCTGCAGAATTGTTGTATGAGGAAAAGGGTTGAGAGAGTGTAGTAGATAAGTGTTGAACACTGAGTCTGTTCACTTGTATGCAGTTGAAATACTTTTGAGTGCACTTTCAATAATCAAAGGAATCTTTGTTTAAGATATTTGTAATAAATTTTCTGGTTTGATCCAAGTTTCTCTCCCTTTCCATTTTACAGCTAAGAATGAATCTTAGAAATAAAGATTTAATTTAATTATATTGTACAGTTTACTTTATTGTTTTATTTAGACATTTTCAACAATATTTCTGTTATATCATGTGGAACGAAACATTTATTCATGATCCCTGGGTGACTAACCAGTACTAGACTAGGAAATGGCACTCCATCATGATCACAGCTGTGAGAAGTATGCAACTCTGGACATCTGTCACAAATCCTCCAAGTTAACCACTTGTCCACTACGGATACCGCAGACAAAAAAAACATGCCACCTGCGCCACCAAAGTAAGTCAAAGGACAAAGTAACAAGATCAGAAATATGGTATCATTACTAAAAAGGTCCTGCCACAAGAAAAACACATATTAAAGCTATAGCTTCTATGGACTGCCTCTGTGGTATAGTGGTAGAGTCGCCAGCTGCATCGGGTGCTGAAGGTCGCAGGTTCGATCCCAGGCAGGGTCATGGACCCTTTGAAGACTTTAAATATGGTAATAATAGCTTTTCCTCTGTAGCGCTCAGGCTTAATTGTTGAGTTTAGGCATTACGACTGACTTGCTGATGTCAGGATAAATCGACCAGTTACAAGTACTGGTTAATTTCCCAGGAAGCCTGCATGCACAGTCATGTGATAATAATTAACTGGAAAATTGTTGAAATCGGGGTAAAAAACAATGTATACAAATAAAAACAAAAAACTAATTATAACTTCTACAGGCCAATTAAGGTTTAACCCTTTCCCGCCTTCAGACACATTTTGACACATCTTAATCTTACAAGCAGCGGTTTTTTGACAACAATGTGACATAATGAGCAATATCTCAATTTGTCACAATGTTTTCAAACTCTTTTCACTAATAAAACTTTCATATTTTTGCCCACATTTTTTCAAAGTTGTCCCCTGTAGATTTTTTTTCCCCACTATAATGACTAAAACAGACTGAGAGGGAAAACAATAGTCTGCATCTGAATCCTTGATAAAGGGGCGGGGCTTAGAAAACATCAACATTCAAATGATTTTGAAACCTGATTTACAGTAACCATGGTTTTGTCCCATGCTGAGCTTTGAAGAATATAAGATGGTAGATTATATGTACATAAATCAGACTGTAAAACATTTTACAGAACCTTAACCTTAAGTCTCTAGTTTTCTCTTGGTTGAGTTTAAACTTATTTATTTATCATCGATGATGAAACAAGATTTAACAATTTTAATTCTTTCCTAATGGTGTCTGCTCCAGCCGTGACTAAGGGGATCAAACCCGGGACGCCCTATTACGAATCCCTGGCGCTGATCACTTTATTATGGAAAAGTACTAAACCACTTTTAATTTTCCCTGCCAATGGATGTGACACAAAAATGTATTGTCATTAACGGCCTTTCCCACATATGACATTTCTGAAGCAGACGACTTTGAAGGTATCTAGAAGCAAACACATGGAAAAGCTCTATAAATTTAGGTATAATTTATGAAAAGAGTTGAAAACATTGTTTGCATGAGGAGAAATTGCTCGTTTTGAACAATTTTTTCTTTTGTCATAATGTTTTCAAAAGTCGCAGAGGCGTCAGGAAGCGTCTATATGTGGTAAAGGCTTAATTATAATTTATACCTATAGACAGTTTTTTTTTTTTTACCCTTTCCCACATACAACACTTCTGAAGCAGACCGGCAGACTTTGAAAACATCTAAAAAATCTCTGTAAATGAAAGTATAATAAAGGAATCGAATTGAAAATTATTTGTGGCAAAAGGGGGTAATTGCTCATACCTTTTGCCACAATGTTTTCAAAACTCGTCTGCTACAGATGCATCAAAATTCAGTTTCATATATAGTTGCAATTGGGAAAGGGTTATACTTATAAGCAGTTAATAATAAAACTTATGTTTAAGATTGTAGCAATTGCACAGACAGCTTTTGAAAACATTGAGGAAAAATGCGAACTTAAACTTTGTTTCAAAATAATATTAGCAATTTACGAGAATGATAAAATTTCTTTTGTATTTTACCCCCAAAGCAGCCGGCTCTAAAAGTATCCTTTGAGGTATAAACTGTTAACCGCAGACTCCAGTCTAAATCTCCAGCCGTTTGTGACACGGAGATAAATGGACCATTTCAGATTTTTTTTTTATCATTCTCTCTACATCTCAATAACAACTTTATCAATTCATCATCCTTTCCAGACAGCTAGATGCTTCTGCAAAACACCACTTACTATAGAATACATTGTGAGTAAAGGAGAAATATTGTTAAGAGATTAAGTGTCAGTGTATTCAACATTAAAAACCACGCAACCTTCCAAATTTTACATTACATGTATTTCGGCAAAATGATGTTTATATTGCAAGAAATTCTTAGTGTCTCTGTAAAAAGTTGAACAGACAGTCACTATAAACCCTTCCCTTTATTATACAACAAATTTACAGCAGATTATGAACTTTGAAAATATCTAGGCAAAAATATTGAAAATCTCTATAAATAAAAGTATGATTCTTGAATATAATAATAGATAACAATTTGATGTCCAAAATTTAAATAATTATTGAGAAATTGCTAATTATTATCTTTTTATGAGCAATTTCTCTTTTTGCCACAAAATTTGCTTTAAAGAATTATTTGCTGAAAACATGTCAAAATGTGTCTGCAAGTTGGAAAGGGTTAATACTTTTAAATATGTCTAATTATAATGATACAATGTTCAAAATACCAATCATATTCATTTGTATCTTTATTAAATCTTTGCCACATTTAGATGCTTTCTTATGGCTCTGCAGCAGAACACTTTTGAAATCATTATGGCAAAAGGATTTCTCCTCTTTTCAACAATCATTTGTAGATATATTCATTTGTATCTTTATTAAATCTTTGCCACATTTAGATGCTTTCTTATGGCTCTGCAGCAGAAAACTTTTGAAATCATTATGGCAAAAGGATTTCTCATCTTTTCAACAATCATTTGTAGATATTTTCTATATTTTGGACAAAACAATTTCAAAGTCATCAGCTGCAGATTAAATTGCATGTGGGAAATGGTTAAAACTGAAACCCTGTTGTAATAAGAATGAAACCTCTAGGAATGCATAAAATTGAAATTTCACCATGTTTTATGATGAAAACCTCAGATTAAATGGAGAGATAACACATATAACTCACTGTTTGTATCATTACATATTCAGAAAGCATATCATTTACATTAGGTAAGCTCATTCATTCATGATGCAGTCTGGACTAGTCATGTCTAAAACAGACTCTTTGGGGTTAAAACTACAAACAGTTAAGATTCGTTCCATGAGAAAACTAACATTATGGACTGTGCATGCTTCCGCCTCTGCAAAATATTCTGGAACAGTTCCAGAATTATACTAACATTGTTCCAGAATAAATGTTCAAGAACTGCTCTAGAACAAGCCCAGATCCGTTCTAGAACATTTAAAGAACATTTCTATTACATTAAATGAGACAAATTTCAGGGACAGATGTTCTAGAACAGTTCTGTTACTGTTTGTTGACCACTTGTTCAAGAACAGTTCTATAACAAATATTCTAGAATAGATTGAGAACAGTTCCCCTTCTATTGTTCTGAAGTTGTTCTAGAACTAGTCTAGAACAATTCTAGAACAGTTCCAGAACAATTCTTCTGGAAAAAGTGTCTCACTTAACGTTCTAGAACTGTCCCATAAACATTCTAGAACTGTCCCATAAACATTCTAGAACTGTCCCACAAACATTCCAGAACAGTTCTAGACCAGAGTTCCAGAACAATTCTAGAATTCTCTAGAATAGTTCAAGAATGGTTTCAGAACAATGAAGGTTTGTTCCAGAAATGATGTGGGATGGTTCTGCTGGACAGAAACTACAATCATGTTTGCATTTATTACATGTCTAAGATAGACTATGTTGTAATGGGTTATCCTAGACATTGTAGTAAATTACAAAATTAACTGAAAATGCCAGGGCCTGGAACTGCCTAAAGCCTAAAAGTGTTCCAAAAAGTAATCATGTTACAAGAGTTGTCACTCAAAAGATGATGAATTTCAATTTAAATCACTGAATAAACATTCATTAACATAAGTTTTACCTGTCAAGTGTTTGTTTCTAAGCCAAGTTGAATACATTCTGTGCTTGTCAAGCTTCATTTTATGTTATTTCTATCTGCTTTTATCATTAGAATGAGAAGAAAAGTTATTTACAAATCACTTTGTACATAATATTTGATGACAATCCATTATAACCGAGTGTTTTGTGAAAACATTGCCTGAATTTTAACATGTCACATTATCATCCATTTTGAAAATTTAAAATCTCAACTTCCTGTTGTTGTTGTTGTTGCAATTATAAAAAAAAAAGGTTCTAGAAATGTTCTAGAAGTGTCCTTGTTTCTCTTCAGAATGGATCAAGTTTAAGTGATTCATTCACACTGAGTTAAAAAATACAAAGTCATTATTATTTAATTAAATTGTAAAATTATTCTAAAAGTGTACTGGAATTATGTTGTAGATCATTTCTAGAACATATGCAGAACTTGATATGATGATGATGATCTTCTAGAATTTTGTTTTAGAATATTTGTAGAACATTTCAAGAACTTGATATTTCCTTGAAATGTTCTAAAAATGTTCTAGAACATTTGTAGAACTTGTAAATCACAGATTATAAAAGTTCATATTTTGGAACATTTTAAATAGAACACTTTTAGAACCAAATATTAAAAATTTGTAGAAAATTTCTTTAACTGATTTTGTCCTTGAAAAGTTCTAAAAATGTTCTAGAATATTTCAAGAACACTTTCAGAATGAAAACAAGTTCAACAAATGTTCTGCAGAATTGTCGTATGAGGGAAAGGGTTAATAGTGAAGACTCTTAGGCATACCCTTACATAAATATTGAATTTCCAAATTTTTGCAAAGATGTTTTCAAATTTAGGGAACTGCTGCAGATTTGTTTACATTTGGGAAATGGTTTATAAAAACATCAGAAAGGCTGGTAAATATATAAAACAATAAATCATCCATCAGTTTTCTAGACTCAAACATACTTAAACAGCAGACATCTTTGAAAATGTCTACACACAGATTACCTGTTTACTATTAAATACACACAACAGTTGCAAACATTACGACGAAAGTAGACTGCTGCAGCGGTGTCAAAATGTGTCTGTATGAGGGAAATGGTTAAATAGCCTCTAATATTCTTGGGGCTTACCTGATATCATATTATTATAATTTGTAATATTCAACAAATAGATGAATATCCTATAATCTGACATATTGGATTGGAATATCAAAGGAGTAACGTATGTTATCACACATTACTCATCACTATACCAGAATCATAAGCTACCTGTAAGTGGATATTAACCCTTTCCCTCATATAGACGCTTTCTGACGCTTCTGTAGCAGAAGGCTTTTTGAAAACATAGACTAGTGACAAAAGAAGAAAATTGCTCAAAACGAGCAATTTCTCCTTTTGCCACAATGTTTTCCACTTTTAGTCATAGGCTATCCATTCAATTATAGAGATTTTCTATTTTTTGACAAAATATGTTCAGTCATAAATTGCTGCAGAATTGTCGTATGAGGGAAAGGGTTAACCATTTTCCACATACAAAAAATCTGCAGCAGACTACTTTGAAATCTGATCTTGACAAACATTATGGAATATCTCGATGATTGAATGTTACCTTTATTGAATACAGTTGAAAATATTGTGGCAAAAGGAGAACAAAATAGCTTCCATGAAGTAGATTTTCTTATCAACTCTGAAATTGTACTTTCATATATATATAAATAGAGATTTCACATATTTTTGCCAAGATGTTTTAAGTTGTCTGCTGCAGATAAGCTGTATGTGGGAAAGGTGTAACAAGAGTAATAACAGAGATGTCTTTGAACAAACACCTGTATACTTCTTAATATATAGGTCTCTGCTAAACTAAATTAACCCTTTCCTACATGTAGATGCATTTTGACTAAATATTTGCAGCGGACGTCTTTTGAAAACAATGTGGCAAAAGGAGAAATTGCTCATTAATTAGCAATTTCTCCTTTTGCCACAATGTTTTCAAATTCTATTCTAAAATTAATTAATCTCTCTTTTGTAAAGATTTTCCATTTTTTTGCAGACATTTTCAAAGTCAACGTATCAATGTGCGTATTATGGGTGAACAGATTTAATTCTGATTGTCATGCTGCATGTCTCAATTAAATTAGTTTCAATTGCCATACAGTTCTCTTCCCCAGGCAGATGCAGATTATAATTTAAATACAGGTGCATCAGGTTTGTGATTTTTGAAACATTATGGCTGTGTTGATCAACATTAAATCAAATTTTCCACATAAATTATTACAAATGATTATTCCCAAAGCAGACAATCCAAAATATATTCAAAAAATTTAAAATCAGAATCTGATAAAAAAATTATAAAAACATAGATGCACACCAATTAAAGCATCTGCAACTTCTGTAATAATGTTTTCAACTCTATTCAATAATTATACTTTCATCCAGGCCAATAAAAAATGTCCAATTGTTGCCTAGCTTCATTTCACCACCTTGAGGAATCCGCCATGGCCTAGTGCATGGTTAAGCGTCAGGGATTTGAAACCAGGCGTCCTGGGTACAATCCCCAGTCGCTGTGATCACGGTGGACTGACCATTGAGGCACATTTCCTAGCTTAATACTGGTTTGTTTACCAATGGATCATGAATAAGTGAACATTCACCGTGATAAATAACTGAAATATGAAATAATGTTGAAAGCGGCGTAAAACCCCAACAAAGCAAAAACAAAACCTTGAGAAAAGGGCTAACACGTCTCATTTTATAAATGATTATTTAACATTTAACCATTTCCAACTTTGGATGCATTAATTTTGGTGCGTCTTAAGTAGACTCTACAGCAGATATTGATAACCGTTGCTAATACATGTACAGTGGAAAAGGATAAAATGCTCATAGCGAGCAATTTCTCCTTTAGCCACAATGTTTTCAACTCGATTCATAATAATTAATACTTTTATATTTTGCCCAACACATTTTCAAAGACATCTGCAGATTTCCTGTATGTAGGAAAGGCTTATTTTGCTATGATAATTAGACTTGTAAACAATAAAGGAACTTACCAAATAAGAGCAATTTTATAAATCATCAGTAAACAATAGATACCTAAATTATATCTTAAACACCATGAACACTAAAAACATACCAAACTAACAGGACTTCACTCTGAAACTGCAACAATTTACACATTAAAACCGACAGTATATATTAATATCCTCACCTGAATTTGGGGTATGATGACCACATTAAACTGTTTCAATCAAACTTGAATTTCACGAATTTAATCCACTCTTATCATGGGTAAACATGACTGTTACTCCTAGACTTATTAGGTAAAAGTGATATCTGAGGTCAACCACTCGGAGAAGGACGTTTACTCATAGCTATGATGAGTTACAAGTAAAGCCAGACCAATTTCACTACTTGGTGTAACATTTTAAGAATGGTATGTGAGGTTTTTTACAAACTAAGGCCAAGCTTATTAACATGTGTGGTTTTCTATCAGGTTTCATATTATTATTTCCCACATGCAACAACTTTTACAAATTACTGCAGATTGCTTAAATTAAAAACAGCTGCATGAAATAGGGGTAATCACTTTAAAAACAAGAGGGCCAAAATGGCCCTAAATCGATCACCTAATTGATAGTAAATTAGTAGCAAATATTTAACTGCAAATATCTGGGAAAATTTGATAAAGGAGTGCAAATGAAACTGCAAGGAGTGGACACTTCTCAAGAAACAGCTTATTAGTAAAGGCCATTTATATCTTGAAATCTAACAAGAACTTTAATAAGAATGGAATTATAAAGTTTTTGTCATTTTGCACTTTTCCTGATGCCGCCTTGCTGCCCTGTTTTTCAACAAAATCAATATGGCTTCAACAGTTTATTTAGAGTGTCACTTAAGGAACATTACTACCAAATTATCTTGCAATCGCACAAGCAGATTATGGAGGAAAAGGATTTTAAAATTTGGGTATTTTTCTCACTTTCTGATGCCGCAGCAACCAAAGTTCTCAAAGGAAATTAAATCTTTGAACAATTTTGAAAGAGGACCACCAAAGGAACATTCCTGTGATGTTTTGTGGAAATTGGTCCATTGGAATGGTTGTCATTTGTAGCTAAGGTTCAATTTACCCCTTTTGTGATGACGCCTGGTTGATATGATCGTGTAACCAATCAAAACGGCTTAAACAAATTAAATAGAGGATCATTACAGTAAGATTCGTATTATATTTTCTTAAAATCAGACAAACACTTTCATAAAAATGGAATTTTCAAATTTTGTAATTTTGCCCCTTTTTTGATGCCGCCTGACTGCCATGTTTTTCGACCAATCAGTATGGCTTGAACAATTTTTATAGAGGGTCACCCAAGGAACATTTCTATCAAATTATATTTGAATCTGACAGGCAGATTCGGAGGAGAAGATTTTTAAAGTTTGGACATTTTGTCCCCTTTCTGATGCCGCAGCAACCAAAGTTCTCAATGGAATTTTATTCTTTGAACAAATTTGAAAAAGGACCACCAAAGGAACATTCCTGTGATGTTTTGTGGAAATTGGTCTATTGGAATGGTAGGAGTTGGTTGTCATTTGTAGCTAAAAGTTCAATTTACCCCTTTTGTGATGACGACTGGTTGCTATGATTGTGTATCCCATCAAAACGGCTTAAACAAATTAAATAGAGGATCATTAAAGTAAGATTCGTATTATACTTTCTTAAAATCAGACAAGCACTTTCATAAAAATGTAATTTTCAAATTTTGTCATTTTGCCCCTTTTCTGATGCCGCCTGACTGCCATGTTTTTCGACCAATCAGTATGGCTTGAATAATTTTTATAGAGGGTCACCCAAGGAACATTTCTACCAAATTATATTTGAATCTGACAGGCAGATTCGGAGGAGAAGATTTTTAAAGTTCGGACATTTTGCCCCCTTTCTGATGCCGCAGCAACCAAAGTTCTCAATGGAATTTAAATCTTTGAACAACTTTGAAAGAGGCCAACCAGAGGAACAGTCCTGTGATGTTTCACGGAAATTGTCCTTGGAGTTTGGGAGGAGATGATGTTTAAAGCTAAAAGTTAACGCCGGACGGACGGACGGACGGACGACGGACGACGGACGACGGACAAAAAGTGATCAGAATAGCTCACCTTGAGCCTTCGGCTCTAGGTGATCTAAAAAGGTCAATTAATGAAAAGACTTTAAAATAGTGTGGCAAAAGGAGAAATTGTTCAAAACTTCTTCTTTTGTCACATTGTTTGCAACAGAAGCGTCTGTCTGTATGTGGCAAAGGGTTAATTGAGAATGTTCAACATATGAACTATGAAGGAATCTGATATTGCGAATAGTAGCTAATATTTAATTTTATCATTATTGTTGTTTTCAGAAGTTCTATGAGACTATCATGTGTGTTGAGCAACCTCTTAACCCTTTCCCTCATATAGACGCTTTCTGACGCCTCTGCAGCAGACAGCTTTTTGAAAACATAGTGACAAAAGAAGAAATTGCACAAAACGTGCAATTTCTCCTTTTGCCACAATGTTTTCCACTTTTTGTCATAGGTTATCCATTAAATTATGGAGATTTTCTATGTTTTGACAAAATACGTTCAAAGTCGCCTGCTGCAGAATTGTCGTATGAGGGAAAGGGTTAAAGCAGACGGCGTTTTGAAAACATAGTGACAAAAGAAGAAATTGCACAGAACGTGCAATTTCTCCTTTTGTCACAATGTTTTCCACTTTTAGTCATAGGTTATCCATCTGACAAAATACGTTCAAAGTCGTCTGCTGCAGAATTGTCGTATGAGGGAAAGGGTTAACCTCATACAACAAATCTGCAGTGTCTGCGTTGGTTAATCTTTTTACAAAAAATAATTTCTTCTATACCATCAAACATATTTACTTCAAATTTATAATGGCATACTTGTTTCTAATATAATTAGAAAGTTTGATGAACAAATATTAAGAAATGGAACTCTTTTTGCTGACTATGTTATCATGACAAAATCTAAGAATAAAGGGGCATAAATCATTAAATGTGACCTTGAAGCAAAGATTTAGTTTGCATCACAACCCTGTTGTCATAAACAAAATAATTTAAAAGTTTGATTAAGAAATATTGAGAAATGGCAAAGTAAACTTAGGTTATGTTTTTGTGACAAAATATAAGTACAAAAGGGGGCATAACTCTACAAATAAGGTTGACAGAGTTATTTGACTTGCTGCAGTTGTCTATATTGTCATTAGAAACAAGTATGCCAAGTTTAGAATAAATATATTTGATGGTATAGAAGATATTAGTCTTTGTAAAAAACTTTAACCAACACCGATGCTGGGGCAATTAAGTGCAATAGCCTCCTTATTCTTCGAATAGTTGAGCTAAAAATCTAATTAAAAAAAAAATGTCATTTTGTCCCATTTCTGATGCCATCTGGCTGCCATGTTTATCAACCAATCAATATGGCTTAAACAATAATTTTTATAGAGGGTCGCCAAAGGAACATTTCTATAAAATTATATTGGAATCTGACAAGCGAATTCAGAGGAGAAGATTGACAGTTTTTTCCCCCTTCCTGAATCCGAGCAACCAAAGTTATTCATAGAACAGAGGGTGGTCAGAATGGATCACCTCTCAGGTGATCTAAAAATTACAAAAAAACAAACAATATATGATCTAAGCATTATGCAAAGATGGTATTGTTGTTTAGCCTTCAGTTTAGAATTGAAAGAAAATCTTCACATCAGACAAAAAGGAATCACACGCCCATACATATATATCTAGAAAATTCTTATGGAAAGTTTAGGCAGAAGATGACCTATTCTGGAGCACTTTCAAAAACTTTGTAGGACAATGTGAAATTTCCTTTTTGGCCATTATGCTTGTAACCCTACTAATAACTATATATATACTTATATATACTTTAGTTTATAGCATTCTGCCAAGTTAGTTTTGCTCGGATGTTTTAAGACATCTGCTGTAGATTTGTCAAATGTGGGAATGGGTTAAGATAACTGTCTCCATGGTGTAGTAGTAACAGCATCCACCTTGGAAGCGGGACACCAGGGTTTGATTCAGGGTCGAAAAAACAAAATACTTTATAAAATCATAGTAATGGCTTCCCTCCTTCTGCCACAGCCTCAGTTCCATGGATAGCATTAATGACAGATGTACAAAAAAAATTAATGTAAGGGACATTTTTAATAAAAAAAAGTTAAACACTTACTCAGACAAAAAGACGAATTGTTTAAACATATTACACAAACAAATAACATACAAATAGACCAAAACATATAATTGGGTTGGCCTCATTACTCATTCAGTCAGAATTGTCTCTCTCTGTCTATGAATATCAGAAATCAATGCAGGATGCTGATAATGGAAAACATGGGGGGAAGACCTGAGGCTTTCTTCATAAACATGTGCATGGCAAAGTACATCTGTTAACCAATTAACTGACTGATCATTTTTAGACTTTTCCAATTTATTGAAAATACAGGAACATTTTTAGACACATGAGTTTACAGTGAGGTTTTTAATAATGTTTCAAAGGAAGAAAACCTGTTTTCACATATTAACCCTTTCCTATATATAGACGCTTTTTGACACAGCAGATGACTTTTGAAAATATTGTGACAAAAGTGGAAATTGCTCAAAACAACAAATTTTTCCTTTTGCCACAAGAATTTTAACTTTATTCATTTATTCCTATTTTCTATGTTTTTGACATAATGCTTTCAAAGACGTCTGTAGCAGAATTGTGGTATGTAGGAAAGGGTTAAGTAATTGAGGAGCCCTTACTATATCCCAACATACCATAAATAAGTAGAAGATAACTTAGAAAACATCTAGACATGTAAATATGGAAGATCTTTTTGTTATAATTGAAAGTATTTATAACCATTGAATAATTTAGGTTAAAACATTCTGGCAAAATGATAAACTGCTCAAAAGTTATCGATCTGCTTTGAGTGCATCACAGCTAGCTAGTGCTTCAAAATGTGTCTGTATGTGGGAAAAGGGGTTAGTAGATGATTATAAGAATGTAGAACAGTAGAAAATATTGTTGGAAAAGGTGATTGTTCATTATCAGCAATTTCTTTTCAAACAATTTTTTTCAATTGCTTGTATACATCAGATTAAAAATATATGCAATATTACCTCATACGGCTCTATTTCATTATACATGTATATTCCAAATTGAAAAGAAATGGAGAAAAAAACTTTCAGAAAACCATTCCCACCAATGAAAAAATCTACAGAAGAAGATTTTAAAAACATTGTCCAGACAAAAAATTGGAAATATCTCGAAACAATAACATCGTCACTGATACAAATCCTCATGCAGGGTCATTTTGTACAGATGTATTAAAGTCACAGTGACCTTTGACTGACTTCAGTAAAACACAAATCTGTCCAAGCTCGCTGAATCATGACTGAGCCTAAAGAATGTATGAAGGAATTCAGTCCACAAATGAAAGTGTTAAGAGGTATGACGTTATTTGAAACAGAAAAATAATAGTCAGTGTGACCCTGACCTTTGACCTAGGTCAGTAAAACTTTACACTGAACATATGTATGAAGAAATTCCATCCACAAATGAAAATGCTAGAGCAACGATGTCTTTTTGACAGACCTAAGTACATGTATAGTCAAGGTAACCTATTATGCAGGTCTTTAAATGTGAACCCGTCAAAGCTATCTTGACAATGAAAGTATGAAGGAATATAACGTCCACAACTGAAAGGGCTAGAGCGATGACACCATTTCATATAGGCATATTAAAGTCACTGTGACCTTAAAATTTAACCTAGTTCGGTAAAACACAAACCCGTCCAAGCTCTCTTGACACCCCGTGTATGAAGTATGAAAGATTTGCGTCCACAAATTAAAGTGCTAGAGTGACACCTCCATTTCATACACACTTATTATAGTCACTGTGACCTTGACCTTTGACCTACTGGTCAGTAAAACGCAACCTTGTATAAGAGGCAATGATTGTGAACATATGTGTCAAGTTTAATAACAATTGGATAAGAAATGAAGGCCGCCAGAGGGATGATGTCGTTCAGACACTAATATAATCCCTGTGACCTTGAACTAGTTTGATGAAATTCAGTCTCATACAAGAGACGATGCTTGTAAATATGTGAATTAGGACAAAAATTGAATTCACTAGAGTGATATGACAATTTTTTTGGGCATGTACATACAGGCAGATCCCTATAATATCCCCTCAAAAACCTTGTCACAAGTGAATAATGAAAGAACAATCATTCAACTGAGCTGAAAACATTGCAGCAAAATTGTTTTCAAGTCACCTGCTGCAGATGCATCTGCATATAGGAAGGGTTAACTAATGAAATATTATCAATTCTTTGCAATTAATGGGTTTTATTTTTCAAAGTCACAATACATAGTTTTCCTAAACATGTAACATATATTTAAAATCATTAAATCTGCCTTCAGGCTGACGCATAGTTGAGAAAGTATTTTTTAACGTGCTTCCTTAACATAAATCAACAGTTAAAGATGCAGCTTACATTTTAAGTAGATATCATATGAGAATCTACTTATTAACACATTCCAACACATAGAGGAATTTGCTGCATCTGCAGCAGACGGTTTTTTAAAAAAAAATACAAACTGAACACACAAACTGTTTAACTCTTGATGTTTTATGCAGCATTTTACAGAATTTAAGTTTATATTAAATTTGCAATTTAAATTCTATTCAATAGTTCTGCTTTCAATTATAGATTTTCTATATTTTTTAAAACAGACAAAACTAGAAATATCACTAAAGATGATTATTATAAAATACCACCAAAACAGCAACTTGACTCAAAATATGGCTTCTGACAGACCAACAAAAGGGCCATAACTCTGTAAAATCACATGCAATTGTAAGACTTTCATGATATGAACATCTCCTCTTGGTATAGAAGCTTCATGTAAAATTTCATGTATTGAATTCCACTCAGTGGTTTGTAAGAAATAGGTCGGAAAAAAATATGGCTTACGACCGACCAACAACTTCATAAGTAAAAGGGCAATAACTCTGTAAAATAACATGTAATTGTAAGACCTTTAACATAGCACATCTCCTCTTGGTATAGAAGCTTCATGTAATATTTTATTGAATTCCACCAAGTGGTTTGTAAGAAATAGGCCAGCAAAATATGGCTTCGGACAAAATATGACCAACAACTTAATAAGTAAAAGAGCCATAACTCTGTAAAATAACATGCAATTGTAGGACCTTCATGATATGCCTATCTCCTCCTGATATAGAAGCTTCAGGTAAAATTATATTGAATTCCTCCTAGTGGTTTGTAAGAAATAGGCCGGACAATATATGACCAACAACTTAAATAAGTAAAAGGGCCATAACTCTGTAAATTAACATGCAATTGTAAGACCTTTAGGATATGCACATCTGCTCTTGGTATAGAAGCTTCATGTAAAATGTTATTGAATTCCACCCAGTGGTTTGTAAGAAATAAATAGGCCGGACAAAATATGACCCACAACTAATTAAGTTAAAGGGCCATATAACTCTGTAAAATGACATGCAATTGTAAGACATTTAGGGTACTTGGTATAGAAGCTTCATGTAAAATGTTATTGAATTCCACCCAGTGGTTTTTAAGAAATAGGCCGGACAAAATATGGATTCCGGCGGACCGTCACAGTGACTCCTATATACCCCCCCCACCCCCAACTGTTTTTTGGGGGTATAATTATTTTATGATGTCTATATCACAGGCATATTAAAATTCATGGTTCTGAAAGCAACATAGCAAACATTTACCCCTTATACATGTAGTGCTTCAAATGTCACTTTTATGCAAGTTTATGCATATAAACAGAGATGGGACGTTTGCTAAGCATAAAAAATGAGAAATAAAATGTAACCAAAAATAGACTGCACGCTTTTATATTATCTTGGTCTATATTTGTCACAAATGATGTATCTCAAACACTTAACAGACACCTATTGATGAGCAATTTTCTAGTCTTAGTTAATAATTCAACACCCATCATCTTGAGATTTTCCATAGTTTTGTCTCAATGTTTTTAAAGTAGTCTGCTGCAAATATATTGTAAGTGGGACAAGGTTAACCCTTTCCCACATACAGACGCTTTCTAATGTTTCTGCAGCAGACAACTTTTGAAAACATTTTGACAAACGGAGAAATTACTCATTAAGAACAATTTCCCCTTTTCCCAAAAGGTTCTTTAACAAATTACTCAATAATTGTTCTTTCATCTAAAGAAAGTTTCCTAGCTTTTGACTAAATATTTTAATAGTCGTCTGCTGCAGAATTGTTGCATGATCGTGGGACAAGGTAAATGATGTGTAATATATAGTAGACCAGGGTTAATTACATTTTAAAAGGTTTAAAAAGCTTCCACAAGTACTTTGAATGAGTTCCTGAAAAATCAATTACAAAACAATTAACTTCTTGGCAGAGGTATATTTCAATCTTCTCTAAAACTTAAAGTTTGCCAATATCACTTTACAACTTTCCCCCATTACATCAAATTTGCTGAAGACTACTTTGACAGCATCTATGGAAAAAAACAGAGAATGTAACCTATAGATGAAAGTAATTCATTATTATAGTTGAATACATTGTGGAAAACAGAGAAATGCTCCTGTTAACACTGTCTTTATCATCAGTCTGCTGCAGATACGTCATAAAGCATTATGCAAATGGAAAAGGACATTTTCATATTCATACAGAGTTAAAAACATTGTGAGAAAAGGAAAAGTTGCTCATATTGAGACACTTCTGATTATGAAAACAATTAAAAGAGGTATTCCGGTAAACTAACTCAATTTGAACAATATCTCTTTTTTAAACATTGTGTTAAACAATGATCTGCATTTAGAGAAAGTGTTTAATTTTTCAAAGATATATGCATTTAAATTGTTGAACACCTGCATCTTGAGAGATCAACGCTTTCCCACATGTATGCAGAAGCATTTTGAAGCAGATGACTTTTCAAAACATTGTGACATAATCGAAATTACTCATTAGAAGGTGTTTTTTTGAGAGATTGTTCATATGCTGACTTAGTAGATTTCAAAGTCGTCTGCTGCATATTTGTTATGTTGTATGCAAACTTTGATGAACTTTGCCAAACTCAAACCACATCAAAAACCATATGTTAAATCTGGACATACAAAAAGTAAACCCTTTCCCACATGTTGATGCATCTGCAGCAGACAACTTTGGAAAACATTGTGAGTATAATTATGTGCAATAATTATTGCAACTTCTCCTTTTGCCACAATGTTTTAAACAATATTTAAAAATTAAACTTTGATTAAAGAGAGTTTCCATATTTGCCTAGAGATTGTTAAAGCTGTTTGCTGCATATTTGTTGTATGAGGGAAAGGGTTAAAACAAAAAGAAAAGGTTATTGAAAGCTAGTTAAAATTCATAACACCTGCTGATGTAATAAGATATAAAGGGAACATATTAACCCTTTCCTTCATATAGACGCTTTCTGACGCCTCTGCATCAGACGGCTATTTGAAAACATAGTGACAAAAGAAGAAATTGCACAAAACGTGCAATTTCTCCTTTTTCCACAATGTTTTCCACTTTTAGTCATAGGTTATCCATTCAATTACAGAGATTTTCTACTTTTTCACGAAATATGTTCAAAGTCGTCTGCTGCATAATTGTCGTATGAGGGAAAGGGTTAAAGGGAAAATTATGTTCCAAGTTAATCATCATTATTATGTTGTTCAACCCTTTCTCAAAAACAAAAAATCTCCCGCCGATGGCTTTAACCCTTTCCCACATAAACAATTCTGCAGCAGACGACTTTGAAAATAGCGAAACAAAAGTATGGAAAATCTCTATGAATTAATGTTGTAAAATTATTATATAAAGTTGAAAACATGGTCGCAAAATGAGCTCCATTTGACAAGATGATTTCAAAAGTCGTCTGCTGCAGAGGCGTCCGAAAGCTTCTATATGTGGGAAAGGGTTAAATTATCTATGCAAAAATATGGAATATATATATGAAAGTATAGTTATTAAATACAGTTGAAAACATTGTAATTTGTTGCATGTGTCAGAAAGTGTCTATATATGTGGGAAAGGGTTAAAATGATCTATGCAAAATATGGTCCATAAAGTTACTCTCTATAAATGAAAGTATTATTAAGTTACAAACATTGTTGCAGACCTGTGTCAGAAAGCGTCTATATGTGGGAAAGGGCTGAACAACTTTATCATTTGTTTCATGCACTCATTAAAATATCCCGCATACATGAATAACAGAAATGCAGCAGACCCTTCAAAAACATTAGGACAAAAATATAAAAATCTCTGTTAATGTAATATAATTATTGAATTATGAGCTGATTACATTGTTGCAAAAGGGAGTAATCGCTGGTAATGAGTAATTTCTGTATAAATTTACCACAATTATTTCAAAAGTTGTCTACCATGCTGAATGGTTAGATCTAGTGCTTAACCTCTCTATTGCTCCAAACGGGGAAAGAGGAATAAGTAAGTAATTCAATTTCCAATTTTGCTTTCAGATGATTTATTGAATTTGCTTAGAATCTTTCCAGTCTGGAGTTAACCCTTTCCCATCTATAGACGCATATTCTGCAGCAAACGACTTTTGAAAACATTGTGACAATAGGAGAAATTGCTCAAAACAAGCAATTTCTCCTTTTGACACAATGTTTTCAACTTTTTTCAATAATTACACCTACAATTATAGAAATTTTCCATATTTTTTAGTAGACATGTTCAAAGTTGTCTGCTGCAGATTTTCTGTATGTGGAAAAGGGTAAGTAAATCAGTGGAAACTTTTGAGTTTGATGTTCATCAACAGTCACTCTGCATGCATGGTCACTAAACTCAAAGCGCTCTATATAAAGGGCATTTTTTCATGTTTTTATGAATCTGCTTTTGACACCCAAACCCTCTGTTGTTCGAAAGAATCATCTCACCGAGTAACCCACAATATAGGGCTTAGTTGAACTATACAAGATAATGCGAGGGAAAAGCCAGTTTACTCCCCTGATCCATGCATGCAGTGACTGAATCATCATTCTAATATTTTAACTTTGTTGAAAACTTGGTTAAAAATAGTATATCAATCAAACTGTGTTCACACATTCCCTGTATTATCAGATTACCAATTTCCAACAATATTTTCAACTCTGTAATTCAATTAGCTGTTCTAACCCTTTCCCTCATACGACAATTCTGCAGCAGACGACTTTGAACATATTTTGTCAAAAAATAGAAAATCTCTATAACTGAATGGATAGCCTATGACTAAAAGTGGAAAACATTGTGGCAAAAGGAGAAATTGTTCATTTTGAGCAATTTCTTCTTTTGTCACTATGTTTTCAAAAAGCTGTCTGCTGCAGATGCGTCAGAAAGCGTCTATATGAGGGAAAGGGTTATGATCAAGGAAGGAGAGAAAACCTATTACAGTATCATATCTGCATTCTAAAGCAATAAATGCCAATATCAGTACCCTGTGTGTAATCAAAAGGGGGTCCGTAATCAAATTATAAATCTAAAGTTCATTTACAGTTTGATTTAAAGCGTTTATCTCCAGTGTGAACTTTCCTATTTCATCAACAACTTGTTCTGGCCCAAAAAGGGTTTTGTCCAATCTCTGGTAAAGATTCCATTTGATGCATTTGCATATAACAGCTTCTAAATTGATGCAGTTCTAAGGAAAATTTGCTCAAACAAGAAAATCCTCCTTTTCCTCAAATATTGCCAGCATTATAAGACAATATCTTTCATCTCTTAAATGAACAATTTTTACTTTCAACATATTTTCTTTGCTACTTTGTCTGAAAGCTTATCCTTTCATTTCTAAAATAACTATTCTTTTCTTAGGTTAATTCTTTCAACTCTATAAACATATGAAAACCATAGTAAATTTTGTGTCGGTGTAAGATAAGACAAGATAATATTATGAGCAAAGAGAAATTATTCACCATGAGACAATTATTATTTTGGGGTAACCATGAATAATTGTCTCATAGAGTTAAAAATAATCTTTTCCAACACGCAACAAATCTGCAGCAGACGACTTTGAAAACAGTTAGTAAAAAATATAGAAACTCTCTTTAACCCTTTCCCTCATATAGACGTTTCTGACGCTGAGTCTGCAGCAGACGGCTTTTTGAAAACATAGTGACAAAAAGAAGAAATTGCACAGAACGTGCAATTTCTCCTTTTGCCACAATGTTATCCACTTTTAGTCATAGGTTATCCATTCAATTATAGAGATTTTCAGTTTTTTAAACAAAATATGTTCAAAGTCGTCTGCTGCAGAATTATCGTATGAGGGAAAGGGTTAAAAGATGGAACAATTATTGAATAAATTGAAAAGATTGTGGTAAAAGAAGAAATTGCTTATTTTATTTAGCAATAACTCCTTTTCGCCACAATGTTTTCAAATGTCTTCTGCTGCAGAGGCATCAGTAACTGTTATTTCAGTACTGGTATAAGAAGAGATATATATATGATGGGGCAAATCTTTTCTTATCTAGGCATCTGACTATGGATAGTTAAGTTAACCCTTTCCCATTTACAGATGCTTTCTGACACCTCTTCAGGAGACAACTTTTGAAAATATTTTGGCAAAAGGAGAAATTGCACATTATATTTATAAACAATTTCTCCTTTTATCACTATGTTTTCAACTTTATTCAATTATCCCATTTTCATATATATATAGAAAGATAGAGTTTCCAATTTTTTGACTTTCATATTCTCTGCTGCAGATTTGTTGGTGTATGTGGGAAAGGGGGGGGGGGGGGGGGGGGGGGGGGGGGGGGGGGGGGGTAATTTTGATGACTGATAATCACCATATCAGTATGCATTCCTTTTTGCCCAAGCATTTCCTTCACTATACACTCTACTAAGAGCAGCATCATTCATTCAAAAATGAGATAAATTTGTGACCTGACAAAGGTGCAATATCTATTACATTTAGACATAGAATTGATAACACTGTGACATTGAAATTATGCAAAATCTCTATATATTATATTAAACTAGAATTATTGATAACAATATTGAAGTCTGTTGCATATACATCAAAATACACCTTCTTCAAGAACACATCAACCAGCTTCATGCATGGTCCAATAAATGGCTACTAAACTTTAATATATCCAAATGTAAATACCTACACTTCGGGACAATAACAGAAAATAAATACTTTATGGATGGATTTGAAATTATCCACAGTAACCAAGAAAAAGACTTAGGAATTGTTATTGATAATAAATTAAACTTCCAAGAACACATTTACTTACAAGCTAAAAGAGCCAATAAGATATATTAAAGGTATTGTCAGAAGATCATTTTCAAATATAAGGATAAAGTCATGCAGACTCATGCTGCTTGTACTTTACAAAAGCCTAGTAAGAACCCCATCTGGAAGCTATGTAATAATGTATGGTCTGTAATCAACAAAAAGAAAGCTACATTGGAGAGCGCACAAAGACGTGCCACAAAAATAAACACCAGACTAAAGAACCTTATGTACCAGGAAAGACTAGAACCACTGGGGCTGCCTACCCTACAATACAGGTGATGCAGGGCTGTACAAATCCCATAGCCCGACGTCCGGGACAAGTCGTAAATCGCATCGGGCAAGTCGCTAATTGCAAAATCTCAGTCCCGGACAAGTGGCATTTTCCGAAAATCCACGTCCAATTATATTAACCCATTTACGTAACAGTGAATGTAAATTCCTGTGTCTGGTAGCCCGGCTTAATTACTTACACACATGTCTTTCGTGTATAAATTTGACTGTATGTTACATGCGAAAAACCACTCGCGCGTGACCATAACAAATCAATAACAGTAGGCGGAGTTACCCACCTGTCAGATCGAGTGGTTTCAGCCAACCGAATCGCGTCAGTAATAGTCGATTAACGTGATATATATGTACCCAATAAGGCTGCCCAATCATAAGTGACAATTGTTCCTTGGGGCTGTGTTATTTCATGAATGCTAGGGAATTAACTATGGATCGGTCTCATTATAATATTCCCTTAAATGTATTTTCATCCATATTTCTACTTTCAATATGCGATGTTTGCAAACTGGTCCAAATTAAAGACAATACGACAATTTCTAGAAATTATCTTGCCGTTTATCAATTTGAAATACCTTCAAGATCGACATAATATTTGTAATATCAGGGACCCAAAGAAAATTGTTTGGAATGAAATATATAAATGATTCCCCCCGAGTATGATAATTGCCCAATCACGGCTTTGTTTACCAAAATTAATTAGCATAACCGGCGGAAAAAAAATCATATGACTTAATAGTTGCGATTTCTTTGGATGAAATGAGAAATTGGGTGAATGACATTCACAACCTGACGACCCTGATGTTTACATCCAATGCTGTTTACCGATTTCTAATTCTCAAAGTAGGGAACCATGATTAACATTGCGCAATCATCAAAATGGCGGCTATGTTATGAATAATACGGTATAATACTGCAACACCAATCTGACTAAAGTACACAATCTGACTAAATGTAAATGCGTAGCGTTAATAGGAGATGATTTTTAATGAGATAGACCGCAACACATGAAACAAATTTAACGTTTTGTTGTCTTTCATTTTTTTGACAATATTTTTTGATTTAATAACTACATTGAACCTGATAAATTTGACTTTTGGTTAATAAAATTGAATTTATTTAATATGTCTTTTTCTTTGTAAAACTGACCCTCGTATCATACACTGCCCTGTTACGGTGAGGGACCTAAATCGGTGACCTTAAATTTTGTTATCTTTAATTTGAAAAGTGCTATTGCATCATTTGACTATGTGGTCTCAAGTTTAACATTTCTTTCAATAGCTTTTGAATATTTTGTAAATATGGATAAAATACATACATTTTATGCAGAATATTTCAAATAACCTAGTGAAAAATAATCTCTTGTCCAAATTTCATTATTTTTTAACTGAATGCTGCACTACAGGTCTTTTGCAATAATGTTATTTGAATTGGTCACTACCCTTAAATCATGTACATTGTGTGCTGTTAATGATATCTTTATACAGAACTAGAAAAAAACACTAACAAACAATTAAAACACTCAAGAAACCGCGATCCGGGCTACCAGCTTCCAAATCTGGTAGCCCACTGGGCTACCACACAATTCTTAAATTTGTCGCATGTTAAACTTGGTGTGCAGAAAAGTGGGACAAGTGAGAATCTTAGCAGGACAAGTGACATTCTGAAAGTCACTTGTCCTGGACAAGTGGCTGAATAGTGATGCAGAGCCGACATGGTGGAAACTCAGTCTGGAAACATTCAAAATCTTAAACACGATCGATAAGGTATATCACCAAAAGCTTTTTCCACGTAACTTCAACAATACTAAAGGCCAAAGATTTAAGTGATAAAAATAGACACTGCCATCTTAATGCGAGAAATTACTTCTTTTCCCAGAGAATAGTAGATCAATGGAACAATGTTGTAGAGGCAAATAGTGTAAATAGTTTTAAAAATCTTTAAAAAGAAAGACATCCATAATGTATCTTTTAATTTATTTGTACCAAATTTTGATGGACCGGAAATGGGCTTGTCATAACAAACATATGAAATGGACCAAAGAGAAGGGAATGCCTAATTACAGGTCTCGCTGACAAGGTAAAGGATTTGAAGGGCATACTGAAAATATTTAGAAAAAGTTATCTCATTTTCTTAGAAAAAACCCAGATCTACATGTATTAGAAAAAACCCAGATCTACATGTATGTATTGGAAATCTGATTATACAAAACAAGCTATTTTAACTCTCATTCTGAATCTGTTGCCATCAGATCTTAACTAGAGAGGATTGTGTACTTCACTTTAGTCTGATTGTCGTTAAGACTTGATTAAGCCTTTCACCAGGTTTCACCAGGTTACAGATCAGACAGAAGAAACTGAGGCATTGGCACGCTAAATCCATTTTCTTGTTCTTTTCTATTATGCTGATGTATGAACTATCATAATATCAAATGCCCGAGTGCTTCATGACTGATCATTTGTCAAATTGTGTGGGCATGATCTCTTCAGTTCTATAAACATAACTCATTCAAATTTAATTAAAACAAAATAAACAACAAAATATTTGTATATACCTAAATCTTCCATGATTCCGTTTTGTTAGTTGTACCAATCCAATGCGGAAAACTACCGACCAATCAGTGTCACTTCAATATGCTGTAGAGCAATGGAAAAAATAATTAGAAACGCCATAGTAAATCATCTTGAAAACAATAATATTCTATCAAAATTCCAACATGGATTCAGAAAAGGTAAATCATGCACAACTCAACTACTAGAATGCATAGAAGACTGGACTTCAATTCTTGACGATAATAATGACCTAGACATCATATACTTAGACTTTAAGGCAGCTTTCGATAAAGTTCCACATCGAAGACTATTAGCTAAAATATGGGCTCTGGGAATAAGGGGTAAAGTCTACAAATGGATTGCAGACTTTCTAAAAGAAAGGAAACAATGAGTGTCAATTAATGGTAAATATTCATCATGGGAAATAGTCTCAAGCGGGGTTCCCCAAGGCAGTGTCCTCGGACCTGTCCTATTTCTAATATTCATTAACGACATTCCAGACATTCTCAATTGTACAGTTAAGTTATTCGCAGACGATACCAAACTATACTCCATGACTAATACCCCAGACCAACAAACACTGCTACAAGAAAATATATTCGCCGCATGTGAGTGGGCAAAAAAATGGCAAATGACATTCAATATGAAAAAATGCAAATCTATGCATCTGGGACAAAATACACCTACTGAATACTTCATGAAAGATTCACTCAATGTACTTCACAAAATACAAGAAGTGCATAATGAAAAAGACTTGGGAGTCACTTTCGACAATAAACTTAATTTTGAAACCCATATTAATATAAAAATAAAAATAAACCTGGCGAATAGAAATCTGGGACTAATAGTGAGAAATTTTTCATTTATGAACAAGGAAATGTTCCTTCAACTATACAAATCCCTAGTACGGCCACACCTTGAATATGCATCCGTAATATGGGGCCCATCAACTAAAAAATATGCCAAATCAATAGAAAACGTACAAAGAAGAGCAACCAGAACCCTCAGTAGCTTAAAAGGGAAATCTTATCCTGACAGATTAATCGAATTGGGACTACCCACTCTCGAATACAGAAGAAAAAGGACAGATTTAGTCCAAACCTATAAACTGATAAATGGAATAGACAAGACATCAGTGGAACTGTTTAAAACTAGCAACATGATCGAGACCAGAGGGCACAAACATAAGTTTTTCAAACCAAGATCAAAAAAACTATTAAGGAAAAATTGCTACAGTCACAGGGTCATAAACGACTGGAATAACCTTAAATCTCTGGTTGTTGAGGCACCAACGCTAAACACTTTTAAGTCTAGACTAAACAGACACTGGATTGTTCCAAACAAATTCGAGGCATATTGTTATAGTCCTTATAAATGGCTGCCAGACTTCTCGACCCTCCGACTTCTCGACCCCCGTTTTACCAGACTTCTCGACCCCCTATTAAAAAATTTGTAGCCCGAGCGAATGATGATCGATTATACATTATTAAAACTGTTAAATTATAATATGTTTGTTTGTTATGAAATTAAATTAAGATCATTAATGTTTTTATTTATACTTATTATGTTAATTGCGTATTTTAAGTGCATTTAATGAGGTGTTAAATTCGCACCCGATGCACACAAAGGATGAAACTTATTGTGTTATTTTACTTACTTTTGATGTACGCGGTATGTTTGTCCTTGTTTGTTTTATTTTTTAATAATTAATTGTAATAATTGCAACTTATTAATAAAACGACAATTGTTATATGTGAACGCATATAGTATATATATCTATGCATATCCACCATCACTTCAAATATTTTCCTCATTCCATGTTACTCTGTTCAGAATTGTTGAAGTTTTAATAAATTTGATTTAAATATTGTGCCTTGTGACTTCTGTGTTAAAATGTCAGATCTGTGTTTATCTTGTGAAGAACCTGTGAGACAATTACATCATGGCATCACATGCGATATATGTGATAGATGGCAACATCGTACCTGCAACACCGGTGAGTACTTTTATGTAATATATACTATGCGAAGACTTGCATCCTGACATTGTTATCCCCAAAAAGAGCGCATGTGCAATTGCTCCTTTTCACACAATGTAAATGAGTTGATGAATATGAAACTGATTCTTAATATGATAAGGCTTAATTACGCATTGTCACCAACTAGGGTGAATGTGCAATTGCTCCTTTTCATACAATGTAAATATGATGTTGATGAATATGAAATGTTTTCAAAGTATGAAACATATATAGTCGTGATATGATAGTTCGTATACTATTGGTTATATAGAAAAGAGTAAATACGCATTATCGTCAAAAAGAGTACATGTGCAATTGCTCCTTTTCACACAATGTAAATGAGTTGATGAATATGAAACTGATTCTTAATATGATAAGGCTTAATTACGCATTGTCACCAACTAGGGTGAATGTGCAATTGCTCCTTTTCATACAATGTAAATATGATGTTGATGAATATGAAATGTTTTCAAAGTATGAAACATATAGTCGTGATATGATAGTTCGTATACTATTGGTTATATAGAAAAGAGTAAATACGCATTATCGTCAAAAAGAGGACATGTGCAATTGCTCCTTTTCACACAATGTAAATGAGTTGAAATGTTTTCAAAGTATGAAACATATATAGTCGTGATATGATAGTTCGTATACTATTGGTTATATAGAAAAGAGTAAATACGCATTATCGTCAAAAAGAGGACATGTGCAATTGCTCCTTTTCACACAATGTAAAGGAGTTGAAATGTTTTCAAAGTATGAAACATATATAGTCGTGATATGATAGTTCGTATACTATTGGTTATATAGAAAAGAGTAAATACGCATTATCGTCAAAAAGAGGACATGTGCAATTGCTCCTTTTCACACAATGTAAAGGAGTTGAAATGTTTTCAAAGTATGAAACATATATAGTCGTGATATGATAGTTCGTATACTATTAACAATTAATATAAGTTAAAGCATACGTTTATTACGTATATGGTTCATGCATTCTTTATGAATAAAAAATACTTTTAGAAAACACGAACAATTAAGTCAAACTCATATTTCGCCACCTCTGAACTGAGTCTTAATATGATAATTACACATTGTCACCACTAGGGTGTATGTGCGGACGACACTTCTTTGAATACTGAGTTACACGGTTTATGCATTCATAATTGGTCACCTCTGAACAACAATCATACTGTCGTTTACGAGGTGGTAGAAGAAGGGACGATCAGAAAAATGAAGAAGTTGGTGTCATCTGACGGCTTCTCTTACTGTGTCAAGGTAGGAATAAAATTGGATATTAAACTACCATATTTTTCCGAGCAATATTTTAAAATGGGATAATAAACTACTACTTTTTGTACTCAGAAAACCTCGAGCCGCAGTGTGCAGTGGAGGTGTAGTTTACGAAGAAAGGGTAACATCTGTTACGCCAACGTGTTGCAGAAGGGTGATATTTTCGAACCAGGTCAAGCCCCTCATACACATCCGGCTGATCCCTTAATGAAGAAACGGGTGATACTGAAACGTGATGTAAGAACTTTAGTAATAATTTAATATTGATATTATGTGAACACGAATCATCAACAACTGTTTAATTCGATGAGTACTATAGTAAAATAGTTTTTCATGGAACTATGCGTGAGGCCCTCGTGGAAGATTGACTTACATGTACTATGTCAACAACAAGCACAGATTCACACACTCGGCCCGATGAGTTAACCCTTTACCTTATACGACAATTCTGCAGCAGACGACTTTGAACATATTTTGTCAAAACATAGAAAATCTCTAAAATTGATATCATTATTATTATTATTATTATTATTATTATTATTATTATACCGAAGGCGGGTAGGGGGGCTCTGCCAATGTATGTGCTGCTGCTGATGTTGCTTCAAGAGGCCAAATTAGTGAACATCAACTTACATCTGATCCTCGATCATTCGGTTGGACGTAGGAGACGGCCAACCTACTTGAATATGGACTCTGCCATATTTGACCTTTGGGATCTTTACGACGATCACGATATCCTCTGTGAGGATTTTTTGAGGCAGATTGGGGACATTTATGGACAGTAACAATTGTGATATAAATGTAAAAAGTGAATTTTGTTATACTTTATTTTTAGTGTACATATTTTATTTGTTAAGTGTAAATATTTTATTTGTTAATTTTATTTGTTAAGTGTAAATATTTGTTAGGTGTAAATATTTCATTTTTTTTTCTTTATATATAATTTTATTAAAAAGTTTGATAAAAAAAAATGTTTATTATAATTGAAACCCCAACAGAAAATCTAACGATACTCGTATTCGACAATTTCTCTCCGAGTGGAATTGTCGAAAAGGAAAATAATATAGTCTATTTTCATAAAGTCTTACTAGTACAACTTTTAGACCAAAAAACCGATTATAATCTTCTTTTAACTATACCATAATATAGAAAAACATGTCTCTATATAAATAAACCCTATTATAGTCATATTCGACAATTTCTCTCCGAGTTGAAATGTCGAAAAGGTTAATAACAGAGTCTATTTTCATAAAGTCTTACTAGTACAAGTTTTACAAAAAAAAAACAATTATAATCTTTATAAACTTTAAAATACTATAAAAAATCATGTCTCTATATAAATAAACAATATAATAGTCCTATCCGACGATATTTCTAATAGGGGGTCGAGAAGTCTGGTAAAACGGGGGTCGAGAAGTCGGAGGGTCGAGAAGTCTGGCTACCCTTATAAATGAACAAACTAACTAAAAGTACAGACATAAAATAATAGTAAACAATAAAGTAAAGTTGGATCAATATCAGAAACCCATATATTGATGTAAATAATTTTAACAGGAATAAAACCCTAAAATAAGCACACATACTGAAAAAGTTATAGAAGACAAAAAAATTAACTGTCCCTGTCTCCTTGACAAGGAGATAGTGATAAAAGCTGTGATTAAAATCACACAATTCCAATAAGGGAAAACATACTTTAAAGGACCAACAAAAGCATAAATATGCTTATAAGTTATAAAACTTATCTGGTCTCTAACTCTACATGAACTACATGAACTGCTTATCAACTAAACCATCGAATATCTGACAGGTGTGTCCTGCCTAGTAAAAGTCAACGACCTCCCAACTTTGGTTCCGAGTTTATTCCCTCTTCTTTCGTCCTCAGATGTAAAAATCGTCTCCGATAAACAAGATTTCAGCCAAACAAATGTTTAAATGGGGATAATTCTTACATTTAGTGAGAAATAAAATCAGGAAACAAAGTAACAAATAAGTGACAAACTTTTGCAGGAAGTTACAGACTTCCTTCGGCCATAGTAGCCGCACTTGATTTTAGTTTCCACCAACCCTGACAAACTGAACAACTGGAACATAGATTGGTTGGTTTCTTCTTCTCCCGTTTATTGTCCACATTCATTATGTTGAATATACTACTATTACTAGTAAGTTTTTCGCATGGTTAAAAACAGGATGAAAACAATGAAGGGATATTTATTAGTTTGAGAGCGCTGTCAACTGAGATTTGAAAGTCGCTAATGACTATTATAACTACTACTTGTGTTTGTTGTTGGTAAAAAATTAAAACAATTAAAGTCCAATACACACATATATGGCTGGCTGTTAGACAGAACAATTAGATTAGCATATAATAACAATATATCTGTTTACATTATAATATAATCTAACATCTTATGTTGATTCTTTCGTTAAAAAGTAAAAACAAAACTGAATAAAATTGAATATATAGGTTCCACAAAGTGGGCCTTTTTAACCTGGTCCTTTTTGGGTTTTCGACCTTTTTGGTAGTGGGCCGTTTTTGTTTTGGTCCTTTCTGACCCTGAATCATGACTTAGCTGGACGACATCTGGTGGTAGTTTGTTCCAGTTGATGGTATTTACAAAGAATGACCATTTCATGCAGTCTTTGGTGGCAATCAGTTGTTGGTAGCTATAATGTTCAGTATTTCTCTTATTGGTCTTTTAAGGTATTTGTCTTTGCCTATTTCAACCTTGTAGTTTCCTGGTATCACGATATTGCATATATATTGGCAATTTATAATAAATAATCCTTATTTCGGCGAGTTATCCGAATGGTTACTCTATAGTACTATTACGGCGAGTTTGCATTACGGCGAGTTCTCCAGCACCCGAACATTAGTTCGTCTGGTATGAACCGACAATTGCGACTAGATTGGTTTGGTCACCTCCCTTTATATTCCACTATCGCATATATAGAATAGTATTTAAATTCATAAATATCGTAAACTCTACAGTGGACCAATATGACTAGATGTTTGGAATCAATTCATAATTAATGAAGCAATCTACTTTCGGAGTTTGAAAGTTTGAAAGTTAAAACTGCCCTGGTCAACAAATAGTGTGTCTCTGGCCAAAGGGTGACGCAATTATTGGTGTATGACTGACTCATGCATGCGATTCGTGAATGGGTATATCACATATATCAGAGACATATTTATATGTCTCTGCATATATCAAGTCTAAATTTTCACAAATGCGTCAATAAATCATATTTTGTTCAATTTATATCAATAATATGTATCATTCACAAAGGAAATAAGAAAGATTAACGTCAAACTTATAGTTTACGTAAACGATTTCTGAATGTTAAAAGACCTCGAATCGTTTGACACATTGCCTTTTTGTTACACACTCATTACACTTGAATGACACTATCTATAAATGGAAAACGTCCTACTTAATTAATGCGACACGTGCTGAGTAGTTTACCTATCAACCTTGCAGGCATATCCCCCGTCAGCTTATAGGGAAGTTGTAAAGTTAGGTGGCGATATGAAACAGTCAGTGTCTTTTATATAGTATATCCATTTCAGAAAATTCATTTTGATATCTAGATACCGACAGAGAATCCCCATGAGACATGGTACGACGAACCGCCAACTTTGGAGCGGAGTATTCCTGCTACACTCATCGACGTCGACGACATTAACACTGACGACACTGTCATCGACGACATGAAGATGCATGAGATTCGTGAAGAGGTATATCACATTATATCAATAATAGTGTTGGGCCAGAAAGGAAATAGGAAATTGGAAAGATTAACTTCAAACTGATAATTCACGTTGAATTTCAAAAGACCTCAAATCGTTTGAAACATTGCAGGCATATCCCCAGTCAGCTTATAGGGAAGCATTTGAGAAAATTAATTTTGCTATCTTAATACCGACAGAGAATATCGTGATAATGAAAAACGATAATAAAGAGAGTCACTTATAGTATGCATAAATTATCGAAAATCATAATCAATACAAAGTTATATACATTTATTGCATTGTTCAATTTTTAGATACCCGATATAGTGGCCGAGTGGGAGCCTTCAGCTGAAGGGGTGTTCATTCCATTGGGCCGAGGATGTCCGAAGACACGTGCTGTAGGTCGGTTTGGCGGAAACCTACAGAAACCGACTTGGTATGCACTAGCTCATTCGTCAGCTGTTGTCCCTCCAGTTCCTCCCCGCAGAACACATACTCCCGACATGTTTCTTCTTAGGTTCCACTACTGAGAAGAGAAGCAGAACTATTTTCCATTGCGGTGGAGATTTTTTTTTTGGGGGGGGGGGGGGGGGGGGGTCGTCATCAGAGGGGAAGTCATAAGCGTTTCGCGAAACTAGAAACTAGCGTTAGAGAAGTGTTATGAACAGTATGCGGACGGGACAATTACGGTGACGGTGTTTTGGAAAAGGGTGGTAGAACTTTATAGTGTGATATAAATTAGTCGTCTGTATTACCTTGGTATCGAGACCGTATTAGGCTTCCGCCTCTCTGGTCCTTGTTGGATCTTTTATACGCCCGTTTTGAAAACACGGATCGTATTATAGTTTTACCTGCGGCGTACAGGCGGACGGACGAGCGGTGTCCATTATGTTGTCAGCTAAATAACTTTAGAAGCCGTTATCCAATCATCACCAAATTTTATCAGAATGTGACTTGGCATAATATCTTGGACAAGTTCGATAACTAGCCATATCGCTTTAGTCAATCAAGAGTTATTGCCCTTTAATTATTGAAACTACCTAAGATTTGTCTTGTCAGCTGAATAACTTTAGAAGCCTTTGTCCAATCATCACAAAATGTTGTCAAAATGTGAATTGGAATAATATCTCGGACAAGTTCGATAACTAGCCATATCGCTATAGTTATTGCCGTTTAATTATAGAAATTATATTAAATTGATCTGGTCTGCTCAATAACTTTAGAAACCCTTGGTCCAATCATCACTAAATTTAGTCAATGGCATAATATCTCGGACAAGTTCTATAACCAACCATATCGCTGTGGTCAATAGAGAGTTATTGCCCTTTAATTATAGAAATTACCTCAAATAGGTATTGTCCGATCAATAACTTTTGAAGCTTTTATCCAAGCATCACCAAATTTAGTCAGAATGTGTATAGGCATAATATCTCGGACAAGGTCTATAATCAGCCATATCACTTGAGTCATTGTATTTCATCATCACCAATTTAGACACTATGTTTATGGGCAGAATATCTTGGTCAGGTTCGATAACTAACCACGTTATCTTAGTCACTCCACACTTATATCCCTCGAAATGGCCAAAACTATATCAATAGTGTCGGCTCTCCAAATTTACCTAACGTACAACCAATTGTCACTGTACTTGGTATCAAAAAAAATAGGACGGGCGTATTTTGTGACATTTGGCACTCTTGTTTTTACTTGTGCCGCTTTCCGGTCCTCCATTATATGGCACAAATTTAAAAACTGGATAATTTCAGTACTTGTTTAAGTTTTTAAAATTATTTACATTTTTTGCGTTTATAACGTCTTCAGGCAGATTATTCCATGGTTCAATGATTCTTTGCTTTCGAATGTTTAATCTACAGTGGCATTTGTACAGTTTCTGATTATGACCTCTGGTATTGGTCTTATGAAAGTGGAATAACTTGTGAATATTAACTTTGTCAATGTTGTTTAAAATCTTGTAAGTTTCCACCATATCAGCTCTTAATCTCCTATATTGTAGTGTGGGTAATCCAAGTTTTTTGAGTTTCTGTGGATATTCTTTGTTCTTGAGTGATGGTATTAATTGTGTAGCTCTTTTTTGAACATTTTCTAGAAGTAAATCATCCTTTTTGTTTATTACCGACCAAACTGAGATCCCGTATTCCAAATGTGGCATCACTAGGCTTTTGTGAAGGACTAGTAGCATATCTTTAATCATATGCGAAAATGATCGTCTAATAATGCCTAACATTTGGTTTGTTTTAACTTTGGAGTTTATGTGTTGAATGAATTTTAATTTGTTGTCAACTATGATACCTAGGTATTTTTCTTCTGTAGTTGTTGTTATCATGTTATCGCTCATGTGATAGGTGTAGTTTGTTTCTTGTCCTAGATGTAGATGTTTACATTTATTATTGTTAAATTTTAAAAGCCATGTATTGGACCATTCTGTATGTTCGTTCAAGTCCTTCTGAAGGTTATCTTTGTCTTTGTTATTATTAACTACCGAGTATATCTTAGTATCGTCGGCAGATAGTTTAGCTATGTTGGATACCACATCCGGGAGGTCGTTTATGTAGATTGTAAACACAATTGGTCCTAATGCATTGCATTGAGTGATACCACTAATAACAGCCCCCCACTCCCCTTGAGTGTTAGTTGTTTAGGACTACTCTTTGTTCTCAAACGATTAGATAATTCCTCGCCTATACGCGGTATAATTTCAGTTTCTTTGTTCACAAAGTTTTTAATTTTCAAAAGTCGTAGCACGGAGGGAAAGTGTTTACTTTGGTTTCGAGACCATTATAGTGCCATTTTGTGTTTGGGTTTCTTTTCCCGCTTCCGGTCCTTCATCATATGGCACAAATTTGAGTCAATGGTCGTCTAAAGCTATGGATAGGGTTAACATGATTTTATAAATGTAAGTGTCTTCCTTTGTTTGATTGTAATATATCACATGTCTTTCAGATTTCGGTAATGACCAGACCACCTTGGGTGATCTGTTTCCGGTGCTAGCAGCGGCGAACATAAAGGATCAATAGTTAACACGTTATATACCATTTTATACGGGTAAACAACGATGTTTCCCGTCAATAGGTAATGTGTATGAACTTTGCAAAACTTTGCTATACCGTCTTTCCAAAAATTGTGTCCAGACTGGATTGTTCGATGCATTCACGATTCTGCTACGTTTTGATTGGATGAAATTAAAATATCGGAACAAAAACAAATTCTAGAGGAAATAATTAAATATGATAATACGTACTCGATAAAATGAATGAATGAATGTATATTGTTTTATGGCGCATCGACAGCTAAGGTCATTTAGCGCGCAATTAAATTTAATTATTCTTGATCCCTGGGTAAACAAACCAGTACTAGGCTAGCAAATGTGCCTTGCCCAAGGGCACTCCACCGTACTCGATAAAGGAACGAGCACAAGTAATTTATTGTGGGATAATTTCCGTTTAATAACACTCGTCGTCTATTTCTAAAACGTGTTCAAATAAAAACTCATAAGGGGTTTTTGACTTTTCGGAAGTTACAAATCCAAATTCCTGTAATTTGACTTCATGATATGACGTCATTCTATTAGCGTAACCCAACTGATGAATAAATAATCAAAAGGAAAACCACAGAAATTATAGGAAAGGTTAGTCTCTGGTTTGACTTGTCATAAATGTAGTTCCGTAAATTATGGTATCGTTTTACTTGAAGTACTTTATGAAGGGCAAGTTGATTATTTGTTGTACTTGTCATCATAATTTCATGGATTTAAAATCTTGGCCATATTTTAAAGTTAAATATAAGCTTAAACTGATGATGATTATTCTTTGCTTAGATCGGTGATCGTGCTGCAAGCAAGGTGCTAACTGCAGTTCAAGGGGAATTATTTACCGATCACAAAAGTTAATAAATGTTTACCCGAAATAGGTAGCACCTATACTCATATTATAAATCATAAAGACACTTTGAGATCTTATACCTATACTTAAAATTATGTAATGGAAAAATTAGGCCTTTCTGTACCACGCCTTTCTGGTTATCGGTAATCGGTTTTTGAGAAAATTGGCCTTTTTGGACCTGAACCGTTTTATATTTCACTTATTTAAACAAATCGAACCATTCTCCGCTGTAAAATTTCTTCCAATCAATCGAGTCAATTATTCGAGTTACTCGGATACGTTCCGCAAATTTAGTCGCATGGCGGACGAAGAACTATTCTCTGGAAGTGACGCTGAAAGTAAGTATATGTTGCCATGTTGATCACAAATTTAGAAGCGAAATAGTATTCTTGAAAGCAAACCAAAGGACTGATAACTTAATCACCTGAACGTCCTTAAGATTAAGGTTTGGCAAATATGTATCGTATTCGTTACCACTATTGTTCGCTCTCTGCACCATCGTTCAGTTTACGATATCTTTGTTATGAATTACAGTTCAGATGTGTAGCAAGGCCGAAATGAAGTTGAAGACCCGAACTTATTTGATAGGGAGAACTAGGGGCATGATATGATTGTAGTGATAATTCATAAATGTCTACTGAAATTTAAAACCAATAAATGTTGTTGGGCTGAGACCAGGTAGCGACGCGGGGATTCTGGAGATTTCGTCTAACTACCATTTCGTCTAACTGATACTATAGAGTAAATGGGGTAGAGATTTCGTTTAACTTATCGATCATAGTACAAAATCTATATCGATATGAAGGTGTTAATTGACCGATTATAGTGAAAGACAACTAACCATTTCAATGTTATGATTTTAATTTGTAATTTTAATTTGTAATTTTAATTTGTACTTGTTATCATATAATTTATTATTTAAAGTAAATTCAATACTTGTCCTCAATGGTTTAAATAGAAGTAGAAGTCGTTAAAAATTAGCGATGGCTCCTTTTCTAGCTTAGGCCTACATGAATTATACCTTTTCCAAGTTCTCAACTCAATGAAGTTTAAGGGAATAGAATAATTATATATCATTCCGTCACTTGTCAATCAAAGAAGAAAAGTAGAAGTCGTTACAAATTAGCGACGGCTCATTTTCTTACATGAATTATACCTTTTCCAAGTTTTCGACTCAATCAGGATTACGGGAATAGAATAATCATATCACATTCAGTCAATCTTATGGGAATAGAATAATTATATCACATTCAGTCACTAGTAAATTCAAAGAAGAACAATAGAAGTTGTTAAGAATTAGCGACGGCTCCTTTTTTACATGAATTATAACTTTTCCAAGTTCTTGACTCAATGAAGATTACAGGAATAGAATTATTATATATCATTCAATCACTCGCCATTTAAGAAGAAAAATAGCAGTCGTTAAAAATTAGCGACGGCTCCTTTTCTAAAATGAATAATACCTTTTCCAAGTTTTCGACTCAATCAAGATTACGGGAATAGAATAATTATATCACATTCAGTCACTCCTCAATTCAAATTATACACTTCATATATTTCGACATCATGGGTTCATCTTTTAGACAAAGCTTGTATGTAACCTTTTCCATGTTTACGACTCTATAACAATCAACATTGTGGGAAAAGAAGAATTACGGAGAAAAATGTCAATGTTTTTTGTAACCTTCCCAAGCAATCGACTTCTTATATATCTACATTATGGGTTCATCTTTTATAGACGGAGCTTGTATGTAGCCTTTTCCATGTTTTTGACTATAACAATCAAAATTGTGGGAAAAGAAGAACTACGGAGAATAATGTCAACGTTTTTATAACCGTTTCCAAGCTTTCAACTCAATCAAGATTACAGGAATGAAATAACTATATCACATTCAGTCGCTCATAAATTATTGAATCATTATAGGAAAAATAGAAGTTGTTAAGGATAATCGAGGGCTCCTTTATACACATCGAGAGAGAGAGAGAGGGAGAGAATAAATAAATACAGGGCTCGCGCTGTAGGTCGCCATTGTCGCCAAATGGCGATTATTTAATGAAGACGGCGATCATTTTGTTAATTTGGCGACGGAAAATGGCGATTATTTTATTTTGCAACTGGATAAAAAAAAATCGTCTGCTAATTGCGTATGAGAGCATGAAAACACGTAATCCGAGACTTCTCTGACCCTAATAGCCTTTTTTTTTTTTTTTTTTTTTTGCGGCCTACACAGCAAAATGAAATGTCAAAATCGTAAAAAAGGCTGTGTAAGGGTCAGAGAAGGCTCGGATTAGAAAACACGTGTCAATGAAGCGTGAATGACCTTGTTTATCTCAAGTGTCATACCCCGGTGTTAATTACAAGATTGATTGGCCGCGGGTCATCGCCTTATCAGTTAATCCTCGAGGGTGTGTAATCCACTTCGAAGACTGTGCAACTTATCACCTTTCATTGTACATTTTAATCGCCCCAAATTAGAATGATAACACCTTAAATTAATTCAATGCCGATATAATTTTCGATGCATTCAATTTTTAAAAAAGACGGACATGTTTATTAAATCTAACAGATTTGTTTACCTTGCAAACAAAATGGCGGACGATTAAAATTTATCGCTGATCAATGTGGTTTCGATTTCCATGTATCATTGAAGTGGTTTTTAGACGTCGGTAGCAAAACAAATACGAGCAAATACTTGTCTAAATGATTTGGACTATTTAAACACAGACTTTGTTTTTGTTTAACTGGAAGGGTTTTCCGGAAAGTAACTTTCACTTTGGTAATTATATGCAGACTGTTTCGTACCCTTTCCGTTTCGTACCCTTTACGTTTCGTAACAGAAATAAATTGACTTAGACAAAGACAGTGATCATGATAGGGACTGAGTGTTTAGATTTCCAAGATGAATTTATGAATTTCAATAGCCTTTTATGTATAGTTGAGATTAAAAGTATCCCTCTGAATCATATTTCTAAAAAAAAATTTTTTTTTACTTTTTTCTTGTTACATATGTTTCGGTCTTACAGATCTTTATGTTTTGTCAGAACCAATTGTCTGACACTTTTTCATTTAACTTTTGCAAATCTGAACAGGATTCACTAATGACTAAACATTTTGGAAGGTGTGTCAGATTTAACAAAGCAATTAAACAAGCGTATGTACCTTCATTGCTATTTTGACTAACTGATAATGTCATGAAAAGTTTGTATACAGGGGTAATAAATATATATGAAATAAAAATGCTGACAAAGCATTATCATGCGTTTATTTTATTGTACCACATTCACGCGCTTCACACGTTAGCTTTGGCTTTGGCTATTAATTTTTTTCATGAAAAAATAATGGCTATTATTTTGTCTAGGCCAGAGCCAGCCCTGAAATATAACCGTTTTTTGCATACTCGATGTTGCCATCCAGCGCAACTGTCATGTAGCATGTTGCGTGCATTCGTTCACTGACCCTACTGGAACATGGATACAAATAGCGTAACAAACAGAGGTTTAACTAAAGACAAACATGAACTCTTTAATTCACAAGTTGTTTTTAATAAGCATTAAACATGTATGATGTAATAGAAAACATTTATTTTATTAATAATTAATTACAACAAAACACAATTAGAAGTATGCCGTCACTCATTTACGTTACAATTGAGTTCATACAGTCGACACACAAGTCGGCAAACAGTTAATTGAAATAAATTGCAATAAACAATAACTGAAAATGTTATGACAAAAAACATTAGCAAGGTAATGAATAAATAAAATAAAACCATCATATCGAGGAAATTTAACTTTTTCTGGAACACATGTTTTTTTCAAGTTGCCTAACAGTACATCTGGATGTTACAAATCCTATTCTATTGTGTTCTGTAATGAATAACAACATATTATTAATATAAGAACACATTGGGCAATAAATCGTAAGTGATATTTATTAATTTAGTTTATAAACAATTATAAGATATAGCTTCTAAGTATATATTACATATAAGACATTATAATCCTTCTTATTTATAAGTTAGACGAAATCTCTACCCTGTTTACTCTATAGTATCAGTTAGACGAAATGGTAGTTAGACGAAATCTCCAACATCCGCGACGCGGGCTGTCAATCCACAGGTTGTGAGTTCCCAATCAATCAACCAATTCATGTTGTGCTTGACTCTACATTGTGATTGGCAATTATAGGTTTCAATTGAATAACTCTAATCAGCAATCAATAATAATCATCCAAATGCATGAAAGTGGTTCCCCAAAAGATATTATAAGAAACAGTGATACAGGAATCTTAAATTTAGAGACCTGTACATGACTTAATAAACAAAGGAAACATAATTAAGGAGATCTTTCCTTCATATTACTAGTAAATATTTCGGTATACAGCCGCACCTTGAGTATGGAAACTTGAACTTGAGCCTTTAATTTAAGTAGGACATCAAAGCCATTGAAAAGGTTCAAAGAAGTGGCATCATGAAACTGGTTAACAATGTCAGACATATGAGTTATTATAATATGTATGTCATTATGTCAGGATGAAAGTTTTAAACTTCCTTCATTGAGTCGACGGAGATTTCATGGTAAAACAAATTAACAATCCAAATGGGACAATTGTACAAAACTGCCTCATATATTGAATTGATTACAAACATTGTTTTGTTTTAAACGAAAATCCTACATTGAGATGCACAAAAATGATGTAGGAAAGAAATATGCAAAAACTTCTTCTCATCAAGAATTATTACTCCATGGAATGAACTGCCTGGGCAAAATGCATCAACCACAAATACTTTAACCTGTTTGGAAGTGTTCCTCCAAGGTACAACAAATCAGCAGCAGAAAATGTTGACAACCTCTTTAATGGAAAGTTGAATTAGTTGAACACATGTTGGTAAAAGGAGAAATCGCATTGAAAATACCGGTTGCGATATCAATATTTTCATAAAAAAAAGGTAAAATTAAGCCAAAATACAGCAGAAAATAAGGAAAAGAACTCGGAGACAAAACTTTAAATACACCCATCAGCTAAGGCTATTGCATTGGGATAACCCAGTCAGCGAGAACCGTAGACTTGGTCCTCGTTCATTGGTAAAATCTGTTTTTCTAAAACTAGTAATAACTCTGTATCTGCAAGTGTATCCGTCTAATGTAAATTATTAAATATGTTTAACTTTGCGGGTTTCACATTCTACCTAGCAGAGCTCTATTAATAGTCAGCTAATCAGAGAGAGCGATTAAAACCATTTGTGTTATTATTTAACAGTCAGCCAGAACTGCTTAAAACATGTGTTTTACTATATATAAGAGTAAACAATTCAATTGCAATCACTGGTTAATTTTGCATTTTAACAATTATTTTCAAAAGCCGTTTTCTTGCATTTAAGACGATATATACCCACCAAGAATAAATTAAGAAATAAACATTATCTATCATTTTTATACGCCCGTTTTGAAAAAACAGATCATATTATAGTTTTACCTGTGGCGTACGGGCGGGCGGGCGGGCGGCGTCCAGTATGTTGTCAGCTCAATAACTGTAGAAGCCTTTGTCCAATCATCACCAAATTTGGTCAGAATGTGTATTGGCATAATATCTTGGACAAGTTTACTTAATTGGTCTCAAAAAAACAGGACGGGCGTATCTTGTGACATTTGGCGCATATGTTGCATATGTATCATATGTTCAGTTGTCAAAACGAATTGATAATGATTAAAAAATGATAGGCGTAACTAAGCGGTAACCTATGTAAACAAATCATTAATACTATATTGCATGAAATCAAGTTAGAAATTCACATGTGTAGGCATATTTTATTAACCCTTTCCCTCATACGGCAATTCTGCAGCAGACGACTTTGTACTTATTTTGTCAAAAAATAGAAAATCTCCATAATTGAATGGATAACCTAGGCAAAAGGAGAAATTGCACGTTTTGTGCAATTTCTCGTTTTGTCACTATGTTTTCAAAAAGCTGTCTGCTGCAGAGGCGTCAGAAAGCGTCTATATGAGGGAAAGGGTAAAGAAACCTGAAGGAGTTTTAAAAAGTATTTTAACCATTTTAAATTTTATGATGTACCGGTAGGTGTTAAACCCTTTCCCACATACAACAAATCTTCAGAAGCAGACTTTGAAAACATCAAGGCAAAACCAATGAAGATCTGTAATTGAAAGTATAATCATATATTATAGTTGGAAACATTGCGGCAAAAGGAGAAACTGCTCTATATGAGCAATTTATCATTGTCATAATTTTGTTTAAAGACATCTGTATTTGGGAAAGAGTTAACTTGTCATTCTAGTCTCATATTTATCATGACTTTGTTAAAGTTGCAGGTTTGAAATTTAAGAGTTAAAGTCAGTGTCAGATAGTCTAGTCCTAGATAAGAAACAACTCTTCTCTAGGATGATTTATTACAATTTAAAAAAAAGTTTATAAATTTGTTCAATGTTCAAAGTATTAACACTTTCGGCGCCGTTGGCGACTGCAGTCGACAATTCTACAACTACTACTACTACTACTACTACTACTTCTACTACTACTACTACTACTACTACTACTACTACTTGTACTACTACCTACTTCTACTAATACTACTACTACTACCTACTACTACCTACTACTACTACTACTACTACTACTACTACTACTACTACTACTTCTACTACTACAACCACTACTACTACTACTATTTCTACTACTAAGAAAGTGTGAAATAAACCTGGTGCTGGCTGGAATTTTCTGTGATAAACTTGGCGCCGAAAAGGTTAATAAAGTATTCAATAAACAATTTAATTAACAGCCTTAAAGTGTTTTCCTGTATAAATATATTGGAATAAGTGTATTTTCTGTGATAGAGGTAGTTTATTCTTGCCAAATCATTTCTGATTAGAAGTACTTGATTATGTTACAAAGCATTAAACATGGCACATGGTATCAGTATCGGTATCGATAAAAAGACAGTATCGTTTCGTTGGTATCAGTATCGGTATTGGACCGGTTCGTCATTTACGATATCCAACCATAGGTAGAAAAAACAAAGACTTACCATGACATGCCTCCAGTTGTAATTGCATATTCAAGCCGCAGCCATTTCAAAAAAAGTTATAGGCTCAGCCGCTCATTCAAAAGTTGGGTTGAAATTTTAATGTTATAAAATAAGATTTGTTTCACATGCTTCAGGCAGAGGGCATTCAGACAATGAAGAACAGATGGACACAAATAGTCATGATGGTGAAGGTATGAGACTTTCTAAATTCTGTTAAAACTTTATATGCCAGTCCCCGTAGTTTAGTGTTGGTTAAGGCATCCGCTTCTGGAGTGAGAAGTCGAAGGTTCAAATCCCAGTCATGATAGTGAGGTCTATTCTGATATGGAGGGTTGGTTAGCCACCAGCTAGTTTAATACTGATACCGAATTCCTGGTGCATGGCTAAAAGGATACGACTGGATGTTAAATGAGTTCAGGACAAGGTTGTCTTAACCCTTTCCCACATACAGCAAATCTGCAGCAGACGACTTTGAAAACAGCAATATCAAAATATGGAATATCTCTATAAATGCAAGCATGATTAGTGAATAGAGTTGAAAACATTGTGGCAAAAGGAGAAATTGCTTGTTTTGAGCAATTTCTTCTTTTTGTTAGGATGATTTCAAAAGTCGTCTGCTGCAGATGCTTGGGAAAATGTTAAAATTCAGAACTGACTGGCCCTTTCCTTTACATATATATACTAGGCAAAAATATGGAAAAAGCACTATAAATGTTAGTTGATAACAATTATAGTTCCATGCTGCAGATCCGACAAAACGTGTCTCCAAGTGACAAAGGGTTAATAAGAAATATCACCCTTTTGGCAAAATACTCAAATTCTTAATCCCAAAACAGCAACTGAAAATCTTGTTGTATTGTTTTAAAATTCAGATGAGGATGAGACTCAAGAGCCTGAGGGAAGCCCAATGATGTCCCCTGGGGGGTCACAAGGACCAGGTTCTCCAGCAAGAAGTAGATCAGGTAAGAAACAAACTGCAATATTATACAGCATCATATCGGATAACAGACCTTCCTAGGATTTTAAGACTAATTTTCCAGGCCTTTTCCTAGATATCCCACGGGTCAAACTCAGATAGTCTGACCCATTCCCAATGGCAAAAGTCTTTAAAATCATGCAGAATTCCCAATTTTGTCATGTTAGCTCACCTATGCACGATCTCATTTTGTCCGGCGTCCGTTCTTCGTCCGGAGTCAACATTTGCCCTTGTTAACACTACACGCTACATTTTGCATCCGATCTTCATGAAAGTTTATCAAAACATTCATCTCCATCAAATCTTGGCAAGTTCGAAACTGGGCCATATGAGGTCAACAACTAGGTCAAGTTAAAGGGAAATTTTGTTAACCCTCTGAAGGCCACATTATCAACTTGAGCATGTTGAAACTTAATCAGAATATTTGTCTTGATGATATGTAAGTCAATTTCGAACATGGGTCATGTCGGGTCAAAAAGTAGGTCACTAGGTCAAATTGAAGGAAAATCTTGATAACACTTCAGAGGCCGCATTTTTTGCTTCAGCAGTTTGAAGTTTTGTCAGAATGTTTGTCTTAAAAGATATCTAGGTCAAGTTTGAATATGGGTCATATTGGGTCAGAAACTAGGCCAAATTGAAAGAAAATCTTGTTAACTCTGTAGAAGCCGCATTTTTTGCTACAGCAGCTTGACCAGGGCTCGCGCTGTCGTTCGCCACCTGAGCCATTGGCTCAGAAATGAAAAAATTGGCTCAAGAAAAACAAAAGTGGCTCAAGCCCTGTTTCATAAGAAATTATTGGCGAAAAATCTGCATTGTAAAATCTTACGTAATTTCATTACCAGAAGTTACTCGGAGTTGATAAAATCAATAGTTTGATAAAATCAATAGTCTGGTCTACATAACTGACTGGTTCACGGATGTAGACGATATCGTGTGTCACTATTGGGTAAAATAATTTAAACCAGTCAATGTGTGTATAGGGTTTGTGTACAATGTCAAACTGTTGACATAAGCACGATTACGGAGAGTGGATATTTTAAACAAACTGCTTTAATTTGTTTACAGTTAAAGACTGACCAATTACGTATTAATTTTCTTGATTGAAAACTTAAAACAAGTCACTATAATTGACTGTGACCTAATGCGTAAATCTGTTAAATTAGCAGCAATTAAAGGCCGGTGGATTTTGATGTTTGTCGGCGATTAAATTAATTGGTATGATCAATTGAAAACATCAAACAAAATAATTATAAATCGAAATCACTATATAGATTTACCAATACTGTACCACAGTATCAATTGCCGAAATTGCTTTTAAGCGCTCACTTGAATGTTTTGACAATCCTCCTTCTAAAAAAGCTAAGCTTTCAACATGCAGATAATTTCAAGAAAACTGGAAATGTGGCAATCCGTGGTTGCGATATGAATCGACCTCAAAGTCAATGTTTTGTGACCTCTGTTTAAAAATTCAAAAGTCAAAATACGTTCACCATAGGATGCACTGTCCTCAAAAGAGATTCAGTCTCGAAACATGCGAAATGCAAAGGTAATATACTTGAATAAAGACAATGTAAATAATGATATATAAATAGATTATGCTATGTGACAAATGTAAATAATGTATTCTAAATATATTGTGCTATGTGACAAATAAAGTAATGAAAGCATAATTGATTTAGTTCCCTTTTTTTTTTAATAAAGTTATTATGAATAACATAATGTTTGCAGTAAAATCCTCATCTAAATGAACATTTAGATAAATGTGAACTATGTTAAGGTTTTTTGTCTCTCTCTATCAACTATTTTTTATGGCTCATATATATGTCTCAAAAATGGCTCAAGATTTTGTAAAATTGCTCAAGCATTGGCTCAAACTTGTTTTCAGCCAGGGCCAGCCCTGCTTGACATTTGGTCAGAATGTTAAGCTGAATGATGTTTAGGTCAAGTTCGAATATGGGTCATATAGGTCACTAGGCCAAATTGAAGGGAAATCTTGTTAACACTCTAGAGGCCACATTTTCTACTTGAGCATGTTGAAACTTTATCAGAATGTTTGTTTTGATGATATGTAGTTTAAGTTCGAACATGGGTCATGTTGGGTCAAAAAGTAGGTTATTAGGTCAAATTGATGGAAAATCTTGTTAACACCCTAGAGGCCGCAATTTTTGCTTTGCAGTTTGAAAGTTTTTTCAGAATGTTTGTCTTAAAGATATCTATGTCAAATTCGAATATATGGGTCACATTGGGTCAGAAAGAAGGTCACTAGGCAAAATTGAATGAAAATCTTGTTAACCCTTTAGACAACTTTATGATCAAGGCAAAAATATAGAAATCTCTATAAATGAAAGTACAGTCAAACTTATCTTAGGCAGCCATTCAGGGTAGAGTGAAATTTTTGCTACTTAACCCTTTCCCTCATACAACAATTCTGCAGCAGACGACTTTGAACGTTTTTTGTCAAAACATAGAAAATCTCCATAATTGAATGGATAACCTATGACAAAAAGTGGAAAACATTGTGGCAAAAGGAGAAATTGCACGTTTTGTGCAATTTCTTCTTTTGTCACTGTTTTCAAAAAGCTGTCTGCTGCAGAGGCGTCAGAAACCGTCTATATGAGGGAAAGGGTTAACTGCAGAAGCCGCTTTTTTTGCTACAGCATCTTGAAATTTAGTCAGAATGTTTATCTAAATGATATCTAGGTCTAGTTCGAAAAGGGGTCATGCCAGGTTAAAAACTAGGTCACTAGGCAAAATTGAAGGGAAATCTTGTTAAGACTGGATACTGCATTTTTAGCTTGAAACTTTATCAGAATGTTTGTCTTAAAGATATCTAGGTCAAGTTCAAATATGGGTCATCTTGATTATATCTAGTCCATGTTGGAATATGGGTCATATCAGGTAAAAACAATATAGATCACTAGGCCAAATGAAGGAAAATCTTATTAACACTGTGGAGGTTGCATTCAGAATAATTGTCTTGATGTGTTTTACATTGCAGTACATTGTATAATTCAGGTGAGCGAACTAGGGTCACCATGGTCCTCTTGTTTATTATTCTTGAATAAAAAATAAAGGGATTTAATTTCCCAAATATAGGGCCAAATTCTTGTTCCCAAAATGCCTAGAAGGGGCCTGCTTTCAGTTGCCCACATGCCACTGCATTTTGACAAATCTGCAGTGGGCTACATTTGAAAATAGTGTGGCAAAAGTATTAAATGGTTCATAATAAGCATAGTGTTATAATTATATTTTGATCTATAAAAGGATCCTTTTATTTACCTAAATGTTTCCCAAGTCATCTACTGAATCTCCCTGTTTCATTTACTGGTAACCCTTTCCCACATGTATATGCATTTTGATGCATCTGCAGATTTGAGAACTGGGAGAAAAAGGAGAAAAAGGTCATGATGAGCAATTTTCATTTTGCTGCAATTTAACCCTTTCCCTCATACAACAATTCTGCAGCAGACGACTTTGAACATGTTTTGAAAGTGATACTTCATGTCTGACTTTAGTCAACCTGTTCCCTGTTCGTACTCGTAACAGAGTGTATTTATAAAACTAAATCTTGATGAGTCTTGGACTAGATTATACCGGTATTTATGAGCTGTCTTTGTAATTAAACTTCCATTTTCCATTTTCTATTCACCTTTGAATTTTAACAGACATCGAAACATATATATCCTTTATTTTTTTATTTTTGTTTAAAAAAGTTGTATTGATTAAGGCAAACAAAGGAAATGCTTTGTAGCAAGTTACGAAACATTTGGCTTTCAATGGCAAATTATGTGGCTCTTATTTCAAAAAGTGGCGAAATGTTTTCTATTTTGGCAAAAATGATGTTGAAAAGAAATTTTAACCTTGTGCAGGCCCTGATAAAATGCACACAATCATGTTATTTTACCACATAAAGACACAGGCTGCATGTACTAATCGACTGGTCAATAGGAAAGTCTTAATGAACAAGACAAGGGGGGTTAAACTGTTCTTTTCCCAACAATATATCTAATTACCAAACAACACCTTTTGATGTAGTTACTCAATGAGACTTCTTTTCAATACCCACAACATCAGGTTTACGAGTCGTATATAAAGATTTAAGAATGTATAGATTACATACGCGCTTTATCTTGATGATTGGGCTCGAAGAAATTCTACATGCCAGTTGAAATGGCTGGTAGTTTTGATGACTTATGTTCTGTTTATACAAATACAGGAAGTCCTGGGAGTCAAGGACGGGAGGGCTCAGAGAGCCCAAGAAGGAGCCCAAAAGAAGGTTCAGCCTCACCAGATCAAAGTCAGTCCCCTAGTCACAGTCAGCACAGTGGGTCTGCCAGTCCTGGTAGAGAGGGCTCAGTCTCCCCTAACCGAAGTCTGTCCCAGTCCCCTGTGGGTGTAGGAAGTCCACAGAGCCCCGCTGGTAGTAAAGAGGGGTCTCAAAGTCCTGCAAGAAGCAGGGCTGGGTCAGAAAGTCCTACCCAAAGTCACACTGGAAGTCGACAAGGGTCTCAAAGTCCAACTGGAAGTCAACACGGGTCTCATAGTCCCACTGGCAGTCAACATGGATCCCAAAGTCCCACTGGAAGTCAACATGGATCCCAAAGTCCAACTGGAAGTCAACATGGATCCCAAAGTCCCACTGGAAGTCAACACGGGTCTCACAGTCCCACTGGAAGTCAACATGGATCTCAAAGTCCAACCGGAAGTCAACATGGGTCCGGAAGCCCTACTGGAAGTCGGCATGGTTCACAGAGTCCAACAAGAAGTCGACAAGGATCACAAAGTCCTGCTAGGAGTAAAGAAGGATCTCAAAGCCCTGCCAAGAGTAGAGAAGGATCTCAAAGCCCTGCCAAGAGTAGAGAAGGATCTCAAAGCCCTGCCAGGAGTAGAGAACATACACCAGTTGGTTCAATTGCAGGGAGTGTGAAGTCAAGATCAAGATCTGGTAGTCCAGAACATAGGTCAAGGTCAGGCAGTCCAGCAAGGTCCAGATCAGGATCACCAGCTAATATATCAAGGTCTGGTAGTCCTGTAAGATCAAGGTCTGGTACACCAGCAAATAGGTCAAGGTCTGGTAGTCCTGCAAGGTCGAAGTCTGGTAGTCCTGCACATAGGTCAAGATCTGGTAGTCCTGCAAGGTCAAAGTCTGGTAGTCCTGCAAGGTCAAAGTCTGGTAGTCCTGCAAGGTCAAAGTCTGGTACACCAGCAAATAGGTCAAGGTCTGGTAGTCCTGCAAGGTCAAGGTCAGGTACACCAGCAAATAGGTCAAGGTCAGGGAGTCCAGCAATCAGATCAAGGTCAGCATCAAAAAGTCCTGCAAGAAGTGCTGGTAGTCATAGAAGCAGGTAAGACATATTTATTTGTAAAGATTATCTTACAATCTGAGGAGGATAAAAGATGTAAATTTAAAAAAAAAGAATTCAAGAATAAATTTTATCAACTCTTTCCCACATATAGATGCATTTTGACGCCTCTGCAGCAGACAACTTTTGAAAACATTGTAACAAAATGAGAAATTGCCCAAATCATTATTTTTTCATTTATAGAGATTTTCCATATTGTTGACTAATCTTCTGCAGTTTTGTTATATGTGGGACGGCTTTTTGAAAACATAGTGACAAAAGAAGAAATTGCTCAAAACAAGCAATTTCTACTTTTGACACAATGTTTTCCACTTTATGTCATAGGTTATCTATTCAATTAAAGAGATTTTCTATTTTTTGATAAAATATGTTCAAAGTCTTCTGCTGCAGAATTGTTGTATGAGGGAAAGGGTTAAAACAAATAATTTGCTCTAATCAATTGTGCATCAGGCCTGCATTTTTTTCAATTTGCGAAAATGAATGGCGATAACTTTTCATTGTATCAGGGTATGGTGTTAACCCTTGCCCGCATACGACAATTCTGCAGTAGACGACTTTGAACAGATTTTGTCAAAAAATAGAAAATCTCTATAGTTAAATGGATAACCTATGACTGAAAGTGGAAAACATTGTGGCAAAAGGAGAAATTGCATGTTTTGTGCAATTTCTTCTTTTGTCACTATGTTTTCAAAAAGCCGTCTGCTGAAGAGGTGTCCGAAAGCGTTTATATGAGGGAAAGGGTTAAGGGGAAAACAATGTTTCACACTGTGATAAGCTGGTTCCTTTTTGGTTTTAGACAAGTTATAATTCCTTAGCAAATTGATGTGCCCTTTTCCTAATCTGGGTACCTGTCCGGCTCGCAGTTTATGACACTTCAATGCAAATACGCAAGGTGTCATTTCTTTTTTGTTGGTGGCTAATCCAATAATTGAAGCCTGGCATATCGATTAATATTAATTAAGACCCACAGTTAAACCATTTAATTAGTTACACAAGATTAATTTCACATCTAAATTAGAGAATAAAAAAAATTAGTTTGTCAGCCTCTTTCTGAACACTGATATGGAATGCTATAACATGTCGTCTGATGCACAACTATTAACTAATATGGTTATAATTTACTTGATTATTGAAGTTGGTTTGTAATTAAACTGGATTTTTTATGTCTGACATAAGTCTATCTGTTCCCCATTCGTATTCGTAAAATATTGTCTTTATAAAACTTAATGTGTCTTGGACCGGATTATACCGGTATTTATGACCTGTCATTGTAATTCGACTTCCATTTTAAAATGTATGTCATTTTACACCTTTGAAATTGTTTACCGATTTGATAACAGAATTCTATCTTATCTGTCTTTTTAAGTCAAACTTAAACTATCACTTAACAGACATTAAAACATGTATCTATAAATTATATTTTTGAAACAAGTTTGGAATTTTTTGGCTCACATTTCTAAAAAGTTGCAAAAACCTTTCAAATTTGGTGAAAACGATGGCGAAAAGATTGTTTAACCAAGCGCAGGCCCTGGTGCATGCTATTTATACTTTTCTCATGCCTTTTTAACTAAATGTGACCAAGTCCTAATCTGTTTCAGGTCAAGAAGTGGTAGTCCAAAGAAAACTGATAGTCCAAAGAAAATTGGTAGTCCAGAGAAAGGTAATATATAAATACAGTTAACTGTAGGCATGATACGTTGTGAAAATAGTTCACTTCTAACTACCTATCAATTGTCATTCATCTTCTTGAATTAATATCACTTTTGACTTGTAACAGTTAAACTAACCGTTTCCCTGATACTACGAAACTGAAACAAATTTGCAGCAGATCACTTTGAACACATCTATGATCTAGACAAAAAATATTGAAAATCTATATATGAAAGAAGAGCTATTGAAAAGGGTTGAAAAAGTTGTGACAAAAGGAATAATTATACCCCCTTCAAAGAAGAGGGGGTATATAGGAGTCAATGTGTTGGTTTGTCTGTCTGTCAGTCGGTCGGTCGGAAGCCATATTTTGTCCGGCCGATTTCTTACAAATCACTGGGTGGAATATAATAAAATTTTACATGAAGCTTCTATACCTAGAGATGATGTGCATATCCTAAAGGGGTTACAATTGCATGTTATTTTACAGAGTTATGGCCCTTTTACTTATTAAGTTATGGTGTAGGTCAAGGTGCTGTTTAGGGGGTATTTATCATCTTCAGTGATAGTTCTAGTTTTCATTGTGAGCATTTTGTCCTTTGACACAATGTTTTCAAAAGTCATCTGCTGCAGAGGCGTCAGAAAGTGTCTGTATGTGGGAAAGGGTTAATGCTTTCCCTCATATAGACGCTTTCTGACGCCTCTGCAGCAGACAGCTTTTTGAAAACGTAGTGATAAAAGAAGAAATTGCACAAAACGTGCAATTTCTCCTTTTGCCACATGTTTTCCACTTTTTGTCATAGGTTATCCATTCAATTATGGAGATTTTTTTGACAAAATACGTTCAAAGTCGTCTGCTGCAGAATTGTCGTATGAGGGAAAGGGTTAATGCTTTCCCACATGTTTACGTATTTTGACAGATAGGCAGCTGACAACTTTTGAAAACAATATGTCCATTTCAACTAGATCAAATAATGATTCTTTCATTTATTGAGATGATCCTTATCTGCCTGAAAGTTTTCAATTTTGACTGCTTCAGACTTGTTGTATGCTGGAGAGGGTAAAGTATGTAATAGTAATTCAAATGAATTTAACCCTTTCCCACTTGTAGGCGCATTTTAACACATCTACAGGAAACGGCTTTTAAAATCATTGTGGCGAAGACGAAATTGCTCACAACTCTTTTCAGTAATAACACTTTCAATTTTAGAGGTTTTCTATATTGTTGGCCAAATGTTTTCAGTCTTCTGCTGATTTATTGTATGTGGGAAAGGGTCAAAGACATGATGTCAGTGTAAAGGAAGTTTCTGTGGCTCATTATGAAGAGAGAACAAATATTTGTACCTGCTGATTTATGATAAGAAAAGTTGATGGGTTATGTGTTCACTACCGGTATATGATATTCTAGAGTCATGTGCTTTAATTTAACCCTTTCCCTCATATAGATGCTTTCTGACGCCTCTGCAGCAGATGGCTTTCTGAAAACATAGTGACAAAAGAAGAAATTGCTCAAAACAAGCAACTCCCCTTTGCCACAACGTTTTTCTCTTTTAGTCATAGGTTATCCATTTAATTGTAGAGATTTTCTATTTTTCGACAAAATACGTTCAAAGTGGTCTGCTGCAGAATTGTTGTATGAGGGAAAGGTTTAACTCTTTCCCATCTGTAAATGCATTTTGACAGTATTTGAATGTTTATTTCAGTATTTGAATGTTTATTTCAGTATTTGAATGTTTATTTTAGGTGTGGATTCAGACTCTGATGACTCTATTATTGGTAGAAAGAAGAAGATAATTGAGAGTGATGATGGACTGTCCGATATGGAGGGCGGAGAGCCAGTGACTGGTAATTTATTTTACCCCCTTTGTCCTTGTCAAATGTTTGCACCTTTCCCAAATATAGACGCATTTTGACCCATCTGCAGCAGACGTCTTTTGAAATCATTGTGGCCAAAGGAGAAATTGTTCAAAACAAGCGCAATGTGTTCAACTTTTTTCAGTAATTATACCTTCATTTATAGAGGTTTTCCAGATTTTTCCTAGATGTTTTCAAAGTCGTCTGCTGCAGATTTGTTGTATGTGGGAAAGGTTTAATTGGTTGTTAATTTTTAAAAAAGACCAAATTGTAGGATAATATTTCATATGTCTAATATATGTTCATTGCCCATGATACACAGTATGTAGTTATGACACTATTAACTATTAACCCTTTCCAGCAGTCAACTTTTGAAACTCTATTTATTATTCAATTTTTACTTTTGCCACAATATTTTGAAAAGTTATCTCCTGTAAAGGCGTATACAATATGTTGCGAGTTTTACCATTAAATTTACAGACTTGAAGAAATTACTGATGACATTCACTACAGATTGCATCGGAAATCTGCAGCAGACGGCTTTTTGAAAACATGGTGACAAAAGAGGAAATTGCTCAAAACAAGCAATTTCTCCTTTTGACACAATGTTTTCAACTTTTTTTTCAGTAATTTTATCTTCATTTCTAGAGATTTTCTATGTCTTGAGTAGAGGTTTTCAAAGTCGTCTCTGCCGAGCCCCTGTTGCTCAGTTGGTAACGACGCAGGATGTAAATCCAGGGGTTGTGAGTTTGAATCCCGGCTCGGCCAACTTTCTTTCCGAGGATTGACAAAAGTCAATGCGACATGCGTCATTCGTCTTCCACCAATGGGCTAAGTCTATGTGGAAAAGCAGCCAGTTGCTTGGGAAGATTGTTGTGTGGAGTACTGGTGTGAGAAAACCAGGAAATGCATGAGTAGGTGAACTGGCCGGCATGATATAACTTGAGAATTTTTTAAAAACGGCGTTAAACCCCAATCAATCAATCAAAGTCAACTGCTGAAGATTTGTTGTATGTGGGAAAGGGTTAAGTAATATCAAAATGTATGCAAAACATCACAGTCCATTTAATTTGCCTCTGGAAAAGTTTCACAAAATTTAGATTCTCACAAATAAATAGTGTTTTACATTTATTAAATTATGGGTATTTCAGCCACTGTAACTGACTTGTTTGGAGATGCAGATGACATCAGTTCTGACGAAGATGATAAGAAAAGAGATGATGATGATGAGGATGACGTCCGGCGTAACGGGGATGAGGATGAAGACGGAAAACCAAGGGTAGGTTTATCCTGACAACTTTTAACTCCTGCAGCAGACAACTTTTAACTCCTGCTGCAGACAACTTTTAACTTCTGCTGCAGACAACTTTTAACCCTTTTCCACAAACAAATCTGCAGCAGATGACTTTGAACACATCTTATCAAAAACACGAGAAATCTTTATATATAAAGGTTTACTTACTTACAAAAGTTGAAAACGTTGTGGCAAAAGATTTGAGCAATTTCTACTTTTGTCACAATGTTTTCAAAATGCGTCTGCTGTAGATGCGTCAGAAAACGTCTATATGTGGGAAAGGGATAATCCTGCAGAAGACAATTATTTATACATTTAATTATTTAATAAGAGCACACAACTTTAAAATCATCTACTCAAGATATGGAAAATCTCTAGAAATTATGGTATCATTACAGCAAAAAGGGTGAGCATGTTCTTCCTTTGTCACAGAAACCGGGTGTCCCGGGTTCGATCCCCAGTCGCGGCACTACGGTCATGGTGGAGAGCTCTTGGGCAAGGCACATTTTCTAGCCTAGTACTGGTTTGTTTACCCAGGGATCATGAATAATTAAATTTAATTGCGCGCTTAATGACCTTAGCTGTCGATGCGCCATAAAACAATATACATTCATTCATTCCTTTGTCACAATGTTTTCAAAAGTTACCTCCTGCAGATGCATCAAAATGCGTCTATAGGTGGGAAAGTGTTAAAAAAGCCCTCCTTCAGCTACCATTCTAAAGGATCCAAACGGATACTGTTTTTAATAGATAGTTCTTGAAAACTTCTGTGTTTAAATGCACTGGCTGATCTGGATCGGCACTGGTTGCAAATGCTATTTGGTTGGTTTTCCCAGAGGCTCATCCATATCTTATTAACTGATATCAAAACAAATGAATAAAGGACGGAAAAATCTGGATGCAATCCTTTATAGAAAATATTATTTTTGAAGACAAACTGAAAAACATGGCAAATGCAATGTGACATGAATAGTGGGACAATTTTTGTGTCACCTACCCTGGTAGTCAGACGTCATCAGTCTGTCTTTACATGTTGGCAGGCAACACTTTCTTCAAACTCTCTTGTAGCGGTATTAAAGTTGACAAAGTAATTGACTAATTCAGCTGATAATTTATCTATACAATTTCGACAGAGAGCTATGATAGACGGCTCTGATGAAGAGAATCGGGAACCGGAGGAACAGCCAGAGACCAGAATAGAAGTTGAAATCCCAAGGATTAATACAGATCTCGGCAAGGCTTTACATTACGTAAAACTACCTAATTTTCTCAGTGTGGAGACAAGGTACACTGTTATAAGCTTTTTTCCTCTGCCTTATTATATCCCCAAATACAAGGTGTATTGGGGTCATGATGTTGGTCAGTCTGTGTTCAAATTTTGCCAGCACAACCATTTGTAGGATTTTAACCCTTTCCCACATACAATAAATATGCAGCAGACGACTTTGAAATTATCAAGTGCAAAATATAGAAAATCTCTATAAATGATAGTATGATTATTGAATAGAGTTGAAATCATTGCGACAAAGTGCGAAATTGCTCAAATCATTGTGACAAATGGAGAAATTGCTCATTATGAGCAATTTTTAGCTCTACTGGCCAAAGGCCAGAACGGCTTATGTCGTGGCGATTTGTCCGTCGTGCGTGCGTCCGTTAACAATTTCTTGTTAACACGATACAGTCTTCACTTTTGATTGTATCTCAACCAAACTTATACAGTAGTTAGATATCCATGAGAGCTCGGTTCCTTTTGAAAACCAGCCAGATCCGCCCATGCATGACTGGATTATGGCCCTAATTTAAATTTAAATTGGTGCCCCAAAAAAAATGGTTGTACCCTTAAAATTGCTGGTGGTTCCTCCTCCCTAGACATTTTATCCTGGAACAGCCCTTAGTCAAAATTATCTGTTCCCGGAAAACATTTGATGGAATTCTAAGTAAATACACGTCAACATTTCCACTGTGTTACAATACACTTGGGGCCAATGGGATAAGTTGTGTTCCCCAATTTTTTTTTGTGGTTTGACAGTCACCACAATGCTGACAGAAACAACAACAACGAAGAAATTTACATAGTCAGTTTTGTACAGCCTGTTGACTTTTTATTCCTTACTGCAAACCAATTAACCTACATCCGTTAAATTGCCAAATACATAGTTCCATCAGTGATTCAGAGACACGATTAATAATAATCATGTCAGTGCTACTTTGGTATCGGATTGATGCTAAGATTTGAGATTTATTGAGATAATATCTACATAGAGTTAAATTATGTAAAAATTATCTTTCTTCATGTTTGGGCAGATAATAAATATCATTGCATGTTCTATGATACTAAAAACACCTCAATGACGCAGTAGAATGCGTCTGGAAATTCCAAAAGGTTCTATAAATAGCTCGCGAGACTGTTATCGATTGTTCTTAAATCTCAATATTATAAACGCTTTATTTTGTAGTTGTTGCAATATATGAAAGCATCTAGTGGATAAGACTAATTTAAGACGATGTCATGCAGTGTACAAGTTACACACGTCTGTACGTTCTAGGCCTACACCGAGATACTGCTTGTTACTTTGCAGGATTTTCTAAACGATCATCACTACTGTGCCATCGGCGCTTTGATTATACAATGAGATTTCTACTTTCAGACCATTTGATCCATTAACTTATGAAGATGAGATAGATGAAGATGATGTGTTAGATGAAGAAGGAAGAACTAGAATGAAGTTAAAGGTAAGACAACTAATACTGATGCAGTGCAATAGTGTTAGATGAAGAAGTAAGATCTAGAATGAAGTTAAAAGTAAGACAACTAATACTGATATAGTGCAATTTTTATCAAGGTGATGTTACCCAGGTTTTTTGGCTCGGCTTAGCACAAAGTGCTAAAGACGAGCTTTTGTGATCACCCTGTGTTTATAGTTTAATACAGGGTTCACACAGACCTGGAAAACGAATATTCACTGAAAATGAAAATTTTCGATTTTATCATGGGAAACTCAACATGTCATGGATGTTGTCAAAGCTTGTGTATTTCAGTATCTATTTATAGATCTACCCGTACCCAATGCCATTTTCATTTACGTGGTAATATTTATCTGATAATCAGTTGCTCAATTGTTACCAGGATTCTTATTTTCATTGGCTAGCAGATTTGGAAGTAGCTTATCTACCGGCAACGAAAAACATTGTTTCAAAATGGCGAACGGTAACAAAAAATTGCGAACATTTGATGTTTGTCAAATGTTCTGCCCCAAAAAAGCAACGGATCAATGATAACCCTTTCTTTCAGATCCCTTCGTGTTTTGTTCATGCGGACACGTTTTTAGCAGAAACAAGTGATGCTTGTGCAAATCCAAAGAAAGGGAAACTGAAAGGAAGATCGTCGATTTGTGTTGATTGATAGGGAAAAATTAAAGTCCGTTCTTTCTAAACAAATGGTTAAATGTTAACCTAATTTCAAGAAATAGTAATGTTATTGTTGCACATTTCAATCCTGGAAAAAGGGGAAGAGTCATGGAAAAATCATGGAATTTCATCAGCTGAAATCTGCATGAACCCTGTTTACTAGTCAATTTAGACATCAAAATAGTAAGGAAATAAAGCTATTCACTTATTCCACAGGTTGAAAACACAATACGCTGGAGAAGCCAGAAAGATGAGGAGGGGAATGAACTGAAGGATGACTTTGACAAACCTATCAGAGAGAGCAATTCCAGGGTCATTCGATGGTCAGATGGCAGGTAGAATTTCGCTCTTTTATGCATTTTAAACCTTTTCCCACATACAGACGCTTTTTGACGCCTTTCTAGCAGAAGAATTTTGAAAAAATTGCTCATGATGATCAATTTCTCCATTTGCCACAATGTTTTCAACTCTATTCAATAATTATACTTTTATTATGCCCCCCTCGAAGAAGAGGGGTATATTGCTTTGCACATGTCAGTCTGTCGGTAGACCAAAGCTTGTCTGAGTGAAAACTCAACAATGCCTGGACCTTTGATCCTCAAACTTGACTTAGATGATACCTTTTGATTTTGAGGTCATCAGGTCAAAGGTCAAGGTCACAGTGACATTGAACGCAAAAAACTTGTCAGAGTAATAACTCCACATTGCCTGCACCCATGGACCTAAAACTTGACATGGTGACTGAGGGTGACAAGTAGATGACCTCTATTGATTTTTAGGTCATCGGGTCAAACATCTCTTGTTTAATTAGATTTTCCATATTTTTGTAGGTGTGTTTTCAAAGTCGTCTGCTGCAGATTTGGTGTATGAAGGAAAGGGTTAACATTATTCAAACATACTACAAATTTGCAGGAGATTACTTTGAATGCATCTGGGTAAACATATATATAAATGAAGTATAATTATTGAATAGTGGTGAAAACATTGTGGCAAAAGGAGAAACTTCTCATTATGAGCAGTATCACCTTTTGCCTCAATATTTTCAAAATATGTCTGTTGCAGGGGTGTCAGAAAGCATCTGTATGTGGGAAAAGATTAAACAATGTAAATCAACAAGTGTTAGTAGCCCTCAATTATAAAACTTCAATCCATTTTTCCTATGACATATGTTTTGCATACTATGGCTAAAGTGAACTTTTAAAAGGCTTCTCCTCTGAAAGTATCTTGCAGATTTGCAACAAAATGAGTTATACATGACAAATCACTGTAGATCAAGCCAGCTGTGGGTGTGTTAATTTGCTATTCTTAGCCCTATATGGGAAAAAGTTTGAATACTTTTCACTTTCTATTTTCAGTATGTCCTTACATCTTGGGGAAGAAATCTTCGACATTCATACTATGCCCATACAGGGTGACTTTAATCATTTGTTTGTGAGACAAGGTACTGGTCTGCAGGGACAGTCTATATTTAAAACTAAACTATCATTCAGGTAACACAATCAGCTTTTTCACCTCTACCTCATACAAGAAATCTGCAGCATATTAGCCTTTTTTCCACTTTATGTGTCTTAACCCTTTCCCTCCTCATACGTCAATTCTGCAGCAGACAACTTTGAACATATTTTGTCAATTAATAGAAAATCTCTATAATTGAACCTATGACTAAAAGTGGAAAACATTGTGGCAAAAGTAGAAATTGCTCGTTTTGAGCAATTTCTTCTTTTGTCACTATGTTTTCAAAAAAACGTCTGCTGCAGAGGCGTCAGAAAGCGTCTTTATGAGGGAAAGGGTTAAACCCATTACTTCACATGATATTTCAAATGTTGTCCACTTTACAATCAACAGATGAACAAGTTGAAAAATCGGGAAAGCTTGACAAAGAGTTGAAAATATTACAATTAAAGGTGAAATTGCCTGTTTGAGCAATTTCGTATTTTATTGCAATGTTTCCAAAGTCGTATGCAACATCAGGCCTCAAATGTTGTCAGTGTGAAGTAATGGGTTAAATACAATTTGGGAAAGAAAAGACCATAGATATTTTCAACTTAAGTAAAATATACTTCTCCTTTTATAAATCTACTCGGTTAAGCTGAAATATAGAAATATAGCTGTGCCCCAATAGCTCAGTCGGTGGCAATGTGGGCTGTCAATCCAGGGATTGAGTGTTTGAACCCCAGCTTGGCAAACATTCTTTGCACGTTTGACAAGAAGTCACTGAAATATACGTCATTCATTTTTCTACCAATGCGCTAACAGTTTATGTGGAAAAGCAACCAGTTACTTGGAAAGTCTGTTGTTTATAGTACTGGTTTGGGTAAGGCAGGAACAACATGGGTAGTTGTACTGGCTGCAGGCATATAACTGAAAAATTGTTGAAAAGGGTCTTAACCCTTTCCCTCATATAGACGGTTTCTGACGCCTCTGCAGCAGATAGCTTTTTGAAAACATAGTGACAAAAGAAGAAATTGCACAAAACGTGCAATTTCTCCTTTTGCCACAATGTTTTCCACTTTTTGTCATAGGTTATCCATTCAATTGTGGAGATTTTCTATGTTTTAACAAAAAGTCGTCTGCTACAGAATTGTCGTATGAGTCAAAGGGTTAAACCCCCAAACAATCAATTATTACCTAAACAATATATTTATACTTTATTAGCTCGCCTATTCGAAGAAATAGGGGAGCTTATGTTATCACCCCGGCGTCCGCGTTGGCGTCCGCGTTGCCAGCTTGGTCAAACCTTTGTGTGCAAGGCCTTTTCTCAGACACTGTGTATGCTGTTGCTTTGAAACTTCACACACTTATTCAGGATCATTAGGAGACCTTGTATGTCAAGTCCCATAACTCTGGAATGGATTTTGACTGAATTGTGCCCCTTTTTGGACTTAGAAATTTGGTCAAACCTTTGCGTGCAAGGCCTTTTCTCAGACACTGTGTATGCCGTTGCTTTCAAACTTCACACACTTATTCAGGGTCATTAGGGGACCTTGTATGTCAAGTCCCATAACTCTGGAATGGATTTTGACTGAATTGTGCCCCTTTTTCGACTTAGAATTTTGGTCAAACCTTTGCGTGCAAGGCCTTTTCTCAGACAATGTGTATGCTGTTGCTTTGAAACTTCACACACTTATTCAGGATCATTAGGGGACCTTGTATGTCAAGTCCCATAACTCTGGAATGGATTTTGACTGAATTGTGCCCCTTTTTGGACTTAGAAATTTGGTCAAACCTTTGCATGCAAGGCCTTTTCTCAGACACTGTGTATGCTGTTGCTTTCAAACTTCACACACTTATTCAGGGTCATTAGGGGACCTTGTATGTCAAGTCCCATAACTCTTGAATGGATTTTGACTGAATTGTGCCCCTTTTTCGACTTAGAATTTTGGTCAAACCTTTGCGTGCAAGGCCTTTTCTCAGACACTGTGTATGCTGTTGCTTTGAAACTTCACACACTTATTCAGGATCATTAGGGGACCTTGTATGGCGTTGGTATCAGCATTGCCAGGTTAAGATTTGCATGCAAGTATTGAACATTTGTGATATCTTGCAATAAATAATAGTGTGTGGTTTTATCTGATACTGATACTGTAAGTCTTCGGTATTATGTTCACTATTGGCTTACATCGTATATAAACCAATTTACAGATTTAAAAGGCCTGTATGGACTTGGTTAACATTTGCATGGAAGTATTGAAAAGGTGTATTATCTTGCAATAGGTGATACTGTGTGACTTTACCTAATGCTATAACTGTTCTGAAGTAGGCCCTGATAGGCGAGCTATATTGTCCTCCGACAACTCTTGTTTAAACATTATTATCTGTTAATGACATTTTCTATTGATATTTTCCCACAGTAAGTCATGCTCAGGAGACTACCCTTTCCCACATACAGACGCCTTCTGATGCCTCTGCAGCAGACGATATTTGAAAACATTGTGACAAAAGAAGAAATTGTTCATGTTTTTGGACTGAATGTTTTCAAAAGTGGGTGCTGCAGATTTGCTGTATGTGGGAATGGGTTGAAAACAAAAAAATGATATTTAAGAACTGGATTAAACAGAGGACCCTTGAGAATACGTCTTCTATTCTTTTTATACCCTTTTCAAAGAAGAGGGGGTATATAGGAGTCACTGTGTCGGGCAGTCTGTCTGTCGGTCGGTCGGAAGCCATATTTTGTCCGGCCTATTTCTTACAGACCACTGGGTAGAATTCAATACAATTTTACATGAAGCTTCTATACCAAGAGGAGATGTGCATATCCTAAAGGGGTTACAATTGCATGGTATTTTACAGAGTTATGGCCCTTTTACTAATTAAGTTATGGTGTAGGTCAAGGTGCTGTTTAGGGGGTATTTTGTCCGGCCTATTTCTTACAAACCACTAGGTGGAATTCAATAACATTTTACAGGAAGCTTCTTTACCAAGAGGAGATGTGCATATCCTAAAGGGGTTACAATTGCATGATATTTTACAGAGTAAAGGCCCTTTTACTAATTAAGTTATAGTGTAGGTCAAGGTGCTGTTTAGGGGGTATTTATCATCTTCAGTGATAGTTCTAGTTTTGTATGGGAAAAGTGCAGTAAAATTCATGAACAATATTTTAATTTAATTTATATTTTAAAATAAAATCCATCTTTTCCACACATAATATATAATTATATTTGTGTTTTACTTTCTACAGACCGCATTCCACAGAATCCTTCACACATAGAAAGATGACCTTGTCCTTGGCAGATAGGTCCACCAAAAAGCAGAAAGTAAAGATATTGCCCATATCCGGTCATGACCCAGAGTCACAGAGAGCTGAAATGATCAAGGTAAATGTTAACTGTTCACTTCATATCATATGTTAATCCTTTACCTTCTGCAAGTTTTTTAGATGTGGGAAAGGGTTAATATTGTGTCACCAGCTTTGGCTAGTTGACACTTAAGAATTACTTATCCATTGTCTGTCTGTCACATTTTGGTTTGGTCTTAAGAATTGTGTACTGTTCAATGACATACTTTAACCTTTTTATTCTCTTGTCAGAGCCATCTGCTTTTAATATGTCTTAGGAAAAAATGAAAGATCGAGAGAATTGAAAGTTGAACTGAAAAATTGTTGAAAACATTGTGGGAAAAGGATAAATAGATAGGGTTTATTTTAAAACATGTCTTTATGAGAAGTGTCAAAGTTGTCTGTGAATGTTGAAGGGTTTACTTTTATCACATTCCCTTATACAGAGGATAATTAATGCTCCTGCAGAAGATGACATTAAAAAACCTTGGGAAATAAATGAAATTGCTCTTTTTGCACAATATAGTCAACTCCCATTAAAAACTGCATTGTCAGTTTTCTAGATATTACTTTTCCCTCATATATTTTCAAGACAGGAAATCCCTTAACAAATAAAGAGGATTTTTGATACCTCGGCAATTTGAAACATTGTTGAAAAAAGAAAAGTGCTCTATATGAACAAAAAAAGATCATTTTCCAAAAACGTTTTTATTTCAGTATCAAAAGTATACTTTCCTTTTTTCAGATGTTACAATATTGAGAAAAAAAATTATTGAGTAGAGATTATAATAATTATTCCTTCTTGCCACAATGTTTTCAAAATTTGTCTGCTGCAGATACATTAAATTAGATCTGCATGTGAGAAAGAGTTCACATAAATACTAACATATATTTGATTTTCTATGATCTAGAAAGAAGAAGAGAGATTGAGAGCTTCAACAAAAAGGGAGAGTTTAAAGAGAAGGGTCAGAGAAAGGGCTCATGCTAAGGGACTAGGTGCTGGATACCTGGAGGGTGATGAAGATGATGAAGATGACGAAGGAATCTCTATATCAGCTATCAAAAATAGATTTAAACCTGGTGCTAAGAGAGGTAAAGGCTTTCGTTTTTGTTTGATTGGTTGATGTTTAATGCAGTTTTAAAATGATTTCAGTACCCACCACAGCCAGTTCACCTACCCATGTCTTTTCCATATAGATATTTATTCCATGGAAAAGAATGACGTTAATCACAAAAGATCACTTCAGTCAATGTAAATAAAGAATGGCTTAGTACATGCAGCCCTGGTGGTTAACACTGAACAATTGCAGCTCGTCTTTCTTACTTGGTTGATGCATGTGTAGATAGAATGAATGAAACTACTACCAAACTGATTTGTCTGAAACACAAAAGGAGTAGAATTATATTCACATAGATAAAGCAGACGCATTTGAGCGTCTTTTTCTCTTTTGCCACTATGTTTTCTTCTCTATTAAATAATAATACTTTCATTTATAGAGATTTTTAATATTATTTCCTAGATGTATTCAAAGTTGTCTGCTGCAGATTTGTCCTTTATGGCAAAAAATAAAATATCTTTGATGAATGATTTTTTAAAAAAGTTTTCATGTCTTAAACAAGTTATTAAACATCAATTTCCAAATGTACATTTGTACACAAGTTTTGTTTTCATCAATATTTGTTCATCTGATAGTACAGTATTGTTTTGTTCTCGTGTTTCAGATCGGCCCAATATTTGTTCATCTGATAGTAAAGTATTGTTTTGTTCTCGTGTTTCAGATCGGCCCAATATTTATTCATCCGACAGTGAAGATGCCTATGACTCTGATAAAGAAGATTCTGGTGCCAAACGTCTCATGAAGGCAAAGAAATTCAACATCAGTGATGATGAGGTATGTGTTTTGTTCAAAAGCGTCTCAATCCCTCTCCTGATGTATGCGACCCGACTCAAAACAGCATTTTCTTAACCTTTTCCTATGATCGAGAAAATCTGCAGCAGGTGACTTTGAAAACTTTTAGGCGAAAATATGCAAAATCTCTATAAATAAAAGTTGAATAGAGATTAAAACCTTGTGGCAAAGGGAGAGCAATTTCACCTTTTGTCACAATGTTTTTGAAATTTGTATGCGGCAGATGCGTAAAAATCCATCTGTACACAGGAAAAGGTTGATATTTTAGCACCAATTAAAACTACATTTGCGATTAATGTTGTCCAAGATATGCCTGCTACCCATTTTTATTTTGTAGAAGAAAAAATGCACCATAAATATATAAGAACATGTCAAAAATCAATGAAGATCATACCAATTGTAGCAGCTGAGTGGAATAAGAGATGACTATATTATAGTAGTTTCTTGGCTCCTAAACTATAAGATTACACTCTGCTCTGGTATGTGATTGGTATGATGCAAATTCATGTTATATATTATTGGAACTAAAGAGAAATGTTTTGTCTTTTGCATACGCACAAAATGGGGTTTAAGAGATGACTAAATCATAATTGCTTGGCTCCTAAACTATAAGATTACACTCTGTGCTCTGGTATGTGATTGGTATGATGCAAATTCATTCTCGAAAATTGACAAAACATTTATCCAGGGGTTGAAAAATTTTCTATATGCCACTAGTCCTGTAGGACTAGTGCTATCAAATTTCTACTCGCCCTGAACTGAAAACCACTCGCCCATATAATATTTACTTTGCCATATTAATTAATGCTGAAAAGTATGTTTGCTTATGTAATTAATAGTTTTTGTTAAATAAACTTGATTGGAACAAATATTAAGATTGTTTTTTTCATGAACTTTTCTGATACACTTTGCCATGGCAGACTGACCGGATTTGGTATCGGCATTATGTTTTTCTACACAACATTTGTGTTTGGTACTTTTGTCATGAAAACGTAAACTTTCTTTTTTAAAATTAACGGAAATACCTTGAAATAGGTTTTGACTTAGTGTCGGCAATAGATGGGTATGAGGTACATATCGTGCAAAACAGATGTAGGTCCCGAACCTCCGCCCACGGGAACTCTTCTAACCACGATTCTTGGATAACACGTTGTCTCTTTCCTTTGTCATAGCTCCTTTGATCCGATTTACGTTTTTCAATTTGTCGTTTAGACCGATCCGACTCTTTTTTCTCATCATCGCCTCCCCCGGCTTTACCAAAGAAAGATCGTATGTCCGAGGACCTGTATGTCCTTACTAGCCATTTTTGAGTTTGACAGATAGCGGGAGAAATACGAAGCGATGACTGGTTTGTTTATTGGTGATGGGCGGGTATAAAACACGTAGACCGTCGGATAACACGTGCTTTGTTTTATTTCATTATTTCGGTGTATCTTAAAATCCTAATTCCTGAGAACTTTTATCATAACATCAAATATCTGTACATGATCTAGAAAGATATACTTTAAAAAGCAAAAAAACAAAACGTATTAAAGCGGGTTTATTTTCGCTTACATTTTTATGTGATCCGCGTTTTATTCCATACCCTCAGCGATGATGACGTCACAGTCATAAACGCCTGGTAGCAAGTGTCTGAGTGACACTGATTGTTTTGTTTTACCGACGATGATACTTTTAAGTTTTTTAACATATTAAATCGCAAATACGCAACTACGCAACTACAAATATAATACAGTACTATTTTGCAACTTATTATATATCAACTAGTGAACATGATCTGTTGATTTTTTACTCGCCATGTCGGACTAGTGTTTTGTGAAACCTCCTCGCCCAACACTAAAACATACTCGCCAATGCGAGCGGGCGAGTGTAATTTTCAACCCCTGTTTATCTGATGTCTTTTTGTAAATAAAGAAAACTCACTGCCAATTTTCTAGTTTTTGACACTGGATAAACATGTTTTTGACTTTCCTCATAAATTAATTAACCCTTTCCTACATAGTACAAATCTGCAGCATTTGACTTTGAAAATATGTAGGAAAATCTCTATGATTGAAATTATAATGACTGAATTAAGATAAAAACATTGTAGCAAATGGAGAAATTGGAATTTCTCCTTTTCCATAATGTTTTCGAAAAGTCGTCTGCGGCAGAGGCGTCAAAGTATTTGATATTGGCACTCAAAACAAATGTTTTGCTTTTTTGGCTACACACAAAATGGGGTTTTAAGGATGTACACTTTATTTACAGCTCTGTTTCATGTTGATTGCCTCAATAGCTCAATCAGTAATTTCTCCTTTTGCCACAACGTTTTAAACCCCATTCTAAATCTAAACATTTATATAGAGAGATTTTCCAACAGATGATTTCAAAGTTGTTTGCTGCAAATTTGTTACAGGTGGGAAACGGTTAATTAATGTGATGATGGTGCTCAAACGAATTGTCTCGAAACTTAAGTATTCAGAGTTCATACAACATAGACTTTGAACGTATTTTGTCAAAACATAGAAAATCTCCATAATTGAATGGATAACCTATGACAAAAAGTGGAAAACATTGTGGCAAAAGGAGAAATTGCACGTTTTGTGCAATTTCTTCTTTTGTCACTATGTTTTTAAAAAGCTGTCTGCTGCAGAGGCGGCATAAAGCGTCTATATGAGGGAAAGGGTTAAGAACTTGAAATATGCCCCCTATATAAAGAGGTCTTTTTCGAGACTGAAAAGTTGCATTACATTATTTATTTCAGGATTCAGAAAAGGAAGATGAGCCCAAAAAGAAGAAAGCCCGTGTTGTTGAGAGTGATGATGAAGAAGCGGGTGGGTCGACCCAGGGAGGGAATGAGGAGGATATGGATACGGGTGGTGCTGGGGGAGGGAGTGGGGGTGAGGAGAAGGGACGGGGTAGTGGAGATGACTCAGACTGAAGTTGGAAATATACTACATGTATATCTATGAAGATATCTTCTAAAAGTCTGTGAACAGATTAAGAAGAGAGTAACTGTCAAACAATATGTTGTCCCTAACCCATATGCTGCAATATAAGACAGTTTCACCTTTATACCGAATGGAATTTATACTTAAAGAATTTGTCAGACAACTTTAATATCGTACAGCTAAATGTTAGTTCTTTACCTTTCGTGGAATCCGCTGTGGTCGAGTATTAGCGTCGGGGATTTCGAAACCGGTTGTCCCGGGTTTGATCCCCAGTCGCGGCACTACGGTCATGGTGGAGTGCCCTTGGGCAAGGCACATTTTCTAGCCTAGTACTGGTTTGTTTACCCAGGGATCATGAATAATTAAATTTAATTGCGCGCTAAATGACCTTAGCTGTCGATGCGCCATAAAACAATATACATTCATTCATTCATTCTTTACCTTCCGTTATGCTTATTAAAAGTCATGTAATGAGGAAAAACAGCTGTTGCACCATCATCAGTATAAATTGCCAGTAAAACTGGTATTATGTTCCCACATCACAATATAACAGAATAACTGATATTCTGATTAGGACTTTGTAATACAACATTGAAACACTGAAATCATACTTGTAAAGTATTCATTTATTCATTCATCCTATTCTTTCAAATTATCAATCATATTTGAATTCATTTTCAGTCCATTTGTTGTCTAATGGACTTCATTTCAGTGTTCAAATTCATTGAATTTGCAAAAAAAAGTTTTCCTTACCAAAAGAATAATCATATTATATTGAATGACATGTGTTCTGTATTGGAATAGTTACATTGTAAACTAACTTCTCTCCCCCATACAACACATCTGCAGCAGAAGGCAATGATATGGAACATTTCTTTGCATGAAAGAATAGAACAGTGTTGCAAATGTATTTGAATGCTGAATATGGTTAACCCTTTCCAACATACAACAATCTGCAGCAGACTATTATGAGAACATTTTGGCAAAGAATACGAATGTCTCTTTAAATAAAAGCGTAATTATTGAGTAGAGTTGAAAACATTTCTCCTTTTGCCACAATGTTTTAAAAAGTTGTCTGCTGCAGAGGTGTCAAAAAGCATCTGCATGTGGGAAAGGGTTAAATGTATTATGTTAGTACACTATCCTGTGTATATTAACCCTTTCTCACTTGCAGACGCATTTTGACTCTTCTGCAGCAGATGACTTGAAAACATTGAGCAAAAGGAGAATTGCTTATCACAATTTTTGCCTAGATGTTTTTAAAGTCATCTGCTTCAGATTTGTTGTTTGTTGGATGGTTGAACAAATATGACTCTAAGCAAAGAGCCATAAATGCACTATTAACTTTTGAAAACCTTACAGTTAACAAGAATGTCCAGTCACGGATCATTATTCAATGTCAATTGAAGAGTTTATATTTAAAGGGGAAGTAATTTTGATACATATCTATGGCAATGTAAGCCAGGATAAGAATGGGTTATCTCCCTTTGAACCCAATGTGGGAAAAACTGCACAAACTGTCTGCTTGTCATTGTAAATATTTGTAAAATAAGTAATAATAAAACAATAAAAGACATTTGAGATAAAACTTATTTTTACATGAGCTTTATAATCAGTACCAAAAGACAGAAAATATGTTTAATTCTGATTTAAATATAGAATTGAAAAAATTGTGGCAAAAGATAACTTTATCAAGAAAATCATTCTGTTTTGTAACAAAGCCTTTTCAGTTTGAACACTGAAAGAATATTTGTGTTTTACCAAAATGAGATGAGATTTACTCTAGATAATTGCCACCTGAATATCCATTTTCAGAGCGGCAAGTAATTTCTGAAATTGATAGTAAAATTCACAGACAAATAAGGAAGAATTTGATTTGACGTTGGGGATTTGAAGAATCGACTATGTCTTTTTAGAGCTGCAGGAGGCGGGGCTTGTTTTTATCTCACCTGAGCACAAAGTGCTCAAGGTGAGTTATTGTGATCACCTTTTGTCCGTTGTCCGTCAACTTCTTCCCCTCAGTAACCAGTATTTCAATTGGGATGAAACTTCACAGAAAGCATCCTCGCAATGATTTCAGCAGAATTTCTTCATTTTTGGGATCCATGGTAACGAAACGAAAAAACTTTAAATTCTTCTTCTCCAAAACTGGTTAGCAGATTTTCAAATAGTTTTTTAGAAATGTTCCTTGGATGACCCTCTATCAGATTCCTTCAAGCCATGTTGATTGGTCAAAAAGATGGCCGCCACAGGGCGGGGTTATTTTGTCTTATATGGCTTTAGTGAAAACTGGCCGCCAGTTGGGCTTATATGGCTAAAGTAAAAAAAAAAAAATCAGGTCAGCGATCCAGGGCCATCACGGCCCTCTATAAATTCACAGCCAAATAATAAAGAATAGATTTGACCTCGGGGTTCGATGAATCGGCCATGTCTTTTGAGAGCTGCAGGAGGTGGGGCTTATTTTCCTTAAATAGTGAAAAATTTAACAATCAACTTGTACACAAGCACTTGCTCGATTTGAAAATGATTTGGTACAAACGTTCCTTGTATAATCCTTTTCCAAGGCAGTTGAAATTATTCTGATACATTGAAAATCATCGGCTTGTTTTCCGTATATGTATATAGAGTGAAAACTTAAAAATATCTTCTACAAAATCATTGGTCCGATTTGAAAATAATTAGGCATAATTGTTCCATGTGTGAACCTCTACAAACATTGATGAAATTTCAAAATAAATTTCACAGGAAAGTTCCCTCTACGAGACTCTGAAGACTGTGAGACTCTGAGACAAGAAGTTATTTCTATCCGTTTGAAATGGTAGTAATGGCTGCCCTCCTTGGCGCTCAAGATTGTGGAGCTAGCATTACGACTGAATTAATGGTCTCTGAGCAAATGGACCAGAAGTACTGGTAACTTCCTGGAAAGAGGCCTCAAACAGTCAATCAATCGACCGTTGAAAAACATGGTTGCCAGGGGTTTGGGGGCTTGTTTTCCTTATATGTACGGAACACTTTAAAATTCTTCGTGTACAAAAGCACTGTCTTGAATTAAAACAAGTTAATGTCATATTACAAGTAATACAAGACAAGTCTTCTACCGGACGAGGACCGTTGACCTCTAAGTGTGACTTTGACCTTTGATGTGCAGACCTGTGTCTTGTGTGTCACATGTCACTTCATCATGGTGAACATGTGTGCCCAGTAACTTGAAAATCCTATGATGCATGGTTGAGATGTGAGCCGGACAAGGTAGTACTATTAAACTACTCATTTTGACCTTTTACCTCTAACAGTGACCTTGATCTTTAAGGTACAGGCCAGGGTCTGGTCTTATGCGCGACACGTCACCTCATCATGGTGAACATGTGTGCCTTGTAACTTGGGGAATCTTATGATGCATGGTTGAGAAGCGGGCCGGACTTGGTACAGTCCTATCAAACAGTACTCATTTTGACCTTTGACCTACTCAGTCAGAAAACCGTTTTATCTGCAGATGGCCATGGTGCATTCAGTTAACTTCCTCAACTTTGATGGCTGGGGGTAATGGCAAGACCCGAGAAATCACTTGTATTTTCTATTTTAAAACCGACGGAAAGGTTATTAATCCTTTCGCACATGCAGACGATTTTGACCACACTATTTTCGACTGCATTCAATAATAAAACTTTCGTTTAAAAATGTTTCAACATTTTTTTTCAAATGTTGCATATTTGCTGTATGTGTGAAAATGTTGGCAATAACGATCGACATTTTGGCATCAACGATCAAACTTAAACAGTCTTTATGAGGTCCTAAGAACTATTGGAGGTTTCTAGCACACACGTATCACGAAATGGTGAAGAAGAAGATAACGATCAGAATGTGTTGAAACACGGGGTGTCTTAAATAATCGCTATCTTAATGAGCCCAGAAATGACCCAAAAATTCCGGATGTAATAAGAATCAATTTTATTTGAAAAATCCAAAAAGGTGTGTATATATAAAGCTTTGTCTAAACAGAAATATAATAAAAACAAGAGGGCCATGATGGCCCCTTATCGCTTACCTGAGTTCATGGATCTTCAATAAGTTTTAACTCTTAACATATAATCAGGAAAACGGGCCCCCTTCCCCTGCCAAATTATTTTTAAATCGGGCAGTACTTTTAGACAAGAAGATCTTTAAAGATTTAACTTTATACATATAAGAAAAATAAGCCGCCTCCCCTGGGTCCAAGAATCGGAATAATTTGAATAAACTTGGTAGATGGTCAACCAAGGAACACTTGTTCCAAATTATTTTTAAATTGGCCAATACATTTGGACGAGAATAAGGTCCAAGTTTTTTCTTGCTAATTCCATGACAACCAGATTTTGTACACTGTATATTTTGCGGCCTACAAAAGCGACACGAGTCTCATAAGATCCTTTTCTCTGTTACTGTTTAGTAACACACCGCTATCATTCTGTACCTTATAATTATAGGAACATAAATGTTTCCATAACCATTTCCTTTTTATTTTGTTTCGAAAAGGGAAAATAAATAAATATGGAAACATGACGGAAACAAGCTTATTGAGCTTTCAAATAAACATGCTTAACAAACATATTTAAACTAAAAACATGCTTCTATCCTCCATTCTGTAACTTCTTTCTTTTTTTCTTTTTTTTTTTCTTTTCTCTCTATATGCTTCATTCTTTTTCTCTTATTCTCAATTTCTCTCTCATATTGATTTAATTACTACGCCTTTTGTTGCCCTCTGATCACGTTGTATAATATATTGCAGAGCTGTCATTTATGTATTATGTACATACTCAGCATCGAAATAAAATATTGTTGTTATTGATGTTTGAAAGAGGACCATCTTAGGACCATTCTTGTGAAATTATTTGTAAAGTGGTTCACTGTTTAACTAGGAAACCTTTTTTAAGTTGATTAATGTAAGTGCATCACAATAGCTCATCCTGCACTTTGCGACCAGGTGAGCTAATAAAAGAAAGCGCTCAAAAGGAAGTATGTGTCGCCTTCCGAAAGGTCAGGTCAGTAATGTAAAGTGAGACAGACAAACGATGGAGAGGTGCCCCCATGTGTCACCCTGCAAAAGCAGGTGGTACACAAATATCTAAAATATATTACCCAAAACTAGGTTTCATTCTCTCTTTCACACAAACACAATATGTTTCAAAACCCATTATCATTTATTGAACTTGTTTATAAACTGTCTTAACATCTTCCGCGATACAGATTACATCTGACTCGTATTGCAGCAGACGACATGAAAACATGGTATATGAAACATTGTTCAAAATTAAAATTGTCTCCTTTTCTTACCATAGTGTCTACCCTATTTATAATACACTTTTCAAATTTCCATTTTATTTTTATTTATGCAATTTCTTTTTTTACGAAAACGCCTTTTCACTGCTTTAATAGATGGTCCCGAATTGCATAAAGTAATAACTTTTTTTTAAAGATCTTGTTAAAGTATCCTCTTAAAATGTAATAAGGTTAATTGTTATTTATTATAATATTGTAAACAAGAGCACCGCGTACGGCACAGACGCTCGACTGATAGAAAACAGAAAAAAAGCTGAGCTGAACAAAAAACCTTAACCGGATGACCACGCCGCCGCCACAGAAAAAAAGCTGAGCTGAACAAAAAAAAAACTTAACCGGACGACCACGCCGCCACCGACGACGACGCCAGGGTCATGACAATAGCTCTCGTTTTTTTCAAAAATCGAGCTAAAAATGATCCAAGGAACACATATATCGCTGCCAATATGTCAATAAGTGAAAGCATGGCATACAGACAGAAGATGTAGAAGTTATTTCTCATGTGACTCCCTGCTAAGGTAACACAATAATGAAATTACAAACAATCAATTACATGTATACACTAGAGACAACCATGCATAACAAGGACATTGTGAATGAAATAAAACAGTCGACGTAAACCCCACGTACTGCTGACGTCACTTCTTCACAATCCTGCGTGTAACCGGGTTGTCCCATGCACTGCTCATGCGTGACATTTGGATTTCTTTGGATATTGCGGTATATGGCATAGGAGTCTCTCTTTGTGCGGAACCAGTTTGCTCCAACCAATGTAAAATTGTTTTCGCTCACAGCTCTCTTGATGTCGTATAAACACCTGAAATTAAAAATAATATTTATAAGTTAAATCGAGGTAAAAATGGTATCTACGGAAGCGTCCTGGTGCCAATTCATAATGTTCTATAAAAAAGAATAACTCCTACGTAGGAGATAAAAAAGCCTAATTAGGACTTTGTAACTCCTACGTAGGAGATAAAAAAGTCTAATTAGGACTTTATAACTCCTACATAGGAGATAAAAAAAAGCCTAATTAGGAGTTAATAACTCCTACGTAGGAGATAAAAAAAAGCCTAATTAGGACTTTATAACTCCTACGTAGGAGATAAAAAAGCCTAATTAGGAGTTTATAACTCCTAATTAGGCTTTTTTATCTCCTACGTAGGAGTTATAAAGTCCTGTAGGACTTTGTAACTCCTACGTAGGAGATAAAAAAGCCTAATTAGGACTTTATAACTCCTACGTAGGAGATAAAATAGCCTAATTAGGACTTTATAACTCCTACGTAGGAGTTACGAAGTCCTACGTAGGAGATAAAAAAGCCTTATTAGGAGTTATAAAGTCCTACGTAGGAGTTATAAACTCCTAAATAGGCTTTTCTTTCTCCTGCGTAGGACAATGTAGGGCCAGAACAGCCTGTCATTGCAAGTAACACGAAGGCCCAGACAGTCTAAATACTACTTACATAAATGTGTAAAATGATTAGGAACTTGTGTAGATTCTGATAAAACAGAGCAGATGTTAAGGCTGATCTGAACTAACAATGTTGAGACATGCCAATTAGTACATTTTCAATGTCATACAACCTAGAAATGAGTGACACTCTGCAACAATGAATCGTTATGCATTTGCATGCAGTGTAGATCCAGATTAACCAGGCATCCGTGAAGTCTAATCTGGTTCTGTGCGTCAATAAGTCATAAAAAGCTTCAGGAAACTTCGGAAAAGCAGTATCCTTTTAAATCAATAGCATGGATATACAGGCATTTCAATTTATTTACCTGATATAATATTTAATGAGTCGTCGATTTCAAAAACATGAGGATATTCAGAAAAAAAAGAACAATTTTAAAAGAGCATTGAAGACTCTTTTCAAATGATTTTCAGAGGTGTCAAAGAATGTCAGTCTGTGGGAAAGGGTTAAATGAAAATTGGTTTTACCTCCCGGTCAGCGATGTACTACAGTCTCCAGCATATGACGTCATCAAGGTCCTATTAACTTGTTCCGTGTGTTTATATAACAGGAAGTAGTAATAATGCGGTTCGTCATTTGGAGGAAAAGGACCATTCCAAGTGATAATATCTTCACCTAAACATATGTAATTGTTTAAAAGATACATATTTTGAAATACACATAGTTTACAATAGTCGTTTGATTAAATGATTTTTACGCCAATTACAAACAAGAGCTGTCGGACGACAGCATGCTCAACTTTTTTTGTGCTTGCCAATAAAACAAAACTTTTTTGGGTGATAGAGAACTTTATCTTATTATTTATAAGCAATGTACTTTATAAGTCGAAAAAGAGTCACAATTCTTACAAAACCTTTACTGAATTATGCACTCTTGGCTGTTGGTGGAGGTAATGATGGTAAAAAAATTGTATTAAGTGTTAAAGCTTTATCTCTAATTGTTTTGAAAAAAATTGATTTGGTATCAATTACTTGACCAAAATTATAAATCGAAAAAGGGCCATAATTCTTAAACAAAACTTGACAGAGTTATGTAGCCTTGTCTGTTGATGGAGGTAATGATGATAAATAAGTATTGTAATTGTATAAGCTAAATCACTAATGGTTTTGAAAAAAAGTGAGGTGGTACGAACATCTGAACAAAAATTCTAAGGCGAAAAATGGCCATAATTCTTACAAAAACCTTGACAGAGTTATGTAATCTTGTCTGTTGCTGGAGATAATGCTGGTGGAAAAGTGTTGTAAGTTTCAAAGCAATATCTGTAATGGTTTTGAAAAAATGTAAATTGGTACAAAAATCTTAACCAAAATTCTAAGTGGAAAAAGGGCAATAATTCTAACAAAAATCTTGACAGAGTAATATTCTCTTGTCTGTTGATTAAGTTAATTATGGGGAACAAGTGTTGTAAGTTTTGAAGCCATATCTGTAATGGTTTTTAAAATAAGTAAATTGGTACAAAAAAAAATAACCAAAGTTTTAAGTCGAAAAAGGGCCATAATTCTTACAAAAAGCTTGACAGAGTTATGTTATCTTGTCTGTTGATAAGAGTTATGATGGTGAATATTGTTGTAATTTTCAAAGCAATATCTGTAATGGTTTTGAAAAACTGTAAATTCGTACAAAAAACTTTACCAAAATTCTAAGTAGAAAAAGGGCCATAATTCTTACAAGAATCTTGACAAAGTTATGTACTCTTGTTTGTTGATGGAGGTAATGATGGTGAATAAGTGTTGTAAGTTTCAAAGCAATATCTGTAAAGGTATTGACGAGTAAGGGAAGTGGTACAAAAACCTTAATCAAGGTGTGACACGAACGCCGACGCCGGCGAGTAGTATAGCTAGCTTTTTCTTCTAAAAGTCGAGCTAAAAATCTGATTTACGTATGTATTTTCGTACATCATGGCGTATTATTTATCCTGAGAACGATGTATCCCGATCCTTAGAAAATATTAAATTTGAAAATGGATTCATGATCTAAAAGTAAATGTCAACAGTTCAGTTATGATCATTTATTCAAAACAGTACTAAGCTAGGCAAAGTGCACTCCTCCATGACAGCCGCAATCGACTTTGAAACCTAGGCCGACGCCCGTTCGCTATTCCCTGACGCTTACCACTCCGTCACGGAGGAAATTCCTTATAACATGGATACAGGCAAGTGATAATGTCATACAGGCAGGCGACACAAACATGAAACCAAACAGAAAACATGAAACAAATGGAGATAGCAACAACATGATAGCAAAATACTCATAGTGCAGACTCATTTAATCATACCTGCCAACAATGACCTTTGAACTATTGTGACAAAGGGAGAAATTGCCATGATGTGTTCATATCTTTTAAACAATTTGATTTATAAATATTTGCTACAGTTGTGCCTATATTGTATCGTAGTTATCTGCTAGAGAAAAGTGTGTATGGTTTCTGCAGTAAATAACCACTAGTCCGTTTATTCTGAAACCAGCGAGTTGTATATGGGAAAAGTTGAAGGTGAGAACCATTACCTGATGTGAAGTCTCCATTCATAATATTAATCTTCATTTGATGTAGCAGAGGGTGACTCTCGTTGGCGACGTTGGTGAAAGGTACGTCTGGGTCCATAGCGATCATTGTGTACATGTCACCTGTTTATACAATAATTATACTTTCATCTATGGAGATGTTCCACATTTTTGTCAACATATTTTGAAAGTGGTTTGTAGGAAAGTGTCAACTATAAGGCGTTTAAATATTTTAGACTTCCGCTGGCACATTGTATCAACTTTTATTGATTTGGAAAGCATATGCAGGATTATTACAAAATGTCCGTACTATAGCATGCTAATTTATCCGGTTAATTTGTGTATATTGACAATGAAAGTCGACAAACGTGCATGCACTGAAGGTATTTCTAATCCGAAGTTATGGAACTTGTCCTGCAAGGTCATTTGATGGCGTCCAAAATGTGTGTACAGTTTCAAGTAATAGCATTTGTTGTTTGTGAGAAAAGTCGTTGCATGCAAAACTTTAAAACAAAATTTGAAGTCACAAAAGGGGCATGATTCAGTCAAAATCCGATGTAGAGTTATGCGACTTGTAATGCAATGTCATGTGATGACGTCCGATAAGTGTGTTAAGCTTCAAAGAAATAGCTTTGTTGATTTTTGTGAAAAATTGTTGCATGCAAAGCTTTTACCAAAGCTGCATCGCGGATGCATACGCAAAGGTGACTGCAATGGCCCTCCTTATTCTTCGAATAGTCGGGTTAAAATGAGCATATGGTACGAATTTCTATGAAGGACTACTATTCGACTAGAATGAAGTAAGACCATGTGTTTTTATTGCACATCAAACAAACGATCAAACTCTTGTCACCCTTTTATGGAGAAAGGATATAACGAATTTACCTGTGAATATTTTCGACCTATCGTAAAACCCTAGTTTTGTGAAAGTTACGTTTTGGTCTAGACCATTTCTTGTTGATGCAGAATTCAAAAGTTCATTTCCAATAGGGTTTAACTTCAAGGGCCTGGATCTGTAATTATAATTTCAATCTGTTCAATAAACAAAGTTTGATTTTGGTTTCCATTGAAATAGACAGAGAAAATAAAAACATCTTCGGGAACAGTGGAACTATAAGTTTGTTAATAAGCAATGTGGGGAAATGAGAGAGCATGCCTATTCTGAGTTGTTATAAGAGAGTTTAACCCTGCAAATAATTATATATACATCAAAATTCAACAGATAAAATAGTTATGTAGCATATTGTCTATGGTATTGCTTTAAATCTTTCTTGCATACAACACATATACAGATGACAACTTTGAAAACATTCGTCAACAAATTTTCAGCTGATGCTATATGAAGGAATATTTAATAAAGTTGAAAAAACATTATGGCACATGGAGAAGTTGCTCATTATGAGCAATTTTCTCCTTTTGCCACAATTGTTTCAAAAGTCGCCTGTTACCTAGGCGTCTGAAAATGTCTGCATATAGAAAAGGATTAACTGCATGCATAAATTGAGTGCTATCATAATCGCAGTTTATATAAAAAGTGTATTTTTATAAATGGCATGACTCAGGGGGTCAATTTTGATACAGCAATTATTTATGGTTACCCAATACATAACCTTTTCCCACCATAAACAAATCTGCAGCAGAATAATTTGAAAATATTTAAGCAAATACATGGAAAACCTTTCGGGTAAAAAAAAAAGAGTTGAAAACATTTGGGAACACTGAGAAATTGACCTTTATGAACAGATTCTCCTTTTATGAAAACCTTTAAAAGTATTATTTCCTGCAAATGTTTTAAAATGCATGGTAGAAATATTTAATATAATCATGGCAGTTAAAACATTCCAATATAAATCAAATCAGAAGCCAACGACTTTGAAAATATGTACATGAAAGTGCAAACATATGGAAAAATGCTGTAAATGAATAGAGATGAAAACGCAAAGGAGAATTTTCTTCCTTAGCCACAATGTTTTCAAGAGAGTCATCTTTTTCAGATGCGTCCAAATGTATCTGGAGGTTGGAAAGGGTTATTGAGTTATCCAATACTTGCTTGGATCTTATTGAAAACATCTAAAAATCATTAAAAACTATTATATACCTGGTGCGTTATGATCGAAACTTGAATACTCTATAATAATAATATATTTGTTTTCCATCAATACTTTTAAACACGTCACTCAATGTTGAAAATAATATATATTTATAAGTAGTATATTGTAATCCAGAGGCATTGTATAACTAATTAATGAATCTCGAATCTTGAATTGTCATTACTTACTGTTCAGTGTGATTCACGCAGCATGTGTAATAATTAAGCTCATCTACTTGAAACATAATATCCATTTGCACGCTCAGAGAGGCTGGATTCGGTAAAAATGGCCGAGGTTTAAGGTCCAGGGCTGTAATATAGTGTAACATCAGCATTGAGAATCGTTTAATACTTTCTCAAATAAAACAGATATGGAGCAGACGACTTTGAAAACATCTATTTTAAAACATGGACGGTCTTTAGAAATGAAAGTGTAATTATCAAATTCTATTGAAAATATTGTGGCAAAAAAAGATTTTGCTTATTATTAGCAATTTCACATTTTGCCATAATATTTAAAAGGTCTGCTGCTGTAGAAACGTCAGAAAGCACTGATTTCTTTTTACACCTTTTCAAAATAGTTTTGTTTTCCCCATGTTGTCAGCAATGTATCCAATTGTTCAGATGCTTCAATTTCTTCATTAGAAGTTTTTAAATTGTTTATTGATTTGGGTATAATGCTGTTTTCATGTAATGTAAATCACGGCGGACAGTTCAACTCCCCATATGTTTCCTGGCTCTCTTAACAGTACTACCTTTCCACTTAGACTGTAAGACGATTCGGGGGAGACAAATGTCGCTTGTCGCTATGACTTTTGTCAAACGTTGCAAAGAATATTGGCCGAGCCAGTGTTAAAACTGACAATCACTGGGTTGGCAACCAGGATGTCGCTACCGGTTGAACTACAGGGGCTGGAAAGATGGTGTTTTCAAAACAAACGACTCAAAATATCATGTCTAGTCAGTGACTAATTTGAAAATATAAATCAGCTTTTGTGGCGATTTTTCACCAAAAGGACTTGTTAAGTGCAAGCAAGCGTTTTAAATATATTGCTTTTGTTTCCCACATTGTTTCCCAGAGTCAGCTGCTTTGTAAGGTCATATTTGTTAATCGTTTACACACATATATATACGCTTTCTGAAAACTTTGCAAGAGTTATGGCAAAAGGAGAAATTGCTGATAATGAACAAGTTCTCCTCTTGCCATAATGTGTTCATGTTTATTCAGTAATGATAATTTCATTTGTATAAATGCTTGATATGTTTGCCTAGATGTTTTCGAAGTCGTCTACTGTTGATTGTTGTTATGAGTGAAAGGGTTAAACTAAGTACTATTCCTTACCTTGACCTACAAACACAGGACAGTTTGACAAGATACGTCTTTCATACATTGCAGTAGCTGCATACTCATCGCCAGTAGCAACCACCCAATTAATTGCAATTGGACCTGAAATTTAAATGACGATGTTGACCTGTATTCCCAAAAATTCCTGTTCTGCTTTTTTATACTGCCTTCAACACTATTCTAGTTTTATCACGCGTCTCCTGCGTAAGTTATCATTACTACTGGTTCATTTATCCTAACACCAGCGAGTCAGTCATAATGCTAACCCACAATCCTGAGCGCCAAGGAGAGAAAGCCTTTGTCATATTAACCTGTCAGGGGAGCAAACCAGTGCCTTTCACACCAGAGACAGACGCTCTTCCACTTCACCACTTAAGTGGTCTAAATTGCTGATTCAAGTATATCAATTTGTACCTAAGTCTACTCCATAACAATATAAGAACTCATCAGATACTAACTGGTACGATACCTGATTTAGGGAATTTGATCTTCATCTTAAACCGATTTATTTTAAATTACATTAATTGCGAAACAAGATTTAAGCTTATATTTATATTAATCCCACTTGAATGGATCTGATGAAGCGTCACCTAGGAACTTGATAACAACATTATTTGAAAGTAATCGGCCATAAACCTTCGGAGGAAAATATTTTTAAAGTTTTCCTGCCCGAAAAGTGTTTATACAAGCCAATAACAGCCACGCTGTTTGATGGCCATGCTTTTCGACCAATCAACATGGCTTGGAGGAATCTGATAGAGGGTAACTCAAGGAACATTTCTACACAATTATTTGGAAATATGCTTCATACAAGTACGTTGGAGGAGAATATTTTTAATATTTTCACAGTAAACAGCCCCGCGGTTATTTTAACAATCCTTATGGGATGAAGGAATCCGATAGAAGGAACATTTCTACAATTATTTTTTGAAAATTGGCTTCATACTTTCGGAGGGCATGATTTGTTAACTTTGCCTTATAGCCAATTAAGGCTAAACATGCCTGCGCCTGGCAGCCATGTTTTTTTTTTATCAATCAACCTGATTTGAATGAATATGATAGAAGGTCACTCAAGGAACACGTCAACAAAATTATTTGAAAATCGACTTCATACATTTCGAAAAAATATTTTTAAAGTGTTCACTTTAGCCATAAAAGGCAAAATAGCCCCGATCCTGACGGCTATTTTTTTTTTATCATGGCTCATAAGGAATCTCATAGCGGGTCACCCAAGGTATTTCTCCAAATTTATTTGAAAATTGGCCACACATTTGGGAGGAGAACATTTTCTTTCTTTCGGTTGCCATGGACGTTTCATATTATTCATATGTGTATGAGATGACATTGATATCATTGACGCAAAATTATAATGATAAATGAAAGAATTACTATTGGAAAATGGTAAAAATATTCTTTCATTCTTTTTTTTTAGCTATTCCTTCTTTTGTCACAATATTTTAAAAAGACGTTTGCTACAGATGTATGAAGTTGTGTATGCATTTGGGTAAGGGTTAGAGAAGACTAGAATTACGCGTAACTATGTTTCACCGTCATCAGCTTTGACTATCTATACAATTGTAAAATTCAAAGACAAAATGTGTGAATTTGAAGTCGATCTAACAAGTCCAAAATATAAAAAATTAGAAAATAAAAAAATACATTATTTTCCGCCAATGCATAAATTTATTTATTTATGATATCATTATTATTATTATATTTGTTCGTGCAATATTGATAATCTTTCTATCAAAAAATGAAGAAGATATGTCCAATTCTCAAAATCCACTAAAACATGAACAAGAGCTGTAGGAGCTGCGTACTCGACTATTTCACCGCTTAATAGTTATGGATATGGACACTAATGTAGTTGCATGCAAAACAGTAACCAGAATTTCTTAAAGGGTGATAATATTCATTATATGCAGGATATAGTCATCTTACTTGATTATTTTCATTAGGGTTGATGGTTGGGAAGGGTCGTATAACGTTTCAATGGAATGCATCATGTAGTTACCAAGATATGGACTCTTAATGTATTTGCACGCACAACTTTAACCATAATTTCTAAGTAAAAAAAGGGTAACAATTTGCATCATATGCAGGATAGAGTTATCTTAATTGGTTGTGTATACAGTCGTGAAATTGGGAAGGTTGTATAAAGTTTCAATACAATGCTTCAAGTAGTTACTGAGATATGGACTCTTAATGTAGTTAGGGTCATAATTTGCAAATACTGAAAAGAGTAATCGTACTTGATTCTTTACATAGGTGTGATGGTTGGAAAGGGTTGTATACAGTTTCAATGCAATGCATCAAGTAGTTACTAAGGTATGGTCTCTTAATGTAGTTGCACACAAAACTTTAACCAGAATTTCTAAGTAAAAAGAGGGCCATAACTTGCATAAAATGCAGGATAGAGTTATCTAACATGGTACTCTACATAGGTGTGCTTGTTGGGTTGGGTTGTATAATGTTTCAATACATTGCATCAAGTAAATACTGAGATATGCACTCTTTATTAGTTTGCACGCAAAACTTTGACTATAATGTCTAAGTAAACAAGGGCCATAACTTGCATAATATGCTTAATATGCAATACATGTAGCATTTAATTACTTGCATGCAAAACCTTAACCATTGTGTGACGCTAAACATCATGTTTTATCCTCAAAAGTATGATCATACTCATTTTCAGTTTTCAATACGATGGATCGGATAAGATGCAATTACGATCTATGTTTGAAAGCCTATCACTAGAGGTTATTAAGAAAAAGTAAAATCATGAAACTTTAACGTTGAGCTAAACGCAATTGTTATGTATAATAAGGTTAAAAGATGCCAACAAATAAAATAAACAACAGCAGTCTGAGGACAGCGCACTCGACTTGTTTGTACTTGCCAATACAACAAAACTTTTTTGGGTGGTACAGAAAACACAACCAAGTACTTTATCATATTATATATAAGTAAAGTACTTTATAATTCGAAAAAGGGTCATAGTTCTTACACTTTTTTTTAACTGAATTATGCACTCTTGGCTGTTGGTTGAGGTTATAATGGTAATAATATTCGTGTAAGTGTTTAAGCTATATCTCTAATTGTTTTTTAAAATGTTTTATTTGGTATGAATAGCTTCACCAAAATTCTGAATAGAAAAAGGACCATAATTCTTTAAAAGAAACTTGACAGAGTTATGTTGATGGAGGTAAATATGGTAAATAAGTATTATAAGTGTATAAGCTATATCTCTTATGGTTTTGAAAAAAAGTGGGGTGGTGAGAAAAACTTAACCAAATTGTAAGTCGAAACAAGATCTGTCAGAGGACAGCATGCTCGACTTTGTTGTGCTTGCCAATAAAACAAAACTTTTTTGGGTGATAGTCGAAAAAGAGTCATAAGTATTACAAAAATCTTTACAGAATTATGCACTCTTGGCTGTTGGTGGAGGTAATGATGGTAAAAAGATGTTTTGAATTTTTTTGATTTGGAATGAATAACTTAACCAAAATTATAAATCGAAAAAGGGCCATAACTCTTAAACAAAACTTGACAGAGTTATGTACCCTTGTCTGTTGATGGAAGTAATGATAATAAATGAGTATTGTAAAGTTTATAAGCTAAATCACTAATGGTTTTGAAAAAAATTAGGGTGGTATGAAAAACTTAACCAAAATCATAGTTATGTACTCTTGTCTGTTGCTGGAGGTAATGATGGTAAAAAAGTGTTGTAAGTTTCAAAGCAATATCTGTAATGGTTTTGAAAATAAGTAAATTAGTACAAACAACTTAAACGAAATACTAAGTCGAAAAAAGGCCATAATTCTTACAATAATCCTGACAGAGTTATGTACTCTTGACTGTTGCTGGAGGTAATGATGGTGAAAACGTGTTGTAAGTTTCGAAGCAATGTCTGTAATGGTTTTGAAAATAAGAAAATTGGTACAAAAAACTTAACCAAAATTCTAAGTCGAAAAATGGCCACAATTCTTACAAAAATCTTGACAGAGTCTGTTGATAGGAATAATGGCGGTGAATAAGTGTTGAAAGTTTCAAAGCAATATCTGTAATGGTTTTGAAAAAAAGTAAATTGGTACAAAAAACTTAACCAAAATTCCAAGTAAAGAAAAGGGCCACAATTCTTTCAAAAACCTTGACAGAGTTATATACTCTCGTCTGTTGATGGGGTAATGAAGGTGAATAAGTGTCGTAAGTTTCAAAGCAATATCTGTAATGGTTTTGAAAAAAATAAATTGGTACAAAAAACTTAACCAAAATTCTAAGTCGAAAAAGAGCCATAATTCTTACAAAATCTTGACAGAGTTAACCAAGGTTACCAACGCCGAAGCCGACGCCGGGGTGAGTAGTATAGCTTACCTTTTCTTCGAAAAGTCGAGCTAAAAAGGCCATATTCTAACAAAAAACTTAACCAAAAGTCGAAAAAAAGCCATAATTCTTACAAAACCTTGACAGAGTTATGCACTCGTCTCTGTTGATGGAAGTAATGATGGTGAATAAATGTTGTAATTTTCGAAGCAATATCTGTAATGGTTTTTTAAAAAATTGAATTGGTACAAAAAACATAACCGAAATTCGAAATGGGCCATAACTATTACAAAAATCTTGACATAGTTATGTGCTCTTGTCTGTTAACAAAATTAATTGGTACAACAAACTTAACCAAGGTGTGACACCAACGCAGACGCCGACGCCAACGCCTTCGCCGAGGCGAGTAGTATAACTAGCCTTTTATTTCTTCGAACAGTCGAACTAAAAAGTATCCAAATGTATGACCTTTTAACCCGTTTGATTTTTTGAAGTACCTTAGATATTGAATGTGTGTGCAAGTTTTACAATTATTCTAAACAAAAATGTAAATGCTATGTCCAATTCTCAAAATTCACTAAAACTCATTAACATTCATGTTTTTTTACTAAAAAAAGGTCACACTCAGCATCTTTAGCATGCAATGTGAATAAATGCATAGGATGCAACTATGCTTTAGGTGTATAGGCCCTAGCACTAGTAAATATTAAGAACATCACTAAAACCCACCAAAATTCATGTCTTCTACCCCCAAAATAATGTCACACTTTGCACCTTCAGCATACTATGCTATGATCCAAGTTTGAAAGCCCTGATACAAGTACTTATTGAGTAAAAGCCAAAAAACCGAAACTTCAACCTTGAGCTAAATGCAATTGTTTAACAGAAAGGCAGAAAGGCAACACCTTAGTGTCGCAGCGAAATAAATCCCAGCTAAATCACTTAAAGCTTCCTAACCTCTTTCCGACATACCGAAATACCACGAACTATTCCTAAAATGATAGATGGCAAAAAGCCTCCTAATCCCTTTCCCACATACCGAAAGACCACGTACTATTCCAAAAAATGTTAGATGGCAAAAAGTCTCCCAAACCCTTTACCACATACCGAAAGACCACAAACTATTGCTAAAATAGTAGATGCACAGGTACAAGTATCGTAGTCTTAGAGGTAAAAAACAAATTACATTTTACTGCTACATAGAATATTTAATTGAATCTTTTATGTAATAGTAAAATGTGAAAACATATATTTGTTTACCTCATAGGATACGATCCTGGTACCTGTGGATAGATGGACAAAAGCTTCTAGAATACCAACATCACTTACCTGTCATATTAAGGAGATTTATGAAGTCTGGAATGTGACTGGATGTTACAAAAGACATCGGTGAATTGGAAGCATCATACCATTCTTGTGCCACTCGTGTATTGAGGTAGCCGGTTTGTTTGAATAACAGGAAGGCATATGGGTTGTTTATGTTCGTTGAAACAAGGGGTCCGTGATATTTGTCAATTACCTAAAACATGTAAGGTGGGTTGTTTGGGTCATGTAATACCTATAACTCTTTCCAACATACAACGAATCTGCTGAACGTTTCAACTAGTATGGTTTAAAAAGAAGATGCTCATTTGGAACAATTTCTTCTTTGGCCAAAATGTTTTTTCGAAAGACGTTTTTCGGGAGATTTGTCAAAAATACCCTCTCCCTAGACCATTGGTTGAAGACGAACAACACACGGCACAATGACTTGTCAATCATCGGTTACCATGAACAGCCGAACAATAATATGAACTCACAACCCCTTGTTCGATAGCCATCAATGATAACGAGTGTTCCATCGCAGCTCAAAAACCTGGTCTGGTAAGGGTTAAATTTTAAATTATTGTAAAGATAAACAATCAACCATATCTTCTAATATACACATAGTATCTTCTTATTTTGTTTATTTCAGAAGCATTGTGGAATATTAGTATATAAAGTTATATAAGAAACGAATGTATTGCATAAACACTTTCCTTCATCTGTAGAAGACATATTTAAATACTATTTGAAGAAACCATGGATAATCTAGTCTTGAAAGTTTTAATTAAGAATATAATAGAAAATATTCTGGCAAAGGGAGAACTTTAACATAATGAGAAATTTCTCGTTTGCCACAATGTTATCAAATGTCGTCTTGTGCGAATGCAACGAAATGCATCTGCATATCGAAAAGAGTTCGGAATAACTTACATTTTCCCCACTAGTTGGAATTTCGTTGCGTTGAATGTTTATATAGACAGCGTGTGTGATATAATAACCAACGTCATAAACATAGATGGAGTAATATTCTCCTTCCGTCCAATTCCACGTCATTTCCGGCGTGTTACGTACATACCATGGCCTAACTATTTGTGATGATGATGGGTCAATGTTGTTAGTGACAGTCTGGCTATTGATGAACGTGTTTCCACATCCGGTATACTGGCCTGTTTATATAATACATATTTCCCTTAACCCGTTCCCACATACAGAATACAGAAGTGTTGTGAAGCAGCTATAGCAGACGGGGTTAATGAAAACATTGTAGCAAATCGCGATATGCACAAGTCAGCCAGAGGGAATTACATGTTTGTATAACTTTGTTGTGAAATATGTTTTATTATGAAAGCCCTATGTGAAATTATGTTTGCTATCTGGTAAACAGTCTATCAAACTCTACAATACTTATTTTGAACGCTGAATCACCCATCAAACCGTTTTTATCCTCAAATCTGCATGTTTAATGATATGACAAAATGCTTTATATAGGCATGAACAGTAACTAATAAGACACTACGAGTGGATTGTCTTTGTGGATCAATACAAATATGGAATCGCCCCTTTATGCATAAGAACAGGGACGTAGATATTCTTGATAAGTCGAACGTTTAACTACAAGAGCGTTTGAAAGACTACATGTGTCGTTTGTTAGTTTGACATATAGAATCGTACATATTTATGCATAAGAACAGGGGCGAAGATCTTCCTGATAAGTCGAACGCTTAATAACAAGAGCGTTTGAAAGAATACAGTTGACGTTTGTTTATGTTGCAGACCAACAGATGACGGAGAAGTGATCCGTATGCGTCACACTGCCAAAACACTCAGCTACTATAGTGTGTGTTTAACCCTTTTCCACATACAGCAAATCTATTTTGAAAGTCGTTGGCAGCTAACACAACAAAGGACAAACAGAACTTGAGGTGCACATGCGTTATAAATTATCCCAACATATCTCAGGCGATACTAAAAAGGGCATACATTACTTAGGGTTCACATGCGATAGAAATGATCCCGACATGTCTCCCTGCCATGGCAGAAATGATTCCGACATGACTCCCTGCCATTGCAGGCGATACAAAAAAGGACAAACATTTCTTGGGGTACACATGCGATAAAACAAATCCCGACATGTCTCCCTGTCATAATGCCATAGCAGACGACATAAAGGGCAAACAATACCTTGGGTACACAGGCAATAGAAATAATCCCTATATTATACAAGCATTCCTACCTGGATCGGCTGTAAATTCAACATTGATAAACTTGGTCAACAAATTATGTTGAAAATTTATGCTGAAGATTCTCGAACCGAGACTGTTTGCACTGTTTGGATTGGGATTTGAACAGGAGATCCCATCCGCAGGACCATTGGGACAACGTGCCGAATACTCCGTACCAAACCAGAACAGGCTCGAGTCGTACATGTTCTGTTTAATCTTTTCCAGACAAACTGTTAGGTTTGTTGATCGATTATCCACAGAACATTCTGTTCCCAACACCAAACCTGAATCAAATAGAAATAATTAAAATTTTCCATCAAACGATCCCTTTTCATTTTCCTATCTTTAGTAACCTTGACACAAGGAGCCCCAAAACACAATCCAATTAAAGAGATTAATTAATACTTCCTATACACTAAGTTTTGTTGCATTATGATCACTGTTACAAACTAGAATGGAGTGCTCCCCGGAGCACGTGTGTCACCTGCCGGCGCCTTGTCAGAAAATTTTATTTTTTGACAGAAAAGGGGCAATAACTTTGATATAAAAATATTTGGATTATCCCCCTTGTGTGAACCCATCACAAAGATTGATATAAACATTTGTCCGAAGTTTCAATCCAATCCTTTGAGTAGAAAAACGTGACGAAAAAGTGTGACGACAGACAGCGGACGGACAGACAGACAGACAGACAGACAGACAGACGCCGGACAAAAAAAAAAGGAATCCCTAAGTGCCTACCATGCTACGCAGGTGACACAACAATTATGTGTCTGAAAGAAGGGTCAATAATCCAGTTAAAATACAAAACAGGTAAAGGTTTTCCTTCATTCTATTGTACATTTGACAGTTATTCCAAGTTGTAAAGTGATATAGCCATAAGCTGTTTGAACCTTTTCCCAAATAGAGACACTTAAGTGTTGTCTACTTTGGAAACATTGCAATTTGTCGTAAAACAATAACTCGTGGAATATTAACAATACAGCGATAATGAGCTGTAATTGTTTCCTTTTCGTAAACCAATAAATCGTGGACAATTAAAAATACAGTCATAATGAGCTGTAATTGTTTCCTTTTCGTAAACCAATAAATCGTGGACAATTAAAAATACAGTCATAATGAGCTGTAATTGTTTCCTTTTCGTAAAACAATAACTCGTGGAATATTAACAATACAGCGATAATGAGCTGTAATTGTTTCCTTTTCGTAAACCAATAAATCGTGGACAATTAAAGATACAGTCATAATGAGCTGTAATTGTTTCCTTTTTGTAAACCAATAAATCGTGGACAATTAAAAATACAGTCATAATGAGCTGTAATTGTTTCCTTTTCGTAAAACAATAACTCGTGGAATATTAACAATACAGCGATAATGAGCTGTAATTGTTTCCTTTTCGTAAACCAATAAATCGTGGACAATTAAAAATACAGTCATAATGAGCTGTAATTGTTTCCTTTTCGTAAACCAATAAATCGTGGACAATTAAAAATACAGTCATAATGAGCTGTAATTGTTTCCTTTTCGTAAACCAATAAATCGTGGACAATTAAAAATACAGTCATAATGAGCTGTAATTGTTTCCTTTTCGTAAAACAATAACTCGTGGAATATTAACAATACAGCGATAATGAGCTGTAATTGTTTCCTTTTCGTAAACCAATAAATCGTGACCGTTAAAACTAGTCGTGATGAGCTGTAATTGTTTCCTTTTCGTAAAACAATAACTCGTGGAATATTAACAATACAGCGATAATGAGCTGTAATTGTTTCCTTTTCGTAAACCAATAAATCGTGACCGTTAAAACTAGTCGTGATGAGCTGTAATTGTTTCCTTTTCGTAAAACAATAAATCGTGACCGTTAAAACTAGTCGTGATGAGCTATAATTGTTTCCTTTCGTCAATATTTTAAAATCTTTATGCTGAAAGACATCAAATGTAGTCTCTAAATAAAAAAGTCTATGTTGTGGGTATAAGTTCTTAAAATTCAATCTAACAAAATATTTTGTTTATTTCAAGCTTTTTCTTACTAATGACTTATTTAGACAGATTCAAGACAGTAACACAAATCATCAGGTGATAACTTCGCCGTTACAAACTGTGAGTGATTTTATCAGGATTTCTCAATTATCCACTGGTATGCATGTAATAAATACAGATAAATACAATTTTATTTATTTATTGGGGTTTTACGCCGCTTTCTACATTATTTCAGTTATATCACGGCGACAGTTTACTTATTCATGGGTAAACAAACCAGTACTAGGCTAGAAAATGTGCCTTACCCAAGTGCACTCCACCATGAACGTAGTGCCGCGACTGGGGATCGAACCCGGGACACCCGGTTTCGAAATTCCCGACGCTAACCACTCGACCACAGCGGATTCCTCTGATAAATACAAACATTGTGGCAAAAGGAGAAATTGTGTCATCATTAGCAATTCTCCCTCAGTCACACCGTTTTCAAAAGTCTACTGTTGAGGCGTCAGAAAGCCTCTGACAGACTGTAGAAGAAATCGTTTTTTGTAGTGTAGCATACGTTGACAAATATGAAGCAAAATTACTATACAATTGGCCACAACGGGCCTTTAAGTCACCTGAAAATAAATCCTATCACAACTGTATGTGGGTAAGGGTAAGAATATGATGTAGGGACATTACATATAAAACAAAAATAAAGCATTTTGAACAGTACGTACCTATACAAAGCACAAGAATAAGTACAGATTGCTGAAAGGATTCCATCTTTTACACTGTGTGTGCCATTATATGTAACTATATTATGAAAGTGTCCTAAAAAATGCCCTAGTACTTATACAATTATAATGTTAGTGTAACCAAGGTTCATGTAGGGAGTATTTTTCCTACATGTACACTGCTCATGTATGATTAGCTGGGCTTGTGTTATCACAGTGAGAATCAGTGAATGTTAGTGAGCAGTTATCACCTAACATATCCCAGCATGCACTCTAACAGTCCCTCTTTTCCCGCTCTCCTTCATACACTTAGACATTATTATGTTAATTCCGAAAGGACGAGGAATGATATGTGGAGAGCTTTACTTTTCTCCAATTATTACTCTATCAAACTCGACTATCCTGGTACGTGTCTTTTTCTACTACTTTTGTTATATATGTTTATTTTCGCTTGCTCTTTTTCTGTTAATGATAATTGTATTTATAATTCAACTTGTTATATCCATCACTTTATTCATTCTATATTTCATTACAGACTCCATTTGTACATTATCAACCATGACAGTAAACTTATACAACCCACCAAGGAGTATTGTTCTTAAATCCCCTGGACCTGGGTTACAATGGCGACCACGACGAGACTGTCGTGCCAATAGGAGTCAGGATATGGATCCATCACTAGCCATGGCAATCTACCTACTTACTTAATTCGGAGTTTTTGTAGCGCATTATTATTATTGCGATAACACGTTCTTCTAGATGTCAGCGCCGGATTCGACGCATTTCAACATATCCTAGAACTACTGCCGCATCACTGTGGCAGGGACCCTTCTTTAGGGAGGAATCATTGTCATGCGACTCATCACTGTTGTTTTATAGTCCACTGATCATCCCACTTGTCACGGACTATTGAACCCAACAGAGGATCAGTGCGGAGAAATATTTGTAGTGTTGGAAGACGTGCCGGGAGTGCAAAGTGCATAGTGTTTGTTTGGTACACAGTGGATTTTTATGCCCCGGCATACAAAGTATGAGGGGCATATAGTTTTCCGGTCTGTTAGTCCGTCCGTTCGTCCGTCCGTCCGTCCGTTCGTCCGTTCGTCCGTCCCGCTCAGGTTAAAGTTTTTGGTCAAGTTAGATTTTAGTGAACCTGATGTCCTATCATTATGAAACTTCACACAAATGACAATCAACATATCATTGTTTAAAAAATTGTATCAATTTGAGGTTGGACCAACTGTTCGTCCGTCTGTTCGTCTGTCTGTTCGTCCATTCCATTCTCAGGTTAAAGTTTTTGGTCAAGTTAGATTTTAGTGAACCTGATGTCCTATCATTATGAAACTTCACACAAATGACAATCAACATATCATTGTTTAAAAAATTGTATCAATTTGAGGTTGGACCAACTGTTTGTCCGTCTGTTCGTCTGTCTGTTCGTCCATTCCATTCTCAGGTTAAAGTTTTTGGTCAAGTTAGATTTTAGTGAACCTGATGTCCTATCATTATGAAACTTCACACAAATGACACTCAACATATCATTGTTTAAAAAATTGTATCAATTTGAGGTTGGACCAACTGTTCGTCCGTCTGTTCGTCTGTCTGTTCGTCCATTCCATTCTCAGGTTAAAGTTTTTGGTCAAGTTAGATTTTAGTGAACCTGATGTTTAAAAATATAGTTAACAACCGGGGCATCCGTGTTCCATGGACACATTTTCTTGTTTTGTATGTTTTGCGAACATTGTTTAGTTTTGTAAATAAGGATTGGAATATAATAGTGACAATGTATGTATTAATATGTATATGCCTTATGATGTAAAAGAAAACAACCCGTCAAAATCAAGGTTTGAATGCGAATGACGCTTAGATAAATCGTACAATATCAGGTATTCGTGCAAACACGGCAATATGTGTCCTTTGTTTGTTTAGTACCTGACTTTGAACGAACTTGACCAATATCAAACGATAAAGCCATGATCATGTTTGTTTTTATTATAGATAAATGCTGTATTACTGTTCAACAATCTATCTATCAGGATATATAAGTCTTAATCGCACGACGAAATAAGACATTCGGGATCTAAGTAAACAAAATCATAAATTGCATTTCTATTTTGTACGAAGTTGTGAATATTCTTAAATAATGCAATATCTCCAAAACACACCTCGAACCCAGCGTCGTAGCCACATTGAGGCATACCGAGTGAGCTACCTCGATTAATATTTGCAGAGGAAAAAGAAAAGAAAAACGACTTCAATATTAAATTTGATTATGCAAAATGCCGAAGCCACACACACTGAGGCAGGTCGAGCCACCATCCTCGCTGTCATCAATACCGGGCCTCCGTCACCATCCTCGCTGTCATCAATACCGGGCCTCCGTCACCATCCTCGATGTCAGCAATACCGGGTCTCCGCCCCCATCCTCGCTGTCATCAATACCGGGCCTCCTTCCACATAAACTGAGGCAGGTCGAGGCACCATCCTCGCTGTCATCAATACCGGGCCTCCTTCCACATACACTGAGGCAGGTCGAGGCACCATCCTCGCTGTCATCAATACCGGGCCTCCTTCCACATAAACTGAGGCAGGTCGAGGCACCATCCTCGCTGTCATCAATACCGAGCACCCTTCACCATCCTCGCTGTCATCAATACCGGGCCTCCTTCCACATAAACTGAGGCAGGTCGAGGCACCATCCTCGCTGTCATCAATACCGAGCACCCTTCACCATCCTCGCTGTCATCAATACCGGGCCTCCTTCCACATAAACTGAGGCAGGTCGAGGCACCATCCTCGCTGTCATCAATACCGAGCACCCTTCACCATCCTCGCTGTCATCAATACCGGGCCTCCTTCCACATAAACTGAGGCAGGTCGAGGCACCATCCTCGCTGTCATCAATACCGAGCAACCTTCACCATCCTCGCTGTCATCAATACCGGGCCTCCGTCACCATCCTCGCTGTCATCAATATCGGGCCTCCTTCCACATAAACTGAGGCAGGTCGAGGCACCATCCTCGCTGTCATCAATACCGAGCACCCTTCACCATCCTTGCTGTCATCAATACCGGGCCTCCGTCACCATCCTCGCTGTCATCAATACCGGGCCTCCGCCACCATCCTCGCTGTCATCAATACCGGGTCTCCGTCACCATCCTCGCTGTCATCAATACCGGGCCTCCTTCCACATACACTGAGGCAGGTCGAGCCACCATCCTCGCTGTCATCAATACCGGGCCTCCTTCACCATCCTCGCTGTCATAAATACCGGGCCTCCTTCCACATATACTGAGGCAGGTCGAGCCACCATCCTCGCTGTCATCAATACCGGGCCTCCTTCCACATATACTGAGGCAGATCGAGCCACCATCCTCGCTGTCATCAATACCGGGCCTCCTTCAACATATACTGAGGCAGGTCGAGCCACCATCCTCACTGTCATCAATACCGGGCCTTCGCCACCATCCTCGCTGTCATCAATACCGGGCCTCCTTCCACATACACTGAGGCAAGTCGAGCCACCATCCTCGCTGTCATCAATACCGGGCCTCCTTCCTGATACACTGAGGCAGGTCGAGCCACCATCCTCGCTGTCATCAATACCGGGCCTCCTTCCACATACACTGAGGCAGGTCGAGCCACCATCCTCGCTGTCATCAATACCGGGCCTCCGTATTGTAATAGACTCATTCAATCGTAACTCAAAACATGGACACGATCAACCATGAAAGACTCTCGTCTTAATGGTTTGGCTTTAATGTTTGTTCATAACAACATTGCAATAGACCGCATGGATATTCTACGAGTGTGGGATTCTCCCGGACATAGAAGAATTGTTTTGGCGTTTAATTCAGAAAACACAATACAGATCGATCAGAACACGGGGCGATCGGAACACGGGGCGATCGGAACACGGGGCGATCGGAACGCAGGGCGATCGGAACACGGGGCGATCTATACATACATATATAATCAAGGTAAACACAAGAGTGCCCGATTAAACGTTTGTGTCGCCTACCAAAAGGTCAGGTCAGTAAGTTAAAATGTGATGAATAAGACAACCGAGAAGGGATCCTTGCAAAAGTCATATGGCACAAATAATTATAAAAAATAGTTGTTTAAAAAATAGGTTTCACTCTCTCTGACATAAAAACAGAATGTATCAAGTTATGAAATTGGTAAATAAATTACTGAACCCTTTTCCATTACAGAAGACTTTTGACACGTATTTTAGCTGACAACTTGGAATCACCACACCTCCCAATTTCCGCCTTTTCTTTTAAACACATGTTGTTTGACGAAACCTCCTTTTCACGCCTATAATAACAGTATATTGCGACTAAATAGATCTAAACTTTCAACATAAATAACCGCATGCTCCAGTTTAATCATTTTTGTAGTTACCAAATATACAACAAGACGGCAATAATAGTCCTCGTACGCTCACATGCGTTTGCACTGTGATTTGCCATGCCAAGAACAATAACTCATTTTGCGGTCAGGTAAGAGGTCGAAGAGGTCCAAGTAAAGCATCAGTGCCACAAGGCGAAGTAACACACACCCTATGTTGTCTGTCTTTTGTAAAATTAATATGACTAATACGTTCACCAACAAAAGATTCATTTACCAATTAGTATTTCAAAATCAAACATTTATTTTCTTATGAAATAAAAAAAAATTACCAAAAATATGAGTTAAATTAAGCTGATAGTGGGTAACCCAAGGAGCAGGTCGACACAATTATTTTGAAATCGACCATATACTTTCGGAGAAGAAGATGTTTAAGATTTCACTAAAACAATATAAGCCCCGCCTCTCACGCCCATGTTTTTCATCCAAACAACATGGCTTGAAGTAATCTGAAGTAATCTGATAGAGCGTCATCCAAGAAACATCTCTACAAAATTATTTGGAAATCGGCACGAAACTGTATGTACAGAGCACATGTCAGAGGATATAGTAAGTGCCATGGATTTAGAGCACAAGTCACAGTAAAGAGTAAGTAGCATGAAGACAGAGCTCAAGTCACAGTATAGATTAAGTACCTTGAAGACAGAGACATCTAAGGATAGAATAAGTAACATTAAGACAAAGCACGAGACACACTATAGAGTAAGTAACATTGAGACAGAGCACAAGTCAAAGGATAGCATAAATATAATTGAGACAGAGCACAAGTTACAGTAAAGACTAAGTAACATGAAGACAAAGCACAAGTCAAAGGATTGAGAAATTAAAATGTCCGTGTTGTTGAGAGTGATGATGAAGAAGCGGGTGTGTCGACCCAGGGAGGGAATGAGGAGGATATGAGAATGAGGAGGATATGGATACGGGTGGTGCTGGGGGAGGGAGTGGGGTGAGGAGAAGGGACGGGATAGTGGAGATGACTCAGACTGAAGTCGGAAATATACTATATCTTCTGAAGTCTGTGAACAGATTAAGAAGAGAGTAACTGTCAACAATATGTTGTCCCTAACCAATATGCTGGAATATATGACCTTTGAACAGCAGAAATTGCTCAAAACAAGCAATATCACCTTTATACCGAATGGAATTTATACTTAAAGAATTTGTCAGACAACTTTAATATCGTACAGCTAAATGTAAATTCTTTACCTTCCGTTATGCTAATTAAAAGTCATGTTATGAGGAAATACAGCTGATGCACCATCATCAGGATAAATTGACCATTACAGATATTGCTTTGAAACTTACAACACTTATTCACCATCATTACCTCCATCAACAAGGTTTTTGTAAGAATTATGGCCCTTTTTTTACTTATAGTTTTGGTTAAGTTTTTCGTACCAATTCACTTTTTTTTCAAAACCATTACAGATATGGTTTCGAAACTCACAACACTTATTCACCATCATTACTTCTATCAACAGACAAGAGTACATAACTCTGTCAATACGACTGTAAGAAATAAGGCCATTTTTAAACTAAGAATTTTGGTTAAGTTTTTTGTACCAATTTACTTTTTTGTCAAAACCATTACAGATATTCTTTGATACTTACAACACTTATTCACCATCATTAATTCTATCAACAGACAAAAGTACATAACTCTGTCAATATTTGTATAAGAATTATGGCCCTTTTTCGACTTAGAATCTTGGTTAAGTTGTTTGTACCAATTTACTTATTTTCAAAACCATTACATTGAAACTTACACCACTTATTCACCATCATTAACTCCATCAACAGACAAAAAAACATAACTCTGTCAAGATATTTGTAAGAATTATGGCCCTTTTTCGACTTAGAATTTTGGTTAAGTTCTTTGTACACATTTACTTTTTTCACCATCATTACCTCCAGCAATAGACAAGAGTACATAACTCTGTCCAGGTTTTTGTAAGAGTTATGGCCATTTTTCGCCTTAGAATTTTGGTTAAGTTTTTCGTACAACCCCACTTTTTTTCAAAACCATTAGTAATTTAGGTTATACACTTACAATACTTATTTATCATCATTACCTCCAGCAACCAACAAGGGTACATTCCTCTGTCAAGTTTTGTTTAATAATTATGGCCGTTTTTCAATTTATAATTTTGGTTTAGTTATTCATACCAAATCAGCTTTTTTCAAAACAATTAGAGATATAGCTTAAATACTTACAACAATCTTTTAACCATCATTACCTCCACCAACAGCCAAGAGCGCATAATTCAGTAAATGGTTTTTTAAGAATTATGACCCTTTTTCGACTTATAAAGTACTTTGCTTATAAATAATATGATAAGGTACTTGGTTATGTTTTCTCTATCAGCCAAAAAAGTTTTGTTTTATTGGCAAGCACAAAAAAGTCGAGCGCGCTGTCTTCCGACAGCTCTTGTTTGTCTAATGGACTTCATTTCAGTGTTCAAATTCATTGAATTTGCAAAAAAATGTTTTCCTTACAAAAAGAATAATCATATTATATTGAATGACATGAATTATTATTATTATTATTATTATTATTATTCTGTATTGGAATAATTACAATGTAAACTAACTTCTCTCCTCCATACAACACATCTGCAGCAGAAGACCTTGAAAACATGTAAGCAATGATATGGAAAATTTCTTTGCATGAAAGAATAGAACAGTGTTGCAAATGTATTTGAATGCTGAATATGGTTAACCCTTTCCCACATACAACAATCTGCAGCAGTCTATTATGAGAACATTTTTGGCAAAGAATACGAATGTCTCTTTAAATAAAAGCGTAATTATTTCTCTTTTTGCCACAATGTTTTTAAAAGTTGTCTGCTGCAGAGGCCTCAAAAAGCATCTGCATGTGGGAAAGTGTGAAATATGTTCCGTTAGTACACTATCATGTGTATTTTAACCCTTTCTCACTTGCAGACGCATTTTGACTCATCTGCATCAGACGACTTGAAGACATTGAGCAAAAAGAGAATTTCTTATCACAAGTTTTGCCTTGATGTTTTTAAAGTCATCTGCTTAAGATGTGTTGTTTGTTAGATGGTTGAACAAATATGACTCTAAGCAAAGAGCCATAAATGCACTACTAACTTTTGAAAACCTTACAGTTAACAAGAATGTCCAGTCACGGATCATTATTCAATGTCAATTGAAGAGTGGATATTTAAACGGGAAATAATTTTGATACATATATATGGCAATGTCAGCCAGGAAAAGAATGGGTTATATCCCTTTGAACCCAATCTGAAAACTTCACAAACTGTCTGCTTGTCATTGTAAATATTTGTAAAAAAAGTAATAAATTGAGATAAAACTTATCTTTACATGAGCTTTATATGTTTAAGTCTGATTTTAATACAGAATTCAAAAAGTAACTTGGTTTTCCTTTGAAATGTCGTTCTGTGTTGTAGTAAACGCCTTTTCAGTTTAAACACTGAAAGAATATTTGTGCTTTAACAACATTTCCCAACATTTTGAGATGAGATTTACTCTAAATAATTGCTTCTGCTTGTTTTCAATGCAGAATGCACCCTCAGCATGTGATGTACAACACCCAGGCTAATAGACCGCCAGTAACTGTAATGTACAACACCCAGGCCAACAGACCGCCAGTAACTGTAATATACAACACCCAGGCCAACATACCGCCAGTAACTGTAATGTACAACACCCAGGCTAATAGACCGTCAGTAACTGTAATGTACAACACCCAGGCCAATAGACCACCAGTAACTGTAATGTACAACATCCAGGCTAATAGACCACCAGTAACTGTGATGTACAACACCCAGGCCAACAGACCGCCAGTAACTGTAATGTACAACACCCAGGCCAATAGACCGCCAGTAACTGTAATGTACAACATCCAGGCCAATAGACCGCCAGTAACTGTAATGTACAACATCCAGGCTAATAGACCGCCAGTAACTGTAATGTATAACACCCAGGCCAACAGACCGCCAGTAACTGTAATGTACAACACCCAGGCTAATAGACCGCCAGTAACTGTAATGTACAACATCCGGGCCATTAGACCACCAGTAACTGTAATGTACAACACCCAGGCCAATAGACCGCCAGTAACTGTAATGTACAACATCCAGGCCAATAGACCGCCAGTAACTGTAATGTGCAACACCCAGGCCAATAGACCGCCAGTAACTGTAATGTATAACACCCAGGCCAATAGACCACCAGTAACTGTAATGTACAACACCCAGGCCAATAGACCGCCAGTAACTGTAATGTATAACACCCAGGCCAATAGACCGCCAGTAACTGTAATGTACAACACCTAGGCTAATAGACCGCCAGTAACTGTGATGCACAACATCCAGGCCAATAGACCACCAGTAACTGTAATGTACAACACCCAGGCCAATAGACCGCCAGTAGCTGTAATGAAAACACCAAGGCTAATAGACCGCCAGTAACTGTAATGTAAAACACCTAGGCTAATAGACCGCCAGTAACTGTAAAGTAATAACACCCTGGCCAATAGACCACCAGTAACTGTGATGCACAACAGCCAGGCCAATAGACCGCCAGTAACTGTAAAGTACAACATCCAGGCTAATCGACCGCCAGTAACTGTAATGTACAACACCCAGGCTAATAGACCGCCAGTAACTGTAATGTAAAACACTCAGGCCAACAGACCGCCAGTAACTGTAATGTACAACATCCAGGCTAATAGACCGCCAGTAACTGTAATGTACAACACCCAGGCCAATATACCGCCAGTAACTGTAATGTACAACACCCAGGCCACCAGACCGCCAGTAACTGTAATGTACAACACCCAGGCCAACAGACCGCCAGTAACTGTAATGTACAACACCCAGGCCAATAGACCGCCAGTAACTGTGATGCACAACAGCCAGGCCAATAGACCGCCAGTAACTGTAATGTACAACATCCAGGCTAATAGACCGCCAGTAACTGTAATGTACAACATCCAGGCTAATAGACCGCCAGTAACTGTAATGTACAACACCCAGGCTAATAGACCGCCAGTAACTGTAATGTAAAACACCTAGGCTAATAGACCGCCAGTAACTGTAATGTAAAACACTCAGGCCAACAGACCGCCAGTAACTGTAATGTACAACATCCAGGCTAATAGACCGCCAGTAACTGTAATGTACAACACCTAAGCTAATAGACCGCCAGTAACTGTAATGTACAACACCCAGGCCAATAGACCGCCAGTAACTGTAATGTACAACATCCAGGCCAACAGACCGCCAGTAACTGTGATGCACAACAGCCAGACCAACAGACCGCCAGTAACTGTAATGTACAACACCCAGGCCAATATACCGCCAGTAACTGTAATGTAAAACACCCAGGCCAATAGACCGCCAGTACATGTAATGTACAACACCCAGGCCAACAGACCGCCAGTAACTGTGATGTACAACATCCAGGCTAATAGACCGCCAGTAACTGTAATGTACAACACCCAGGCTAATAGACCGCCAGTGACTGTAATGTACAACATCCAGGCCAATAGACCGCCAGTAACTGTAATGTACAACACCCAGGCCAACAGACCGCCAGTAACTGTGATCTACAACACCCAGGCTAACAGACCGCCAGTAACTGTAATGTACAACACCCAGGCCAACAGACCGCCAGTAACTGTGATGTACAACACCCAGGCCAACAGACCGCCAGTAACTGTGATGAACAACACCCAGGCCAACAGACCGCCAGTAACTGTGATCTACAACACCCAGGCCAACAGACCGCCAGTAACTGTAATGTACAACACCCAGGCCAACAGACCGCCAGTAACTGTAATGTACAACACCCAGGCCAACAGACCGCCAGTAACTGTGATGTACAACACCCAGGCCAACAGACCGCCAGTAACTGTGATGTACAACACCCATGCCAACACACCGCCAGTAATTGTGATCTACAACACCCAGGCCAACAGACCGCCAGTAACTATAATTTACAACACCCAGGCCACTAGACCGCCAGTAACTGTAATGTACAACATCCAGGATAATAGACCGCCAGTAACTGTAATGTACAACATCCAGGATAATAGACCGCCAGTAACTGTAATGTACAACACCAAGGCCAACAGACCGCCAGTAACTGTAATGTACAACATCCAGGATAATAGACCGCCAGTAACTGTAATGTACAACACCCAAGCCAACAGACCGCCAGTAACTGTAATGTACAACACCCAGGCCAATATACCGCCAGTAATTGTAATGTACAACACCCAGGCCAATATACCGCCAGTAATTGTGATGTACAACAGCCAGGCCCACAGACCGCCAGTAACTGTAATGTACAACACCCAGGCCAATATACCGCCAGTAATTGTAATGTACAACACCCAGGTTAATATACCGCCAGTAATTGTGATGTACAACAGCCAAGCCAACAGACCGCCAGTAACTGTGATGAACAACACCTAGGCCAATAAACCTCCAGTAACTGTGATGTACAACACCCAGGCCAACAGACCGCCAGTAACTGTGATGTACAACACCCAGGCCAACATACCGCCAGTAACTGTGATGTACAACACCCTGGCCAACAGACCGCCAGTAGCTGTGATGTACAACACCCAGGCCAACAGACCGCCAGTAACTGTAATGTACAACACCCAGGCCAACAGACCGCCAGTAAGTGTGATGTACAACACCCAGGCCAACGGACCGCCAGTAACTGTGATGTACAACACACAAGCCAACAGACCGCCAGTAACTGTGATGTACAAGACCCAGGTCAATAGACCGCCAGTAACTGTGATATACAACACCCAGGCCAACAGACCGCCAGTTACTGTGATTTACATTAGTCAGTCTATCCTGTGGTTAGTATTCTTGGAGCATGCTTCATTTACCCATCGATGATCGATCATGATAATCAATATGGTAAATTATATAACTTTGATGAATTATTACGGCGCGTTTTGACAATTGGTTGTTTGATCGTACAATTAGAAGGAAATCAAATCCATTAAGGTAGCTGACAGTATGTTTCAACTACGATCTCGTTAAACCTGTCGTTTGCTAGCTCTTATTTTTAAACAACAATTGCGAGTTATGTTATGCACGGGTGTAAACACCATTTGCGTATTATGTTATGCCGGACTTTAAACACCATTTACGTATTATGTTATGCACGATTTTAAACACATTTTGCGTATTATCTTATGCTTGATTTTGAACACCATTTGCGAATTATGTTATGCACGACTGTTAACACTAGTTGCGAATATGTTATGCACGACTTACAACAACGTCTGCGTACATGCATCGTGTTATGTACGACTTTAAACAACATTTGCGAATTATTTAATCACGACCTTAAACAACTTTCGCGTAGTATGTAATGCAGGATTTTGAACATCATTTGCGTATTATGGTAGGCACGACTTTACAAAGCATTTGAGAATTATGGTAGGCACGACTTTACAAAGCATTTGCGTATTATGGTAGGCACGACTTTAAACACCATTTACGTATTATGGTAGGCACAACTTTAAAAACCATTTGCGTATTATGGTAGGCACGACTTTACAAAGCATTTGCGTATTATGGTAGGCACAACTTTAAAGGGACTGAACACCATAATGGTCCAAAATCGTCATATTTTATACTTATTCTAATTAATCCAGAATACGTCGATATAAATGTAACCCAATGTTGTAGAAGGTCGTACAAGTCTTGTTTTTCATTATTTCATAGGAAATAAGCAGTTAAAAAAACGTCCGCTCAGTGTTTTCCCGTTTTAAAATACCGTGGAATTTCCTCTTGCTCATTTGAATTTGTGGATTCAATTCGGCATTCTCCAACACTATCGACTCATTACATTCATGTATGCGTGAGTGTAAGGAACGACAACTCTGCGAAGGAGATCGTCAATTCGGTTGTAGTGATCACGTGATAAATATACAGCGATATTTTTAGATTTACTGGGTTACTAACCCAGTAGATTTTACAATGCAAAATAACGAAAAATCTCCGCAATATTAATAGTGTGCATATATTGTAGTACATCAGTCAGCAAATATCAAGGCCTTACATGCAAAAACATCAAGGTAATAGCAATTTTTAACAATTTTCTTTTTTTTCGCTTTTTTCTCATATGGGATTCAGTCCCTTTAAACACCATTTGCGTATTATGGTAGGCACAACTTTAAACACAATTTGCGTATTATGGTAGGCACAACTTTAAACACCATTTGCGTATTATGGTAGGCACAACTTTAAACACCATTTGCGTATTATGGTAGGCACAACTTTAAACACCATTTGCGTATTATGGTAGGCACAACTGTAAACACCATTTGCGTATTATGGTAGGCACAACTGTAAACACCATTTGCGTATTATGGTAGGCACGACTTTACAAAGCATTTGCGAATAAGCACCACCTTAAACAACTTTTGCGTAATATGTTGTAAAACGGTCGGAATTCCATCTTGTTTCAACAAGTTATTACAGCCGTTACGAATGAAACCATATACTTATATTAACTAAATATACTAAAGTTTGTGTCCTTGTCATTTGAACTGTCGTACGATGAATACAGAACAAGATAAGTGTACATAGAACTACACATACACTTTTATAGAAAATCGACCTTTGTATTTATTCATCGCCTGAGATCTTAATGTGCAAGGACAGTTAATAAAGAATTCGATAGATAATATCTTTGAAGAGGGTTTATTTACTGCAGCGAAGATAAGGTCTGGTTTAAATGAGATTTACATTAGCTAAGCTTAGACGTAAAATAGTAAAACTACTCATTTTCATTAATTCCTGTTCGAACGGAACGCCCTTTCCTAAAAAGTACTTTGATACATTGTACAATCAACGTGGCTATACGATTATAAGTGACAGGTAAACATAATGATTTGTAATGTATCGTTTCTTTATTTTGATTTATCATTTCACCAAACATTCATCAAATAACTTTGACTGTAATACAACAAGAGAAAGTTGATGCAAGGCATCAATGTCGCCGGAAAAGACTGCATTGATTTATTTATGTATTCTTGACTTTCCTTAGTCTATTCAAACATTAGGAACGTTGAAATGAAAACATTTGCTTATAAAGTTTATATTCATATCTATACATTAGGGTATCTATAACAAATTAACGAAATGTGTACACATTTATCTGGCTTTAATTTAATTTTGCTATTGTTACTTATTTAAATAATAGTATTCATTCATATAATTTCAATGTTTGTCAATCTTATTCGAATCACAAGGTAAATATCCTGGTATTGCTTTAAAGGGAGGTAATTTGAAGAAAACAAAAGTCTTCAAAAGGAGAAATATATCAGCAATACCGTCTACAGTTTAAATTGTTCTATTGTTTGTGGATTTAAAAATGTTCTTTTTTTCTTATTTCTACATGTACAACGAAATATTGCGGCTTCTCTTTGACGCTTTGCGTCAAACATTCGTCTTGTACTTGTCTAAAATAAAATAATATCACTCGCTTTTTCATATCGAAATGCGCATGCGCGAAAATCGATGTTAAAGGTCACGAAACTACACAACAGAATAGGGTCTATATTTAGCTTAGAAACAGTTCCTACTTTAGATATTCATGGATTAACATTATTAAATGAATTCTACACACATCAAGACATCTCTTTGAACATGAAAACAACATTTAGTAAGTTAAAATTGCTATTAAAAGGAGAATCCGAAATTGACCTCAATGATGACACATAAGAGTCTGCATTAGGGGGTGTTGGTTCACGTCTTGAAGGGACCACTTTTGTCTTCGTAAATAAGACAAAAAACTTAAATGCGAGTGAAATAAAAAAAACTGCAAACATTAAAAAATCGGAATATTTATTTCATTTTAGATGTGTCATTTATTAGTGTTCGTAAACAACCACAATTGTAATATGTTCAAATCATCTAGATTTGTTTCTTTCTAATAATAAGCCGCCCTCCCATGTGATTTCCGAAAAGCTATTAAAAATAGAAGTCGCGGGCTTCTGCCCGGCGACTAATGACGAATTACTAATTAGTATACGACGTCTTACTCAATATGTGAACCGCGTAATGTCGAATAAGGAATTGTTGTATTGTTGTTCTCGCGAACATTGAAGTCTAAGGCGAGTCCGTGCTAAGGCATAGTATCCACTGTCCAATTTCGCTAAATATGTAACTTCTGACGAAACACTATAATTATAACCCCTCTGGTTCAATGAGGGACATTAATGATAATTATATTATCTCCCTTGTCAGATAAAGACCAAGGAAGACCAAATAGTTGGTAGGTCCTTTTAGTTGGAATACTTTGTTTTTATCGCTATTTCGCAATGAGATATTGCAATTACTCTGTACACATTAACATAAATGTGTTAATTAAAGTGATGATTCAAAAGAGAATATTTACATAGCAGTGTTTAAAGAAAACAAATGTGGAATTACTGTTTCAATCTAATAACAGTTGGCCAAGAAAATGCAATTATAAGTGCACCATCCAGTGAAAAGAAACCAATGATAAAAACAGAGGAAACCAAATGATAGGACCTAGCTAGATGTAGAGAGTATTAAAGGGAGATAACTGACGGATGTCTCCAATTGTCATATCAATTAATATAATAACAGCTCCGGGATGCAACATGACCCCATTTAGGTTGGTGTAGGGTCATACACTACGGAAAATAACCTTCGTGAAGTTTACGTTAACGGGGAGGGAATACGATCAGAAAGTCCTCGTGCAACGGTCTCTTTGGGGCAGTACCCGATCTCCAGATACTTCTTTGGCTATATATCGAACAGATACATCATTGATTGGAATGAGTGGAGGCCAAACGTGATCTGATTTGTTGTATAGGTCAACAGGTCCCAAAGGTCGCTTTGCTCCTGGTGCGGCTTTTTACACTAACAAGTCAATGTCCTCGGTTTAATACAATCGACATGGACATGTATATATAAATACTTGTAAATATGTACTTGCTTTACTGTCCTCGTATGATAACCATACAACATTTCCTTTGCAGTAGACGGCTATTTGAAAACATAGTGACAAAAGGAGAAATTGCACGTTTTAGGGTATCCATTCAATTACAGATATTTTCTATTTGTTGACAAAATACGTTCAAAGTCGTCTGCTGCAGAATTGTCGTGTGAGGGAAAGGGTTTAACAAGTTTACGAAATGATGATATATATGAACGGATCAAAAACAATCAAATCTTCTATGATTATAAATACGTGCTTTTCGATGAGGAGTTTGTATTGTTAACCTGGATTAACCGTTTTCCACCTATAGACGCATTTTGACACATCTGCAGCAGACGACTCTTGAATACCTTGTAGGAAAAGGAGAAATTGCTGAAAATGAGCTATATCTCCTTTTGCCACAACGTTTTCAACTGCATTCAGTAATTATACCTTCATTTATAGCGAGTTTTGACATGTTATACTAAATGTCTTTAAAGTCGTCTGCTGCATATATTCTGTATGTGGGAAAGGGTAAAATCAATTGTTCAAACTATGGGTCTTATCAACACACTATTGTACTGTTTAGCTCCGAAGGTGAACTTCATGGGTTTAATTCCACCAACGTCACTTAGCCCTAAGTGATACTTACATTTCATCATTTTTGTTTCCCTAATATTTCGTAATACATGAATGGTGGAATGTATTTAAGTATATGACTAAGTAAACACAAATAGTTACATTGCTGACTAACAATTCTTTGAAAGAAGTGAAATATTTGGGAATTTTTTAAGAAAACAAAAAAATATGAAAAATATTACTTAACCCTAAGAAATGTCGGTGGACTTGGATGCTGAAGACATACAACGGAAATATGATGTTGAAAGTCAACATCTTAACCCTTTCCCTCATATAGACGCTTTCTGACGCCTCTGCAGCAGACGGCCTTTTGAAAACATAGTGACAAAAGAAGAAATTGCACAAAACGTGCAATTTCTCCTTTTGCCACAATGTTTTCCACTTTTTGTCATAGGTTATCCATTCAATTATGGAGATTTTCTATGTTTAACCCTTTCCCTCATATAGGCGCTTTCTGCCGCCTCTGCAGCAGACGGCTTTTTGAAAACATAGTGACAAAAGAAGAAATTGCACAAAACGTGCAATTTCTCCTTTTGCCACAATAATTTTCCACTTTTTGTCATAGGTTATCCATTCAATTATGGAGATTTTCTATGTTTTGACAAAATACGTTCAAAGTCGTCTGCTGCAGAATTGTCGTATGGGGGAAAGGGTTAACAGTTAGTCTGAGTCTAAACATACATTAGATGATGCATTTGCGGACCAGTACAACGTTCGCAACATGAACATATAAGAGCAATTTGCACGGTTTCCCGAACCATCAGCATTGAGCTTTTCTAAGAGGGTAATATTAGGCACATTCCTCAATAAATGTTTGAAATCAGACCTGCATTTACAGAGAAATCCTTCACTTTTTTTTTCATTTTGCGATTTTTCTGAAGCCGCAAAGACAGGACTTATACAAAGTAAAACATTCTTTCAACAGTCAAAGGGTTTAGATACTCGTTTATATTGATGTGGGATAAGATCGCGCAACATCTCAATAGTTGAAAATAGATTTGAGAAAGGAGATATTGCAAGTTTGAAATTAGCTTAAAATAACATTATAAAAGGTCCAACCATTTCCTAGCTATAGTTTATAAACGTTTTTAATCACTAACTTGGTATACCTAGGTCATTGTAAGGTTTCTACGTCTTGGAGAAAACTTGGCAAATAGATGTTTCGTAGTGAAAACTGAAAGAAACAAAATTCATTTGTTAGACTGTGGATTTGTTTTACATTAATAAGTCTTCTAACAGCGAATGATTCCCTGTCTCACACATTAATTGGTTTTCTGCATTGCGTGCAGTCTACCAGATAAGAAGCTCGCGGTCTGTAACGGTTCGTAACAGGGTTGAAAGAGCTGTAATTTGATTGGTGGAATGGCCACGGTTTGATACCGTAACAAATCATTGGACGCATGACTAAATTTGACACTTTTTTCAGTTGTCAACTTTCAAAAATAGCTGTTAACTAATAAAAGCATGTACAATATAATATGGATTGGCTCTACAATCATTTGATGAAAAGTGGAAAATAATTATTTGGGAAAATAAGAAATTACTCATACTAAGAAATTATTTATTTTTCCACCATGTTTTCAGAAGCAGTCATTTGCAGTGGTCTTAAAAGTTGCCTATATCAGACATTTTTTGTCGTCACTGGTGGTGAAGATTACGCAATTAAAAAAAGTCAACATGAGAGAAAACACGGGCGTCAAGAATGACACTTATTTAAAGACATCTTGACATCTGAACCTTGCCACATAAAAATTACCTTTCCCAAATACAGACGCTTTCTGCCGCCCCTGCAGCAAACAACGTTTCAAAACATTGTGTCAAAAAGAGAAATTGTTCATGATAATCGATTTCTGATTTTAACACAATGTTTTCAATGTAATTCAATTATTGTTCTTTTATTAATAAATAGTTTCCATAGTTTTTACTTAAATGCCTTTAAAGTCGTCTGATGCAGATCCATTGTATGTACAAAATGGTTTCAAGTAAATGGCGATAATTTCTATACATTTTTGCATTGTAGGGTCTTGGTCAATACCATTCCCTGGATACTATTACGACTATACGGCGAATATAGAAGGCCTTGATCAGACTGTGTGGACGCTTCACCTTCCTTTAGTCGCTAAGTTCCGGAGACCAGTTTACATATGACGTTGGCCATTTACTCGTCACTTACTAAGGAGGCTGACACACAGATGTTTCTGACAGGTAAAGGCCGGTTTAATGTGCTGATTCGGCGATGTTACATAATGCATTGTCATCTTCCATGAGCTGACAAATATCGGTACATGTTAATTATCTACATGAAGGTTTGTATGAGAAAAACTATTGCATTGTTCCCCGATGTGTGTGCGTATACTGGACAACTTAATCATTTCATTAAACCTGTATCCACCTGAATTCACTAAACCTGTCACAACATGCATGAAGGTTTAACCCTTTCGATGCCAAATGCAATTAAAGGCTTTTGTAAACAATGCAGATACAGGTGAGACAGCTCATAACGAGCTGTCTCTCATTAAATCTGCATTGTTTGCCATTTAGATATTACATATTACAAAATTAAATTGTCAAAATGTCAACATGGCAGAGTCGGCTTTTGAAATTCGGCAGTAAAAGAGTTAAAATGTTTTCACATAACTAGGCATTAGTCTTATCCGAATACTGGTTAATACGTAGCGAACAATGTGTACGATGCTAACCATTATAGTTGTATGTCCTGCGTATGTTGTAAACAATTATTAAGCAAACGATAAATCCTGTAGTCTGTTCTCGGAATTCATATTTCCAGTACTATGTATGCTGAATCGAGTTCTGAAACATCATAACTGATACATTAATTCGAAGACTTTAAACATGGTGGTAACGGTTTTCCCTCCTTGGCCTTCCGGGTTGCGGGGATATAATAACGACTGATGCATTGGTGTCAGGATAAACAATACCGGCAGTACTGGTACCTAACCCAGGTCGTGATAAACAATACCGGTAGTACTGGTATCTGCCCCAGGTCGTGATAAACAATACCGGTAGTACTGGTATCTGCCCCAGGTCGTGATAAACAATACCGGTAGTACTGGTATCTGCCCCAGGTCGTGATAAACAATACCGGTAGTACTGGTATCTGCCCCAGGTCGTGATAAACAATACCGGTAGTACTGGTATCTGCCCCAGGTCGTGATAAACAATACCGGTAGTACTGGTATCTGCCCCAGGTCGTGATAAACAATACCGGTAGTACTGGTATCTGCCCCAGGTCGTGATAAACAATACCGGTAGTACTGGTATCTGCCCCAGGTCGTGATAAACAATACCGGTAGTACTGGTATCTGCCCCAGGTCGTGATAAACAATACCGGTAGTACTGGTATCTGCCCCAGGTCGTGATAAACAATACCGGTAGTACTGGTATCTGCCCCAGGTCGTGATAAACAATACCGGTAGTACTGGTATCTGCCCCAGGTCGTGATAAACAATACCGGTAGTACTGGTATCTGCCCCAGGTCGTGATAAACAATACCGGTAGTACTGGTATCTGCCCCAGGTCGTGATAAACAATACCGGTAGTACTGGTATCTGCCCCAGGTCGTGGTATAACAATACCGGTAGTACTGGTATCTGCCCCAGGTCGTGGTATAACAATACCGGTAGTACTGGTATCTGCCCCAGGTCGTGGTATAACAATACCGGTAGTACTGGTATCTGCCCCAGGTCGTGGTATAACAATACCGGTAGTACTGGTATCTGCCCCAGGTCGTGGTATAACAATACCGGTAGTACTGGTATCTGCCCCAGGTCGTGGTATAACAATACCGGTAGTACTGGTATCTGCCCCAGGTCGTGGTATAACAATACCGGTAGTACTGGTATCTGCCCCAGGTCGTGGTATAACAATACCGGTAGTACTGGTATCTGCCCCAGGTCGTGATAAACAATACCGGTAGTACTGGTATCTGCCCCAGGTCGTGGTATAACAATACCGGTAGTACTGGTATCTGCCCCAGGTCGTGATAAACAATACCGGTAGTACTGGTATCTGCCCCAGGTCGTGGTATAACAGAAATAGAGTTGCAAGCGGCGTAAAACACAATCCAACCGAACAAACATATCGAGGGCTTGGCGTGAAACAGTTGTAACTAAAAACCTATTTTTAAAACCCTGGTTTAGGGGCAATTTTGACCCCTTTGTAAACAATGCAAATTTAGGTGCCATTGCTCAGAACGAGCAATGGCACCTAAATTTCCATTGTTTACCAAGAAAAATGATTTAACGCTTATAAAGACTTTATAGCGAAGTGATTAACCTTGGTAAAAAAATAGCAATTTTAGTTACAACCGTTTCACGCCAAGCCCTCGATATATTCGAATTTGTTTTTAGATTATGGCGCTCAAGTGCTAATAAATCGTTGGATAATTTATCTGATATACATTTTAAAGATAATTTATAAAATACTACGGATCAATTTTACGAGGATAAGTCTTCGTTCATTATTTATAAATTTAGAACGATAGAAATGTGCGATGTGTAATTAAGAGAAATATAGAAATTTCGTAAAATTATGTTTATCTCATAAAATAATGCATTTGGATCTTACTGATTTATAACAAAAGTCCCATTACTTCTCAATCACCCCTCGTCAATTTCAATTTTCCAATACTACCCATAGCATCGTCTGCGAGTAATGTGAATTGTTCTGCTTCGACGGCGTGAAATTAAAACTTTTGGAACCACGTCTAGAGATATTGGGTGTTATTGACTCTGCTTACAGGGAATGATCAGATGAGCATATTAACGGTCTCGCTGGAGTCTTCACTTTCCGCCTATGTGTTAAATATATGAACAGTTCCACCGGAAATCTAACATTATAAACTCTGCGTAATGTATCGACACAGACCAGCCGGTACAGTCCGCTCAGGCTAATCCGGGCTGAAACAGAAAATCCATAGGAGGCGAAAAGTGTCTGTCCTGGTTAGCCTACGCGGCATGCTTAGCATGATCAAGGTCGATACTTTACACATAATCCACATTGTTGGTTTTCTCCTGGAACGGCTCATACCTTAATGCGTCTTCTGTAAATAAAACTATAAGTGTAGCCCCACTAAGTGTACGTTAATGGCGCTTTAACATAAACATTCGGAGTGTCAATAATCCATCAAATTGTCAGTCGCTGCATATTGATTTCCGTATATCGCTGAGAAAAGTTCTTCATATTTAGAATGTGTGCAACTTGGAATTGTCCATTTTCAGTGTATACAATACGTTTGATTTGTATGTATGTATGGTGTTTTAAGTCACTTTCAAAGGTATTTCGGTCATATCACAGCTACCAATATCATTTGAGCCAAATGAGCAATTGTGAACAGTGTATATCTAGATCCGTATGTTTATCCGCATAGTCTGATATATAGATCCGTATGTGTATCCACATAGTCTGATCTAGATCCGTATGTTTATCCGCAAAGTCTGATCTAGATCCGTATGTGTATCCGCATGGTCTGATCTAGATCCGTATGTGTATCCGCATGGTCTGATCTAGATCCGTATGTGTATCCGCATAGTCTGATCTAGATCCGTATGTTTATCCATATGGTCTGATATAGATCCGTATGTTTATCCATATGGTCTGATCTAGATCCGTATGTTTATCCGCAGTCTGTTCTAGATCCGTATATGTATCCGCATAGTCTGATCTAGATCCGTATGTTTATCCATATGGTCTGATCTAGATCCGTATGTTTATCCATATGGTCTGATCTAGATCCGTATGTTTATCCGCAGTCTGTTCTAGATCCGTATATGTATCCGCATAGTCTGATCTAGATCCGTATGTTTATCCACATGGTCTGATCTAGATCCGTATGCGTATCCGCATGGTCTGATCTAGATCCGTATGTTTATCCGCAGTCTGTTCTAGATCCGTATATGTATCCGCATAGTCTGATCTAGATCCGTATGTTTATCCATATGGTCTGATCTAGATCTGTATGTTTATCCATATGGTCTGATCTAGATCCGTATGTTTATCCATATGGTCTGATCTAGATCCGTATGATTATCCGCAGTCTGTTCTAGATCCGTATATGTATCCGCATAGTCTGATCTAGATCCGTATGTTTATCCACATGGTCTGATCTAGATCCGTATGCGTATCCGCATAGTCTGATCTAGATCCGTATGTTTATCCGCAGTCTGTTCTAGATCCGTATATGTATCCGCATGGTCTGACTGATCTAGATCCGTATGTTTATCCGCATGGTCTGATCTAGATATACACTGCTCACCTATAACTTTAAGAAGCTTGTGAAACGCTTTTTTTCAACTTCTAATAAGACTGAGTAGATGTACAGGGCAATCGAAACCTACCGTGTACAGAAATATCAACGTGTACCTTTTCGCACGGACTGGCTAAAGTATTTTGTATAACCCGACCGAGAATGGATAATGTTAGTTTTGATGCTGCGTTTTTGTTATGCAGGACCAGAGAAGCAACCCGACAACCACGCCTCCCCCCACCCCCAAAACAGAGTCCCCTTTGTATTGATGCGCGCAAACAAAACACACTGTAGTTTTTTTTGTTTTTTTTATTCTACGTTTTTGTCATGCAGGAACATAGACGCAATAAGAACCTCTCCCTTGTTCATTCACGCAGCGCAAACAAAACACACTGTCAGAATGTCTATGCCATTGCGGGATTGGATATATAAATCAGAATATAAGGAATGTTCTTCTAATTATACATTGCAAAACTTCAATAACAAATATTGATCAGACGGCTTTATGCCGCCTGTGTGAAGATGAGTCTTAATCTATGTCTCTGCCGATCTTCGTGGGCGTGGCACATTCCGATAACCTCGATTAGGTACGGTCTAACAGATTGGAAGTTGGAAGTAACAAAGACTTCGTCAATGACAGATGACAATTGTAGATATATTATTGTCGTCTCTTGAAAATGGTTATATATCGTTTAAAACTCGTCAAAGGTCACCGATCGAATATTGTCACTTATTGGCAGACATGAAAAGACGATGTTGAATTTCAATCATATCTCTAGATTTGAATTGCTAATTAATGTTTGAAAAGTTATATTAGTTTACTCATAAAAAAATTGCAAAATCATCGCATACATCATCCAGTCTGCCTTTAAATTAGTATCAGATATGCAAATGTGAACTCTTTAAAATTAAAAAATATCCAAATAAGGAAAAAGAAAAATGATGCATACTCGAAAAGACACATTTGGTTTGAGAAAAAGCAAATAAGTGTTTGCGAATATACGAGATTGCATATGATGCTATTCTTCTCTCTTCAATAGGCTGGCTGATCTTGGTTTCCATTGTTCGCAATAACAGGGTTTTGTTCAGTGCATAACTATGGAAAGCCATGACCTTCTTACTTGGATTGTTCACTTATATGCGGTAGATACTACTTTATATACGTTGGATTTTGTATTATATGCAGTAGATATTTCACTTATATGCTGTATATTCTGTGTTATATGTAGTAGATATTTCACTTATATGCTGTATATTCTATGTTATATGCAGTAGATATTTCACTTATATGCTGTATATTCTGTGTTATATGTAGTAGATATTTCACTTATATGCTGTATATTCTGTGTTATATGTAGTAGAACTCTTCTTATATGTCACAGCAAGCTACACAAATGGTGTATAAAGTCTCGGACAGCAGGATAAGGGTTATTATTATTTCACTACAGATAACGAACTTTGCAGCAGACACTTTTAAAACAAAAGTATGTGGGCACAATGGAAAACATCTCAAATCAAAGGAGTGGGAGTGCTGACATGTGACATGTCCGATTTGGTGCGTGTAGATAATCACGATGGTTTCAAAGAGTTGAAATTATGGAAATGTGAAATATGAGCACTATTTTAATTACCATTAAAGTGAATAGGAGATTAAAAATCGATTTAACCGACTGGGGTTACACAGTCAAAGTTATCAGGCGTTCCTATAGTTATTTCCCTTGAGTAGAGCTTTGCATGTAACATAACATCTTTTTGCGTTCATGCTAGGCACATTCCACGAACGGTATTTATATACCTGAATATTTACGTCACAATTTTACCATGGTTACCATTCCTGTTAAAAAGTAAAAGAGCAGGCTGTGTCTTTGGAGCGGGACGCTTGGAGGATATGGGAAGACGTGTAATATGTGTATCTGACATAATTCAGAGAGTAGAGTGGTGCAGGCTTTATGGTGAGCGTTCTAAGTAATGGAAGGACGTGAGCGACGCAGTAGATCTGGCGTAGTCTTGTAGACATGGTTTTTGTTGGTTTCTTAGACAATATCTTAGTACTAAATAAAATATAAAAACACAATGCGAAGGACTTTGTGATATATACGATGCGATTTCTCTTTGTTTCATATCAATAGTTTTACCTCCGCTTTTCACAAATTATCGCAGCCAATAGTTGGAAATTTGAGTACTAGAAGTCAGCCCGAATAATGTAAACATCTTTATACCTTTATGAGATCGGGTTAAGGAGACGTGATAAGACCGTACATCTCGTGACGCGGATGAAATACAACTTATCTAACAACTTTTATGCCTTGTCATACTTCATCTAAATATGAGCCGTTCCAATAGAAAAGCAACATTGTGGACTTTGCGTAAAGTATCGACCCGGATCAGCCTAAACATGCCACACAGGCTTACCCGGATAGACACTTTTCGCCTCCTGTGGATTTTCTGTTTCAGGAATAACTACTCTATACATATATCCCCCTAAGACGGAATGTGTCGGCCGGATCAGTCTGCGCGGACAGCGCAGGCTGATCTGGTCGATACATTACGCAGATGTCTATCGCCGCAGCTGCATTGTGGACTTTGCGTAAAGTATCGATCCGGATCAGCCTAAACATGCCACGGACAGATACCTTTCGCCTCCTGTGTTTTTTCTGTTTCAGGAATCATTAATCTATACGTCTATCCCTTGAGACGGAATGTGTCGGCCCGGATAAGCCTGCGCGGGAGTCCATAATGTTGGTTTTTGTCGCAGAAAGGCTCATATATGTGTTATGTCTACCTAAAAGGAGTCTTTTTGTTTCACCTTAATGACACTACAGAAAGAGTTATAAATATGACAGGGCTATAATTCTAGTTTTCTGTCCGATGTTATATCTAATAATTTTCTAATTTTAGTCTTACAAGTAAGATTCCAATGAGACTGTACGTACACGCTGCCTCAACTGAGTCATCACATGGAGACCCGTTTTTACCTGACGCGGTTCCTATATTTATATACGAGCCGCGGCCGTCTGTTTTGGGTCTTAATGCCACTCCGTTTTGACATCAGTAAAATACATATAGTGGGATAGTAGGGCTACAATTCTATGTTATTGTGTGTGTTTTTTTTAGAAGACACATTTAGGTTTATGTAACATATACGTGGACGGGGAAGTTTCTGTCGAGACTATGTGAATGCACAGACTCGCCCGAGTCTTCACCGTACGCAGAGATGCATTACGACTCCAAATCGTTTGACGCGTTCCAATGTTATATCCCACCAGTCTAATTAAATCAACCACAATTTATGGGCCCATTGTGAAAGTGCATTTGAGCCGTTCCACAATGCTGGTTTTCTCGTTGAACGGCTCATTTGACTTTTAAATTAGGTTTAGTCGAGATGCCAAATCTGTCTCGGCAACGTCGATGACTGTCTACTCAGGGTTATTGAACGCGAATCCAAGCTAGGCGTTCTATTCTTTCAGATGATTGATAACATGCACGAGTCAAACGTCATTCTTTTACAGTACATGTGGGAAGAGAGCCAGTTGTCTAAAAGAAAGCACTACCTGCTTAGTTTTGTCGAACGCTGATGCGAGAAACATAAGAAAGACATTGGGCGGTAGAATAACATGTGCTATGACTGAACTACTGTTGAAATGTGTTATTAACATATAGGTCAGTATAGAATTAGCACCACATAAGTTGTCTTATAGAACGTTTAGTTATCTCTTCCCCACTGATGTATTTTACTCGCATCTGCAGTAAACGACTATTCCCATCATGTGCAATTTCTCATTTTGCCACAATGTTTTCAACTCTTCTGAATAATTAATCGTTTACCGTGCGATACCAAACTGTTACACTGAAAGCAAGAGCAGTCTAGTTCTACCATTGTCCTAACACACGGAACGATAATCTTGTTTGGCTTTGCTATTCTACCGATTTACTTCTAATCAAGAAACTGTTTACCTCATTTTACAATCCATGGACAGTCTCGACCAATTCATCCTTTTTCCTCATTTGCATCAAAAGTATTTTGAAAACACTATGATAAAAGGAGAAATTGCTCATAGTAGGCCATTTTCATTTTGCCACAATGCTTTCAACTCTATTTGATAGTTCAATTTTCATTTATAAAGATTTCTCCAGTTTTTGCCTAGAAATTTTCAAAGCCGTTTGCTGCATTTGTTGTTGTATATTGGAAAGGGTTAATAGCCACGTGTATGAGTGTAAGAATGAACATGTATGTTACACACAGTTCATGACTCAAACCATTGGTGTCAATCAGTATACGTTGTGATAACATGTCTTGTCTCGCCATAACTAGATCTTGATGTACGAGATTACTAAATTAGTATAACAAGACTCTTGTAATTGGTCAAAATTGACCTGTGAGTCATGCCCTTTCACAATCCCATTAATATATTCTTACATCGCCGACGCATACATAGTTAATTAGTGAATATACGATTGATATCCGTGAGCACCTACATCGGACCAATAAAATCGATACATAAAATAATGAAGCAAACTACTTTCAGAGTTTGAAAGGTAAAACCGGTTTGGTCCACAGAAATGGTATGTCACTGCAACATGTTGGTTGATACACCATGTCCAAAGGGTGTATGCCTGACCCCGATAATGTAATGGTAGGCGCAGGTAACTCAAGTCTTAGCTCCGGTCTACTGTGAATGTTAGGTAAAGAGAGCACGTGCTCTTTGAAGACAAATACTAACTAGTAGAGTGTTCCTATAATCGTTATTCAAGCAAGGGGACTACGAGAAAGTGATATCAATCGATAACAAACTAATTATGTAAGCGGGATTAAAGGCCGGGGCGTCCCGGGTTCGATCCCCTGCTCTGTGGGTAGGGTTATATATCCTTTAACAAGGAACGTTTCCTAGCCGAGTAATGGTTAGTCACCCAGGGACCATAAATACGTGTACTTGTGCTTTCATCGTGAAATAAGGGAAGTCATTTTAAACACATTTCTACATACATTGTATAGTGCCAATGTTATTAGTTCATCATTGTTTGTCTACACAACCATTATCATGATATACACTACTTTAAAAGACAACAACCCTATACGAGCGGTGCTCCAGGATAACTAAGCTCAGCGAAATGATTACATATGGCCTCAGCGTAATGTATCGACCCAGATCAGCCTGAAACCATTCTTATAATAGGCAATTGCTCCTTTTGCCAGACTGTTTTCAACTATTATAAATACTTATCATTTTATTGTATTTATAGGTTTGCTATATGTATCACTAAACTGTCTCAACTAAATCATAATTGCTTATAGTACAACAATACCAATACCCTTTTTAAATGATCCGACTCATTTAATATATGGGCCTCGTTATATAAACTGCTTTTCCTTTTACAGTGTATCATTAGTCACAGACGCCTTTTAAATCAACTCTTAATAAGTCTATATTCATCAATTATTATTTCAAATAGATCTTGCTTCATTTCCGGTCGATGCCTATACACCAATAAACCACCGCGTAATGATCGTTTTATAATAACGTGGTTGATTGATTGATCGGGATTTTAATGCCGCTCTCATCAAATCAGAAGTCATATCACGATGGTCAGTTCACGTACCCATGTGTTTCCTGGCTTTCTCACACCTGTACTAACAGCAGCTGACTGATGTTCAACATAGTCTGGAAGGTCAAGAGTTTTAACGCTATATGAGCCTCTGCGTAAAGTATCGACCCGAATCAGCCTAAGCATGCCGTTCAGGCTTTACCTGTCAGGAAATGGCGTGATCAATAATACCGGTAGTACTGGTATATAAGTCAGGAAATGGCATGATAAATAATACCGGTAGTACTGGTATATAAGTCAGGAAATGGCATGATAAATAATACCGGTAGTACTGGTATATAAGTCAGGAAATGGCATGATAAATAATACCGCTAGTACTGGTATATAAGTCAGTAAATGGCATGATCAATTATACCGGTAGTACTGGTATATAAGTCAGGAAATGGCATGATAAATAATACCGGTAGTACTGGTATATAAGTCCGGAAATGGCGTGATAAATTATACCGGTAGTACTGGTATATAAGTCAGGAAATGGCATGATAAATAATACCGGTAGTACTGGTATATAAGTCAGAAAATGGCGTGATAAATAATACCGGTAGTACTGGTATATAAGTCAGGAAATGGCAGGATAAATTATACCGGTAGTACTGGTATATAATTCAGGAAATGGCATGATAAATTATACCGGTAGTACTGGTATATAAGTCCGGAAATGGCATGATAAATAATACCGGTAGTACTGGTATATAAGTCAGGAAATGGCATGATAAATTATACCGGTAGTACTGGTATATAAGTCAGGAAATGGCGTGATAAGACAAATGATTGGAGTCGGTGTCAAACACGAACCAATTAGAATTGTCGGTATTGGATCGTACTAGGGACGTGCTATGACGTGGCGTCAGTGGTCTGTGCGTTAAGATCGTTAATAACGTAATTGCAATGAACGCACTAGGGACGAGATTATGGCGTGGTCAGAACAAGTTAAACTGTCTGTGAACGAGGTGATCGAGTTACGAACTAGTCAGCACGGATTTCGACGTATATATAGAACGTAGTATAACCAGTTACGAACGGGTAACCGGTTTAAACTGACTACATACGGGCTTGGGCTGATTGGAAACGGTGTCAGGCATTTTTACCCGATCTGAACGTCATATAAACATACTGCAGACGGGATAAAGACGAGATGGACGTATCAAGACATGTTTATGAACTGATTATGGTCGCATTAAAGACAGTGTCCGGCCAAAGTTTTACGTTCTAGCCAGACCGCAAATGTTAGGACGGGTTCGGACGTTTTTGAAAGCTAGTTTGGTGTGACTGAAGCACAAGACCCTTAAATTGCCGGACTCGGCTGGAATGTCCTTACAAATAAATACCATAAACAGAATAATTATCTATTTTGAACAAATGAGCCACTACATGGGAAAATGTACGTGTGAGCTTTGATGAACAATATATATCCAGATCAGCATTTACGTCCCCACAGTCTGATCAAGATCAACACTGTTCACATATTTCTTACACAAGCGTGTCAGAAGAGTATGTCAACTTGTGTAGATTCTGAGAATATTGAGCAGGTGGACAGTATGATATGAAGCTACACTGTTCAGAAATGCCAACTTGTACCTTTTATCACGCACTGGCTCAGATATTGTTCAGATGTTAAGCATAACAAACGGCAACTTCATACGTACTGCCGGTAAACAAAGTATTCCATCTAATGTGACCTTGTAATTAGTTTCCGATTTAGACATTAATTGATCTTCTTGATTGTCCATCTACAAATGAGCCGTCCCATGAGAAAACCAACAGTGTGGTATCTGCGTAAAGTATCGACCCAGATCAGCGTGTGGATGTTCTGTTTCAGGAATCATTACTCTATACCTCTATCCCCCTGAGACGGAATGTGTCGGCCCGGATCAGTCTGCGCGGACTGCGCAGGCTGATCTGGATCGATACATTACGCAGGGGCCATAATGTTGGTTTTCTCGCGGGACGGCTCAAATGTAGATCAAACGTATACTCGTTCGTCACCAAGTCAATTGTTACGCCTTCTCCTACTAAACGCGACTGTAAACAACAGTTACGAATACCGTATTGCAAGACTGAAATCTACAATTGCGAGCAATATAAACCAAGACCAGCCTGAACTTTCGTGCAGTCTAATCTTGGTCTATATTGGTCGCTTCATCTTTAACAAAGTGTAACAGAGACTACTTTTTAAAATGTTTAAATAGTTTTATAGTTCAATGGTTAGGAAACTTGTTGCAGGAATTCAGAATAATAATAATTACACAATGTATTATGATTGATAGATAGATTTTATTTGACTCATACAAATACATGTATCTCATCATTTACATACATTTACATAAACAAAGTTATACGTGAACATCAAATAATAATCCGAAATAACTTGAAGTTTCCTGAGTTAAGTATAGTATCACCATAACCTTTAACTTATAGCAGTTTAGCAGAGTGTGCATATAACAAATGTTGAAAGACATATCTTATTTTGTCACAAATTGTACATATCATAACATATTTAATACATACTCATTTAGTAATTTTAAGGCTTTTGTGATAAAATTGTATAATTTTACAATTGTTGATTTCTAGTTGAAATGTAATAATTCAACAAACTTATACATGATTGGTCCTTTATAATCTTATTTCTTATTTTTTTGCAAGATTCACATTGTATAACAAAATGAAATTCCTCTTCATTATCATCTGAGCGGCAACACGGACATTTTCTTTCTGGTCTAGGTACTCTATTGCTTCCATATCTACCAGTTTCTATTTTAAGGTTATGCGTGGAAAGACGAAGTCTAGTCAAGTTTACTCTTATATTTATTGGTATTATTTTTCTATATATTCACTCACGCAATTATCTGTTTTAATAAATGTTTAAAAAAAATGACAAAACGTTACTGTTTTCTAAATCACTTTACCACTTTTGTTTAAAATTATCAATAGCCCTTAGCTTAAATATGCCTATAAACATTTTATGATTATGAGTACCTTGTTTGTCCCATATATCAGAAAATCCGTGTTCCGACAATAAGGTTTCAACGTTTGATGACCAATTTCTGTTACTATTGAGGGTGTCTCAAGTGACACGTCATATACAGTTTTTTAACATAATATTGTCTGTAGATATTATTTTTAACCAATATTTGATAATAGATACATATCGGTAGTCTAGCTAATTCACAGAAAATTTCGGCCTTGCATGTCCTGGTTCCTATACCAAGAATACTCTTGCAAAACTTTAAATTCAATCTTTCCAAATTCTAAGAATTGTTAAATCTCCAAATCGGGCTACTATAGCTAAGGATTGGAGTCACAAAAGCATCAACAAGTTGTAAAGCCATTGTGGTACTATTTCGTATTTAACCATATTGCTAAGGAGTACATGCTGCGCCTTTGATGCTTTGCCGATCAGATATTGGTTATTTAAATCAAGATACCCTGTGAAGAAAACCACAGAGATCAGTCATCAATAATTTTAATTTTCTGTTCCTTATAAAAAAGTTTTTCCCATAATCGAATGTCTGAATACAACAACCTTAGTCTCTTCAATGTTAACCTCGAGTCCCCATATAGAGAAATAGTATGTAGTAATACTCGTGCAACTCTGCAGCAGACGACTTTGAAGACAAATACCTGAACAATAAAAGATGGCTTAATTGATACATCAAGTTGAAAACATTGCGACTAAAGGAGAAATCATGAGCAATTTCACCTTTGGCCACAATGTTTTCAAAGGCGTCTGCTGCTATTGCGTCAAAATGCGACTGCAGGTGGGAAAGGGTTAAGTTAATACGACTTATGGTATTGTGTCCGGTAAAATCAACCCTCAACATGGAATCTGATGGCCAACTGCATAGAACAAACTACGCGATTATATAAGTTTACAATCTATTTGTAATGACATTCATTTTAAAAAGACGTGTGTTGAGTCGCGAAGTGAGGTCTGGTCGGAAAGACCCGAAGGTATCCACGGACTGCGGTCATTGTGATATCAAAACGGTTTATTCGATTGATATTCATATTTAGCCAAACCTGGTTGCGTTCATTGGTGGAGTAAACAATATATTGTGCAGTAAAATGCACGAAAACAAGCATATATTGACATGTCGATCCATCTATGTACAAAGCAATACCTATTTATATTTAGTGTTTATTTGTTTGTTTTCGTGTTGGGCGTGGGCCTGTAAAGAGTTTCATCGACCGATATTTTAATTTCCAATCAGACTTAACTATACCTTTGATAAAGTGTAGTTACACTCTAATTGAACTAAGCGATTACTGTGTCACAATGATCATTATTGACCGTGTCAAACAGATTCACAAACAATCGTCACCTGACAAATTACCATGTTCAGCTATACAATAATATCTAGCCGCGTCTGTCGATCTTATTACCGCCTCGGTGGTGTAATGGTTGATCGTCCGTCTGCGGTGCGGGAGGTCGCGGGTTCGATCCCCGGCCGGATCATACCAAAGACATTCAAAATGATAGTAATGGCTGCCTTCCTTGTCGCTCAGGGTTGCGGGGTTAGCATTACGACTGTGTGGCTGGTGTTAGAGCAAATGGACCAGTAGTACTGGTATCCTACCCGGGAAACACCGTGATATAACTGAAATATTGCTGAAAGCGGCGTAAAACACCCACCAATCAATCAACCATCTTGCGATCCTATAACATCTAAGTACACTAAGACTCGGATAGGTCTGTGTATACGCCTACATATTATATAGTCCTAAACGCACCTTCTGACAAATTAATAGAAGTGCGGCCTCACTAGTTGTACGCCAATGTGTTTTTTCACAGGGACTTGTTCCTCTAAAAATAGATATTACCCTATCTATGCATATATATTAACGTTAATATATATGCATAGATAGGGTCATATCTATTTTTAGAGGAGCAAGTCCCTGTGATCTTTTACACATGCTACAATATATATGAGCCGTTCCACGAGAAAACCAACAGTATGGACTCTGCGTAATATATCGACCCAGATCAGCATGCGCAGTCCATGCAGGCTTATCCAGGTCAACGGGATAGAGGTTTAGACTTAAGACTTTAGAGTAATGATTCCTGAAACTGAAAATCCACAGGAGGCGAAATGTGTCCGTCCGGGTTGTCCTACACGGCATCGGCTTAGGCTGATTCGGGTCGATACTTTACGCTGAGTCCACAATGTTGGTTTTCTCCTGGAACGGCTCATTTATATAAATAAACTGCTAATTTTACTATATTAAAAATCATCATACAGTTTATATCTATCATATCATGCAAAACTGATACATACTGCTGCTTTTAATAGATAAGGAGTTAAAAGGTAAAGAAAAGGCTAAAGTAATATTTGAAAAGAAGAAATTTAAATGAAGGATGGTAGAATTAAAGTGAGTGTGTATTGAACTATGATTTGACTTACATAACCTCTAATTACTAATGATTTTGCTTACATAACCTCTAATTACTAATGATTTGACTTACATAACCTCTAATTACTAATGATTTGACTTACATAACCTCTAATTACTAATGATTAGACTTACATTACCTCTAATTACTAATGATTTGACTTACATTACCTCTAATTACTAATGATTTGACTTACATTACCTCTAATTACTAATGATTTGATTTACATAACCTCTAATTACTAATGATTTGATTTACATAACCTCTAATTACTAATGATTTGATTTACATTACCTCTAATTACTAATGATTTGATTTACATAACCTCTAATTACTTATGATTTGAAAGTAATAAATATGAATAAGAGTGTTCCGTGTTCTGTTAAACCTTTCTAAAGCCAATGTTATAGTACATGCTGCCACCGCGGAGAGTCGCAAAGAGCCCAACTCGCTACACACGACTCAGTGACTGTGTGAGAAACAGCATCTTAGTGGTAGAGCACACAGGCATCGTGATACACATGCAGGGTTCGAATACCATGGAAACGGTGTCAACATGTAGAATGTTCTAGTATTTTTGACATCAAACCACAAAGGGTGATTAATCAGTCGATTTAAAATACATCAGAAAGTGAACAACAAATGTTAAACTGTTTGAAAGCTGGACAGCCATAATGATTTATTATAGGTGAACATCGTTTATATAAGTATTTAATTTGTATCACGGCGGTCAGTTCACCTTTCCATTCGATTCCTGACTTTCTTATGTCAGAATTATTCACAATCAACTGTCTCCCGTCCTTAATGTAGTTTTTAGCATATTGGTTCAATGGACAGCGAAAAGAAAACCAACTAGCCCAGACTGCGACAAGGAGCAAGCTAATCTGGTATGTAATGGTCTCATATTTCTGAGCGGTGATTTACATGAAGCTTGACTAAAATGCATTTCATTTGTGATACATAAGTAATACTGTTTGCATTTCTTCCTTAACTTGAATATTAAATCAAAGTACTGATAGTACTGAAGGTAGAATTGCGATCGTTTTTTTTAATAAACTTTTAATCAAAATGTGTGTCTCAGCGTTGTCTTCTTCAGCAGTTTGACAGAAACAAAGCCTAAATCTGATATTGTGTCAATGTGTTATTTGTCAACTCTGTCCCATAAGTTTTTCCTGTGATTTGATACTGCTAACTCTCATAAAAAAAGCACGGAAAGGGACAACTATACTTTCCCAACTTTGATTAAATATATTTTCAATTAAATTGTAAAAAATCTTTTTCTTGTTTTTTGAAAGTTTGTCATTATTATTTAAGACGGACATTATATAATAGAATAGCCAACTGACTATCATTTTAAAAGAGTGTTTCTTATTTAAACCTTTCCCATCTGCATACGTACTTTTGAAAACATTGATGCAGAAGAAGAAATTGCTCATAACAAGCAATTTCTCCTCTTGCAACAATGTTTTCAACGATTAGACTTCCAATTAATGTGATTTTCTGTATCTTTGCTCAGATTCTTTTTTAAATTCTTCTGCTGCAGAGTTTATATATTGTGGGGTGGGTTGTGATTTGTTAAAGGGCAAGCAGGATTGGGAATTGAGTGTTGCACCACTCGCCTGCCTTTGCATGTTTTAGCTTAACTTAACTTTTTAATAATCTATCCATCACCAACTCAGTCAACTTTATGAACGAAATAATCGCGTCAAAATCTTGAATCGCGTCAAAATAATAACGAACAAACTGTCAAAATCAAATGTTGAACTGTGTAATACAAATTTAGAATAAAAGGATGAATCAGTTATGTTGTAACAACCAATATCCGCGGGTCATTTACCTGATTTTGGCCGAAAGAAATGATCGATTTTTCTCTTCTTCATTATTGCAAGATTTCGTTCTGCCTATAATAATCAAAGTATTCTAAATGCTTTATAAACAAGTGTTTAGAACATCGACTCGCAATCGTTTTTGCAAGTCGTCGTAATTTAAAGGGCTCAAATGATTTGATGAAATCTGTTTCTTAGTAGAAGTCGGGAATTTAGACGCGGACCTTGTCAAAAGCACCTATCCAAAATGCAAAAGTCATCGTTAATCGTCAACTTAGTCAAAACGAAACGGCAATGATTCGCCGGGTCCTTATCGAAAACCCTGATCATTTATTTTATTAAACCATGCAATAAGAAAATAGTGTCGATTGTTCTCATGTTTTTGCGCAAACCTGCTTGTGGTATAATTAGTCGCCGGGCAAAAGCCCGCGACTACTATTTTTAATAGGTTTTCTGAAATCACATGGGAGGGGGGATTATTATTAGAAAGAAACACATTTAGATGTCTTGAACATATTACAATTGTGTTTGTTTAAAAACACTAAGTAATGACACATCGAAAATGAAATAAATATTCCGATGTTTTAGGTATTTTCAGTTTCTTTATTTTGACTCGCATTTATGTTTTTTTGTTTTATTTACGAAGACAAAACAGTCCCTATTAGCTAGACTGGTATACTTTATTTAACACTATATACTACATGTAATCAAAAGGCGATAACTACAAACCTTTACGTCGCACAGTCTAATTCATTTGTTTACTTACGCGCACCTAGTAAATTATAGGTGAATTAAAATGTTTATTTGGTTCGAAACAAATGAAGAAAAGAATAAACCGAGATAAAACTGGTTTTAATGGAAAAATGACTTTGAACGAACACTCTCTGCCTATAAAGAGAGTTTCAAGAACGACACCTCTGCGAATAAGAAAGAATCGGGTCTTTCGTACAAAATGATTTCGTCCTTGACAATTTTAAATGTGTCATTTAATTCCCTAAAGGCATATTGCTTCCGATCTGCATATTGTTATGCATCATTGACACAAGGGCGCTCATCATAATATTATTTTAAAACATGAGTAGTTTGTTATTTTCATTATAAAAAAGGAAGGAAAGAATTAAAATAAATTAACATGTTGTAGGGCTAAGTTTATGTTCGAAACTAAGTTTAAATTATACAACAATTTCAATGAGATTTAACTGTTTAGTTGATATTATATTTCGAAGGTGGTCTAATTTATAAATGTTGGACTACATTTCAACATTTGTTAAAGTATGATATAATTAGGATGCCAAGCTAATATCATTTTGAGAAAAAGAGAAAACTCATGTCTTCAGCGGTTTAACCCTTATCTCATTGTTTTAAAAGTAGATTGCTGCAAAGGTGTCCACTGTTGACTTTAAAAGAGGAAAGGTAAAATGGCGTGCTATTGCATGCACATCCTAAATTGTCTGTTTTGTGGTTTTATTGAAAAATTACTCATTTCCATTACTGTTTATGATCAATAATTAGTTGGTTGTGTGTATGGTCAACCTACTTTGGAATGGAGATTGATCATAAACAATGAAAGGCTTCAATTATCATTCACTTCGTTGACAAAACGATGCAGGTTATGATACATTTTCACTTGACCCCACCCCTGATGTTCCAATATGCCTCTCAGTTGATAACTGTTTATTCAACTACTATAATGTTAGTGTTATGCATAACTGCACTATGGATATCCGGCGACATTGATGCGTTGCATCAACTTTCTCTTGTTACCTATTGAAAACGAATGCATAACTAAAACGACTTCGATGGGCTTCGTTACTAGTAACGATCACCTGTTGCCTCTATATGCAACTACACGGATGCACTTGAAAGAGAAAGAAAAGACTTAGCAATGCATACTATCATTATGAATAAGGACATGAACGAATATGTATGGACTAGCGCCTAGAATTTCGTACTAGCCCGATCCTTCATTCCACTCGCTAATGCTAGCGGGTGAGTAGGTGTTTACATCTCTGCCGAGAGGGAAGAAAGGGTTACACTTTACAAAGGGTAATCGCGCGGTGCAGTGCTATATTGGCGTAGTGATATCTAAATAATAGTGTACACTTAAATATGATATTTACACATTAAGAGACTTTGTAATTTTATTTGGATACCTATAATAAGTGGAATTTATTTTACTTATTTTACTTTTGCATATGTTTGCATTCGTAATTCAGTCTGATTTGTTTGTTCTATTTTTGTATGTGTTCTGGGGCATTTACATCACGTGACTTCAAAATTCAATATGTAACAATGGTCTCGTTTGCGCATGCGCGCAACTCTACCAAAAATAGGTCAATGTTATTAACGTACATCAAATTAGTACACGTGCCTATCATTATCAATTCCCTAATTACCTATATAAATTGGTCAACATATGTACAGTACTCCTACACAACTAATGATCAGTAAGAGATTGTACTATAGGAATGCCTAACTTCGAAGGAACGCATTATCAACTTCCACTTAAACAAAAGGAGTAATCGACAGTTAGTCAGACAGACAGACAGACAGACAGACAGACAGTCAGACAGACAGACAGACAGACAGACAGACAGACAGACAGTCAGACAGACAGACAGACAGACAGACAGACAGTCAGACAGACAGACAGACAGACAGACAGAATGAAATAAACACGATCTATCGAATGATTGAATATTCGACTATTATAATTTTCTTCACATAGCAAGGGAAGATAATTCCAAAGATAAGGAATAACAGATACGAATTTTGGATTCTGCCCTGGTTGTCCTCTTTGTACACCTTTATTAAGGGATATATATTGCAAAAATAATAATTTACTCATACGGAGCAATTTCAATTTTGCCAGGATATGTTCAACCTTAATTAGTTAACTTCAAAGATTTGCCTAGATTTGTTAAAAGTTGTCAGCAACAGTTTTGCTGAACATTTCAACTTATTTTAAGACTATTCTCTATATTTCTTACCCTCTTTTTTTCAGTTTTTTATACACACATTTCATTTTCAGTTGAATGTGTTTGATATTGCAGACAAAAAAATACATTGCGGACACAAAGGCGACACCAACGAAAGCGTGATTAAAACTAGCTTTCACTCTACTACAAATAATTTAAATAAAACTATTTTGTTCAAATATCGTCACAGTTATTTTCGGACATGTGTTCGCATCTTCGATAATATATTCATCGCTGATGATTATGGTTGGCATCTTGGACCGTCGAAATAAACTATACACCATTTTGTCGTCGCTGTTAAGGATGCAATACTGACGTTGGCATGTCAAGGGTCAGATCTCATCGTTTAGTTAAAAGTAAAACAACATATCCACATTTGACACGTCAATGTAATGTTTTCATTTAACGATGAGGCAAATGATCGTAGACAAAATAATGTTTATGTTTTATTTGCACCGTCATTCAAAATGTCGATATATTGATATTTTTCCGCCAATGTTTTCAGAGTAAAACGCCCATTGAACAATGTAAACATATACATGATTGAGACAAACGTACCGAACAATCGCAAGGTCAACTTAGGACTATTTCTGCATAAGTGAAAGGCGTATCAAAGTAAATGAATACGTTCATAAACATCACTACGTTGATTTCAACATCTGTCTTTCATCCGTTTATCATTGAAACATAAATGATGAATTAGAAATAGACAATCGTAAAAAGTCTGTATAAATTATCATTTTAAGAAATTGAAACGGTCGGTTGGCCTACTACAAGGCTGTTTTTGTTTATGATTTATCCTGTACCAATCTTATTAAAATCAAAACGAATATATCGCTGTGCGCTAAGCCACCGTTTTGTACTGCAGTATATTATTAAGTCTGATGTTAACCCTTTCCCTCAAATATCTGCAACAGACGACTTTTTGAAAACATAGTGACAAAATAAGAAATTGCTCAAAACGAGCAATTTTCCAGTTTTAGTCAAAGGTTATCCTTGCAATAATAGAGATTTTCAATTTTTGACAAAATATGTTCAAAGTCGTCTGCTGCAGAATTGTCGTATAAGGGGAGGGTTACTGAGATTGGCCATGCAGATGACTGGTATAATACATTGGAATATATAATGCTAAATCAAACAGGTAATAATCGTATGTCAAAGTCATTTGGTTGAAGTAATGAAAATGATTGAGTTTTCCATAAATTGATGTTCATATCTTTGCTAAATTACTAAAATAGAATATACAAAAATCAGTAGTGAACACTATAAACACACATAATCAGGCTAAGATTAGTGATGAACTGTTTTATGTACAATCCCAGTCAATGAGGAACAATCTCATTTTCGGAAACATTGAGGAAAAGGAAGGAGAAAGTAATAGTGAAACTGAGATAAAGGTGCGTTCATTTATTGTGGAAAACCTCAAAGTGGCACAGAGTTTGGTGGATGAAATGAGATTCGAACGTGTACATCGGATGGGAAAAATGGTCGCTGGCAAACACAGACTAATTGTAGCAAAATTCACGTTGTATAAGGACAGAGAAATGGTCAGGAAACAAAGTAAGAATTTGAAGAAGACTAATTACTTTATGTTTGAGCAATACCCGAAAGCCATTGCTGAAAAAAGGAAAGAGTTAGTACCGATAATGAAGGAAGAGATCTGGAAAGGAAATAACGCGTGGATCAGTTACGATACTCTTTACGTCAATGGTCGTCCAATGAAGGCACACAGTAAGACAACATAGGGATGCGCTGAGGAAAGATTAAAGGTACTTTCGTGGAATGTGAATGGACTTACCAGTAGTAAAAGGGAGGATACGGATTTTGTAAATAGACTAGTAGCAAATAACATTATATTTTTGTATGAAACATGGTTAGATAAAGAATCAATCGTTGATTTGAATGGTTATGTGTGTCATAATTTCTACAGAAAATTTCAGAATAAAAAAGCCCGTCGAAATAGTGGCGGTGTTTCAATTTACTATAAACAGAGCATTAAGGGTGGTGTACAGATAGTTAAAAATATCTACGATACAATATTATGGTTAAAGCTAAATAAAGATTTTTTTGGTTTTTCCCACGATGTTTATCTAGCAGGAGTTTATATATGGTGCGAGAACTCCCCCGCATACAATGTGCATAACGTGGATCTTTTTCAGTTATTACAAGACGGCATTAACTGTTATAATAGCATGGGAAAAGTATACGTTATTGGTGACATGAACTCACGTGTAGGAAATGGTTCTCGCCCTGATTATATTGAGTATGACAGGAATATTGGATCGATCGATTATGACGACTACATCCCTGATCAGCCTATTGATCGTCGATCTGCTGATACTGTTTGTAACGCATACGGATCAAAACTTTTGGATCTTTGCAAATCTACATCGATGCGAATCGCAAACGGTAGACTTTGCAGTGATACAAATGGTGATTTAACTTACGTGCGCAGTAACTCGTCAAGCGTGATTGACTATTTAATTTTGAAAGAGAATGATTTTTCTTCATTGTTTGATTTTTGTGTTGAAAATTTTAATGAGTGGTCGGACCATGCACCTTTGTCTTTTGCATTGAACTGTAAATGTACTGCATCAGTACAAAATGAACAAATAAATGACACATATACAAGCTTTCGATGGAAAGATGAGTTGAGGGATGAATTCAGGGGTAAATTGATTTCAAGCTTACCAGAACTTAACAAGTTAACCCTTAATTCCCATTTGTTAAATAAGGATAATTTAGATTCCACACTAGAAGCTTTTGTAGAAACTTTCCGAGGCATTACTGACCCTTTATTCTCTCGCAACATAAGATATTCCAATACAAGTAATTTCAAAGAAACACAAACTAAAAAAGCTGTATGGTTTGATAATGAATGCAAAATAGCAAAACAGGTGTATAGACATGCATTGCATAACTTTCATATATGTAATTCTGTCGAAAACAGAAGTTTAATGTGTGAGAGTAAAGGGCGGTATAAAACTCTTATTCAGAAAAAGAAAAGATCATATTTCCGTCAGAAATACAAATCAATTGAAAATCTTAAACATAAAACCTCGGGACATTTGGAATCTATTTCGTTCTAAGAAAAATGTGCAATGTAATAACATCTCTATTAATTCCTTTTTCAACTATTTCTCTAATTTATCACAAGAGATTCAGCAGGTATCTGATATTAATGCCGAAGAATTTTGCAGCAGTTTCAGTTTTGATGATATCTCAAATTTTGAGGAATTAGATCGGCCTATTTCAGTACAGGAGGTGGAATATGTTATCCGCAACCTTAATACAAATAAAGCAACAGGTTTTGACTGTTTGTTGAATGAATTTTTCACCGAGTCTTACGACATTATTTCATCGCACCTGGCTGATCTTTTTAACGCAATATTTAATTCAGGTTATTACCCAGAACAGTGGGCTAAGGGAATCATAATCCCTCTATATAAGAAAAACAGTCCCGACGACGTAAATAATTATCGCGAAATAACCATTATCAGCTGTTTAGCAAAGATTTTTACCGGTGTTTTAAATTGTAGATTAACACTGTTTTCAGAACAAAATGACATTCTTTCTGATGCCCAATTTGGTTTTAGATCAGGAAGATCTACAACGGATGCGATTTTCATGCTAAATTCAATTATTCAGTTGTTCTTAAATAAAAACAAACGTTTATATTGTGCTTTTATCGACATGAAAAAGGCATTTGATAGTGTATATAGGAACGGACTTTGGTTTAAATTAGGACGATTAGGAGTTAAGGGTAAGATGTTGAGCATCTTCCGTGATATGTACTCTAAAATTAAGTCCAGTGTTAAATATAATAACAAGAGAAAGTTGATGCAACGCATCAATGTCGCCGGATATCCATAGTGCAGTTATGCATAACACTAACATTATAGTAGTTGAATAAACAGTTATCAACTGAGGGGCATATTGGAACATCAGGGGTGGGGTCAAGTTAAAATGTATCATAACTTGCATTGTTTTGTCAACGAAGTGAATGATAATTGAAGCCTTTCATTGTTTATGATCAATCTCCATTCCAAAGTAGGTTGACCATACACACAACCAACTAATTATTGATCATAAACAGTAATGGAAATGAGTAATCTTGCCAATCATTAGTCTTAGTATGTATACAGTGCTTTCATTAAGGAATAATTATAAGATTTGTGAATTCCACATACACTTTTCAAGATGTTTGTCAGAATATTTGAATTTTATTATTTTTCAATAAAACCACAAAACAGACAATTTAGGATTTGCATGCAATAGCACGTCATTTTACCTTTCCTATTTTAAAGTCAACAGTGGACACCTTTGCAGCAATCTACTTTTAAAACAATGAGATAAGGGTTAAATCGCTGAAGACATGAGTTTTCACTTTTTCTCAAAATGATATTAGCTTAGCATCCTAATTATATCATACTTTAACAAATGTTGAAATGTAGTCCAATATTTATAAATTAGACCACCTTCGAAATATAATATCAACTAAACAGTTAAATCTCATTGAAATTGTTGTATAATTTAAACTGAATTTCGAACATAAACTTAGCCCTACAACATGTTAATTTATTTTAATTCTTTCCTTCCTTTTTTATAATGAAAACAACAAACTACTCATGTTTTAAAATTATATTATGATGAGCGCCCTTGTGTTAATGATGCATAATGATATGCAGATCGGAAGCAATATGCCTTTAGGGAATTAAATGACACATTTAAAATTGTCAAGGACGAAATAATTTCGTACGAAAGACCCGATTCTTTCTTATTCGCAGAGGTGTCGTTCTTGAAACTCTCTTTATAGGCAGAGAGTGTTCGTTCAAAGTCATTTTTCCATTAAAACCAGTTTTATCTCGGTTTGTTCTTTTCTTAATTTGTTTCGAACGAAATAAACATTTTAAATCACCTATTATTTACTATTTGTAAGTGAGTGTAAAGAGCGGCTCTCTGCAAAGGAGATTAATCTACGCAGTTGGTATTCGCGAGTCAGGCAGGTGCGCGCGCAGGTTTTTGTTGTAAAATGTATCGCGTGCAAATCCAGCTTTTCACATTGGTTATCGCACACACAGTAAGTACAGTAGTATATAGTAGCGTGTGCAAAATTTACAAATCTATGCGGGCGGTACTCGGTAGTGACGTAATCAACAGTTCTAGGTTAGAAACAGTTCATATTTTAGATATACACGAGTTAACATTATCAAATGAATTCTTCACAAATCAAGACATATTTTTGAACATGAAAATAACATTCAGTAAGTTAACATTACTATTGAAAGTAGAATTTGACGTGACTTTTATTTCAATATATCTCAATATTGACATATAGCAGTTGGTTGCAAGTCTAGCAGGGACCACATTTGTCTTCGTAAATAAGACAAAAACACTTAAATGCAAGTCAACAAAATGAAACTAAAAATACCTAAAACATCGAAATGTTTATTCCATTTTAGATGTGTCATTACTTAGTGTTTTTAAACAAACACAATTGTAATATGTTCAAAACATCTTAATGTGTTTCTTTCCAATAAGTATCCCTCCTCCCATGTGATTTCCGAAAAGCTATTAAAAATAGAAGTCGCGGGCTTCTGCCCGGCGACTAATAACTTTACCGATTTTTTTGAAAGCCCGGTCGGACTATTGCAAGGGGAAATAACTTCGCCAATTTTATTTTCACTATTTATAGACGATCTTGAACTCTATTTACAAAAAAATTCATCATGTGGTCTCTCTATTAATGATATGACTCTTATTCTTTTATTATTTGCAGATGATATGGTTTTATTCGGTAATAGCCCACATGACCTGCAAAAAAGTTTGAACAGTTTACACGAGTATTGTACAAAGTGGGGTTTAGAGGTGAATACTGATAAAACCAAAATAATCGTTTTTAGAAAAAGGGGACAGCTTTAATACAATGAGAACTGGGTTTATAAAAACAAAGAAGTTGAAGTTTTAAACGATTTTAATTACCTAGGGACAGTCTTTAATTACACTGGTAATTTTTCTTTAAACCAAAAGACATTGTATGGAAAAGGCATAAAAGCATTAAATGTCCTCCTAGCTAATTTGAAAAAGTTTAACTTTACGGCTAAAACTAGTTGCCAGTTATTTGATTCCTTCGTTGGGTCAATATTGGGATATACGGGAGAGATATGGGGCCACTCTAAGTCTAAAGAAATTGAAAGGGTTCATCTTATTTTTTGTAAAAAACTTTTAGGTGTTAAAACTACAACTAGTACTCTAGCTATTTATGGTGAATTAGGCCGCTATCCTTTATACATAAACAGATTTTCAAGCATTATTAAATATTGGTTAAAAGTAATTGCATCGGAAAATATTCTTATTAAGACTCTGTATCAAAAATTACTAGAAGACTGTAGAAATGGTCATGCAAATTGGTGTAGTATTGTTAAGAAATTGTTAGAAGAAAATGGATTTGGTTATGTATGGAATACTCAACATGAGACGAATTTAAAAACTTTTCATTTCACATTCAAAAGTCGTTTAATTGACATTTTTAAACAGAATTGGTATGACGATGTACATAAATCTAGCCTTCTATCTACATACATTTATATTAAAAATGAACATTCACTCGAACATTATATGAATATTTTGCCAAATCAACTTAGAATTTACATTTCAAGAATACGACTATCATCTCACGCATTGCGAATAGAAACTGGAAGATATGGTGTAAATAGAGTCGACAGAAACCAACGTCTATGTTTAATTTGTAATGAAAATGACATAGAAGATGAGTTTCATTTCCTTTTTGTCTGCAACAGATATGACCGTATCAGAAATTTATATTTAAGGAAATTTTACTATATACGTCCATCTATGCACAAAATGGTTTTACTGTTTCAAAGGAAAAGTCCTAAAATTTTGTTTGATTTTGCCAGGGACACTATATTACATAGTTGTATTGTAATATAGTGTCCCTGATTTTGCCAAATATGTTAAATACGCTTTAGAAACAAGAATTAATTACATTAACAATTTGAAAAATGATTAGTATAACCTTACCAGTATTTATATAATTTATTGGTTATATATTATCAATCTTTCTTCCATAAACATTTTGCTTATTGTTTATTTGAAAGGTGACATGTCATGTAAATTATTGTTAAATTTGTAATATGACTAGAAGCTGTATTAGCTTATGTCAATAATAAAATATTTATCTATGTACGCCTTTGAACAACATGTAAACCACGATCAGCAAGCACATACTGGATATTAGTACTGACACTTATTCGCGTCTTATGTATCATTTCTAAAATTATAAAAAAGAAATAAGCAAGAAGAACAAGCTTAAGTATCAAGGTTGATCGATGAAATCAACAGTGTACACTTGGCAGGATTTAGCGTAAAGGAGCATAGCCTAGTGCCGCGGAAACGGGATCAAATGAAAGTTAATTCACTTAAAACTAGTTCAAACTTAAATTGTTTGTAAATGTATATACACAGCTATATTACCTGTAAACGGAGGGTGAAGACTGGTGAGACTGCTATTCAAATGATCGTCTGAACCTTCATATATGTGCTGAACTTTTGACACACTTAATAATTAATGGTTTCCTTTTTCCAATAAGGAAATAAGACTAAATAAATCATCGATTTGAAAGGGGGATTGAACTGCATGATGAAATGATTGCATGTATACCGAATAAAACCCTAAACGTATCTTTAATACATGACACTCATTCATTCATTTGTATAGGCGCCCAAAATAACCTTAGAATTCGACGGGCTTCAAACATCACTCGTTCATTCATTCGTTCATTCATTCATTTGTATAGGCGCCCAAAATTACCTTAGAGGTCGACGGGCTTAAAACATCACTCGTTCATTCATTCGTTCACTCATTCATTTGTATAGGCGCCCAAAACTACATTAGAAGTCGACGGGCTTAAAACATCACTCGTTCATTCATTTGTATAGGCGCCCAAAATTACCTTAGAATTCGACGGGCTTAAAACATCACTCGTTCATTCATTCGTTCATTCATTCATTTGTATAGGCGCCCAAAATTACCTTAGAATTCGACGGGCTTAAAACATCACTCGTTCATTCATTCGTTCATTCATTCATTTGTATAGGCGCCCAAAACTACCTTAGAGGTCGACGGGCTTAAAATATCACTCGTTCATTTGTTCGTTCATTCATTCATTTGTATAGGCGCCCAAAATTACCTTAGAAGTCGACGGGCTTAAAACATCACTCGTTCATTCATTCGTTCACTCATTCATTTGTATAGGCGCCCAAAACTACATTAGAAGTCGACGGGCTTAAAACATCACTTGTTCATTTGTTCGTTCATTCATTCATTTGTATTGGCGCCCAAAATTAGCTTAGAAGTCGACGGGCTTAAAACATCACTCGTTCATTCATTCGTTCGTTCATTCATTCATTTGTATTGGCACACAAAATTACCTTAGTAGTCGACGGCCATGAACATATCATATATTCATTTAATCATTTGTTTGGTTTTCAAGGCAATTATTGTATGACCAACATAGGAAACATAGGAAACAAGTGTTAAGGTTAAAATGTTTCTACTATTAACTACTCCCACAAAATTGTACCGGACGACTTTGACATCTGTTGGAAGTCCCTATAATGGCCCTGTCACACTATCGGGTGTGAGGGAAACGTATTAGTTGCGTATGAAAATTCATAAATTAATTTTCATACGCACAAAATGCCCTTGAAAATGCAGAATTGCTTGTATACTTATCGTATTTAACCTATGAGTAGCGTATGAGTAGCGTATCGCCAGCGTATGTCCAGCGTATTACCAGATTAGTCTGCGTATGGCTAGCGAATGAGTAGCGTATGAACTGCGCACGTCCAGCATGTATCACGTGACAATGTGCCCATATAAGTCCAAGAAGAACTTTAGAATATTTAGAAATGGGATCCTCTATATATACACTTCATCAAAACGCTGGCAATACGCAGGGGATACGCTTGCCATACGCCAATCATACGTTAGTTGTACGTTATGTATACGTTACTAGATCGTCAGGCATACGCCAAGATGTCTATATACGTTGCAGATACGTCAGACATACGTTAGAAGTACGTTACTCATGCGTCATCAATACACTAGCTGTACGGTACACCTTCAAGCCAGCGTATACCAGCGTACTCGACCTATGAATAACGTACCTCTAGCGTAACTCGAGCGTATGCCTTACGTCTGCTTTGCGTATAAACCATACGTCCTAATACGCACACAACTAAATCTGCCTCGCCGTATGCCAACGTTTGCCAGCGTATGCGACCGTGCTTGAAACCTTTAGAACATATGCCTAACGTACCCATAGCGTATGTCAGCGTATACCAGCGTATGCGTGCTATTGTTCATACGCTGGCATACGCTAGTACGATACGCAATAGTGTGACAGCGCCATAATCGAAAGTATAATTATTGAATAGAGTTGGAAAAAAATGCTCGTTTTGTCCTTTAGATTCATTGTTTTCAATAGCAGTGTTTCATTTTGCTGTGCATCCCGAGTCCTAGACTCATAACTTTAAATGTGAAAACACTTATTTTTGGTTCAACGTAGGACTCATTGATATAAATTTCAAAAAGAAGCACTGCAAAAGTCGTCTGATGCAGATTTAGAGGCGTCAGAAAACGTCTGTATAAATGAAAAATGTGTCTATATTTTACACTACTGAAATAAGAGGCCAACGTTTATACCGCGATAGAGACAGATACACTATAAATCACATGCTGGTAATTATTACAATTATGCAGTGCTGATTAAACACATTAACCTCGGCAATAATTCCCAACAAAAGTTGCAAATCACTGTGAAGTTTTTCATTCCGCATGTTTGATTGACAAGTAAGATAAATTGCTTGTGAATTAATTAAGAACTGATTAATTACTTGCATACAAGCTATTTAGATGAATTACTTAGTATATCAACTTGTGAATCCTGCTGTCTCCTGTTGTAAAGTATACATCTTAAAAGTTAGTTTACATTTAAGGTGACAGTCTTTCAACTTATACCAACAACGCTTTTCCCTTAAAGTATATGGGGGATTGAGTGTGGGGGTTAAACAAAACCCACCAAGTAACATCCCATTTATCTAGGACAGTATACTTAGGACTATTCAAACCTAGGAAGCGATCCTAAATCGTTTTCGGTGCCACATTTTCGTAAATTTAACTAAACATAATAATATAGCTTTATTTATTAAAGTGATGTTATGATGAACAGTCGGAGGTTGCTCGGCGTTAAATAATTACCATCTACGGCTATTCATACTCGACCGAAATAGCCCTAATACGAATTTAGTGGGTTATTTTTTCGGTTGTTGCCACACCGCTAATACCTACGTATTGTCGTGGGCGCCATGATTCTGGACAGGGAACCTCTTCCCTAGGTAACGTCTGAAGATGTTCTTGTCTCCCTGCTGAGTTCCAGTATCAATCTCCAATTGGCTCGTCTATATGATCATACATATCAAGTTTGCATTCGTGTGTGCGTTTCCAAGAAACCTTATTCTGATTACGAAGCATCATCCCAGTGTTTAATCACATGGCAATATCTACCATTCTCTCGGGCAACACTTTAATCACATGGCAATATCTACCATTCTCTCGGGCAACAATTTTGTGTGGCTGCCTTTTTTTGTTGTCTGGAATATCTTCCCAAGTGAAATTCGGTTGATGACATTAAATCCGGCCTGTCTTGGGTTCCTTGTCTTCCGAAACTGCACACCGTAGCGCCATCCTCGTCTTACAGGAGCCTTGTTAACTTGCCGTGCTCTCAAGCTATCTAAGTTAACCCAATGTTGTCGGTACTCAAAAGTGTCGCCTGACAGTTAAAGGTGTATATACGGATTTTAGAACACGAACTATGAATACTATGTAGAGCTCTGTTGAGTCTTTGACGTCACATTTCTTTCTAAAGTGAGCGGCGCTCCATGAAAACTAACATTATCGTAACAATTACATGAGTGGAAAAAACCCATGTTTGTAAAACCATGCAAATGATCCAAAATGTAAGCTGTTCAACAGAAGTGTCTTGAATCCCTCAAGGACTAATTGGCGACCAGTGAAGAGTCAGATCAGACAGCGTGGATGCGAAGGCTGATCTGGATTTATACTGGTCGCAAATGCAATACGGTTTTATTTTCGCAGCGTGTTACCCCGATGTAATCGAGATATTCCCGAAGGTAACTGGTTTAACTAGGTCACCATGATGAATGATACAGATGTTCCCCATCCTTTATCGACACGCCCTCCAGGTGGCGGGTCGGATGATGATGATCGAACACTAGACAGTCTACGACTGACAACTTCATTCTGCTGGACATTCTATTATGTTGTCTTGCTATTCTGTACTACTTTTCTCAGTCTAGTTGCCATGGTGTCCTGTAGTAACTCGCATTGTTTTCGAATGTCAATTCAGCTAATGCCCCCACCTTAACGCTGTCCCACAGACAACAAATCGGCAACAGACGACTTTGAAAACATATCGGCAAAATATTGAAAAATCTCTTAACTCTTTCAGCGCCAAAGGCAATATTGAGATTTTTGCAAACAATACAGATTCAGGTGAGTCAGCTCGTAACGAGCTGTCTCACCTGAAATCAGCATTGTTTGCCTTTTAGTTATCGATATAGTCCAAAACTGTTACTAGTATTACATGAGACATGGAGACGCCCTATTTTGAACATGGAAGAGTCTAGTTTAATCCTGAAATAGTTAATGAAAGTATAGTAAATAAATAGATTTGAGTGTGGCATGAAAGCAAGACAAACACAGGTGCTGGGACAATGACGTACTTTTATAACTAATACATAGGTATAGTGAAAGCTAAGCAGGCGCATCGGTCGTCTGCCAGCCAAGTTGTTAGACTGATAAAAAAATCTTGCCTAATTATACCATAGTACTTTCATTTAATACTGTTTACATAAGGAGAAATTTCTCTCAAATTTCATAACGTTTTCAAAAGGCGTAATCTGAAGAGGCATCAGAAACTTCCGTATATTGGAAAGGGAGGGTTAATTACAAATACAAAATAAACACGGTGCGTAGTACGGATACATCAATTTTTCCATGTATTTATAAAAACAAGAATATTAAAACATAATTGATTGCATTCCACAGAAAATGTTACGCGAATGTGACTGATTTACAACTATATGTGCAGAATAATAATTTTGTGATTTGCGATTTTACAATTACCGTTACACATCGTCAAATGACTTAATGGCATACTAATGAGGTTACCCATTTTGACCGAGTCATGGCCGTTTTCTTATTGAGCATACAGCTAGTTAACCCTTTCACACATACAGCTAGTCAACCCTTTCACACATACGACACAGCTGCTATCTATGACTTTAAGAATGTCTATGCAAAAATATCCAAATATTCCACTAGGAGAAATTGCTCACCATGATGGTTGTTTCGACCAAAAATAAAGTGCAAGCTAGTCATGATGTGTTTGATTAAACTGTGTTTTATCTCGCTTCCAATAGTTTTCCTGTCTGAATAAAAGTTGGGGTGTCCGCAGGAAACAGAAAATCAGCTTTCAACTGTGTATCGCCACCTCATAAGTAAACTGACATTTTACTTTTATAAAGTTTAATCAATAAAATGCCCTTTTTAGAGCATTTCTATCAATTTCTATGAAGATAGTGGACATTAGACTGCATTCTTTGTTGTCATATTTTGATTCAAACAAGGGAGGTAATTCAATAGCAAAGAAAATCTGCAATGTAGACAAGCAAATGTTTCAATTCTTCAGTTTTGTTGGCATTTAGACATGGTAAAATTGCAATTTCTTTGTGAACATTAGTTAATTCCATCACATTTATGCTTAGATTTGTCATTTCAGGCATTGTTGCATCAAATCCACTCATTTTTGCCCAATGTCTTCTTTCAGTCTATTTAATATGCCGTTAAGAGCCGCAAATATATTGAAATAGTGCGATTGACGGGTTGGGTGATTTTTCGAGTAGGTTAAAGGGTAAAATTGCTCTTTTTGTCCTATTTTTTTACCCTGTTTCAGACCACTTTTGTGGCCAATTCTTTCCATAATATTGACTGAGAGTGTGAATTCCAGTCATTTTCTTATAATTCTGGCACTCCTTGATACAGGAAAATTCTATTAAAATACCAAAATGGATGTTATGAGAAATATTAAGAGACTAAAAGTTGGGATGTCCAACAAAAAAGGAAATCAGTTGCTTGGCAAAAATGCTGTGTGGAATACTTGTGTGAGAAATCTGGGAAACGCATGGGTAGGTGAACTGCCCGCCGTACTATGTCCGTAAAGGTGTTGAAATCGGCATTAACTTCCAATAAATAAACAATCCAGAACTTTCTTGTTGTTTTGCATAAGGGTCGGGATTATTTTAATCATGTCGGATCATTTTAATTATGTCAAGTAAGAGAAATCTTCAACACGGCACACATTATATGCACGTGTAAATTGACCTTTTGCATGACGAATACATAACATGCTCAATTTACTACAATGTTTACCAACGTTGTTATGTGTTCATCATGCGACAATGTCCGTGAAGTTAGCAGTCTGGCAGCCGCCTGGCAGCAGCCTGGCAGCAGTCTGGCAGTCTGGCAGCGTGAAGAAAGCAGTCTGGCAGTCTGGCAGCGTGAAGTTTGCAGTCTGGCAGCGTGAAGTTTGCAGTCTGGCAGCGTGAAGTTTGCAGTCTGGCAGCGTGAAGTTAGCAGCATGGCAGCATGACAGCGTGATACAGGCCGGGTGCTGCTCCAGGCTTATAGAACTGTTGGCGCTGATAACATCGAAATGTCGCGTAAAGAGATATGGTTTAGTTCACATGAAAAGTCTGGTGTAGTTGTTCTAAAAGTATATATTTTAAGTCTTATGCGACATATATAGGCGTGTTTTTCTAATGAATAACTGTGACGGAATTTCGCATTTATTTATATTTCTTTCGGGTTTGAAAACATGAATATCTGGATTTCAGTTTTGAAAGCTTAGAAAACGTTCATCGTATAACGCTCCGTACGGGGTATGGTAAGGTAAAACTAAATTACGGCTAAAATGTCAAAATAAAGTGTATTTAGTTTGTAGACGAGCACTTTTCACTATATCATGACCGGAAACATCGCGCGATTTCGGCTTTCGAGAGCGATAGAAATAGAGGTAAATGTTAGCAAGAATACGAAAAAAAAACTTGATTTAATGAAATATTTCAAATCTTATCTTTGCTTTAAACTCATTAAAAGACAAGTTATTCGAATGTAACATATACTAAAAATCTTCTATCCAGGCCGGGTGACAAAAGTATAGCTAGTTTCAAGCTGCTCCAGGCTGCTAGAACTGTAAGCGCTGTTAAAATATGACGAAAAGGAGATATGGCTTAGTTCACATGAAAGGTCTGGTGTAATTGTTGTAAAAGTATATATTCTAAGTCTTATGCGACGTTTATAGACAAGCAAACGAGAAAAACATGATTGTAGTCAATAAATTAACATCTTATCTTTGATTAAAACTCAACGTTACATATAATAAAAATATTGTGTGTCTGTCTCAACGCTGTGAAATTTGCGTAAAGAGATAGTGCCTTAGTTCAAATGAAATTATTGATGTAATTGTTGTAAAACTGTGCATTCTGCTATCCTCTTCTGCTATACTGCCAGGCTATTATACTGCTAATTTCACGCGGCCTATCTGTCAGACTGTTATGCTGCCAACCTAACGCTGCCATGGTTGTCATAGGGCTAATTTTACGCTGCCAGACTGCCACGCTGCCAGACTGATAACTTCACGCTGCCAGGCTGCCATACTGCTAACTTCACGCTGCCAGACTGCCAAACTGCCAGGCTGCTAACTTCACGCTGCCGGACTGCAAGACTGCTAACTTCACGCTGCCGGACTGCAATACTGCTAACTTCACACTGCCGGACTGCAAGACTGCTAACTTCACGGACATCATGAGACAGTACATTTTACTCAGATCAATTCAGCGATTAGATGTGTAGGGTTTTTTTTTTTAGAAATGTTTGTATACTCGATGATTCTCAATGATCAATCATTCACTGATTAAACCCCGTTTTTATGTTAAATATTCAGAAAAATGTCAAACAATTAAATCGTGCAATAAAACATACTAAAACAGATACCCTCGTCAATCACTGGATGGTTTTAATAAAAACACACAATTGTGTACTCATATGTTCCTGTACATGTTCATGTTTTAATCGTTTATTTGACATTTACTATTAAATATTGTTTTGTTCAAGTTTCTTGGTTTGTTTTTTTAAAACACAAGTTGGGGACGTAAACTCTAGCCATAAAAGATTTGTTAACATCGAATGATTTCATCGCCCTTCATCTTTGACTGAATCTTGAACATTTACGAGGGGCAATCAATACATTATGTTTCTAATGACATTAAGAAGAAAACACGTTTCATAAGGACATGGAAATTTCATATAGTTGATGGCCAAATTTTGTTTAATAAACATGTGGATTTGTTATTCAATCCGGATACAATTGACCAAAATATTTATTTATTGATTAATACACTCTTATATTAAAGGCTTATTAGTCGCTAGGCAGAAGCCCGCGACTTATATTTTTAATAGATTTTCGGAAATGACATGGGAGGACGAATAATTATTAGAAAAAAAACAAATTTAAATGTCTTGAACATATTACTTTAGCGTTTGTTTAAAAACACTTAATTTTGACACATCTAAAATATAATAAATATTCCGAGTAAGTATTTGAAGTATTTGCAGTTTCTTTATTTTGACTCGCATTTATGTTTTTTTTTTTATTATTTACGAAGACAAAACAGTCCCTATTAGACTTGCAGCAAACTGTTATGTGTCAATATCAAGAAAAAATCAAGTCGAATTCTCCTTTTAATAGCAATTTTAACTTACTGAATGTTATTTTCATGTTCAAAGAGATGTCTTGATTTGTGAAGAATGCATTTAATAAAGTGTATCCATGTATATCTAAAATATGAACTGTTTCTAAGTTAAACATGTCGATGACGTGACTAGCGAATACAGACCGCGTAGTTTAATCTCCTTTGCAGAGAGGCGTTCTTTAAACTCACTTTAAAATGCTTATTTAGTTCGAAATAAATGAAGAAAAGAACAAACTGAGATGAAACTAGTTTTCATAGAAAATTTACTTTGAATGAACACTCTCTGCCTATAAAGAGAGTGTAAAGAACGACAACTCTGCGAAGAAGAATGGTTCACAAATCGGGTCTTTCGTACAAAATTATTTTGTGCCCGACAATTTTAAATGTGTCATCAGATTCCCTACAGGCATATTGCTTGCGATCTGAAAAATTGTTATGTATCATTGACACAAGGGCGCTCATCATAGCTGATATTATATTTCGAGGGTGGTCTAATTTATAAATATTGGACTACATTTAAACATCTGTCAAAGTATGATATAATTAGGATGCCAAGCTAATATCATTTTGAGAAAAAGAGAAAACTCATGTCTTCATCGATTTTAACCTTTTCTCATTGTTTTAAAAGTAGATTGCTGCAAAGCTGTCCACTGTTGAGTTTAATAGGGGACATGTAAAATGACGTGCTATTGCATGCAAATGCTAGATTGTGTGTTTTGTGGTTTTATTGATAAATAATAAAATTCAAATATTCTGACAAACATCTTGAAAAGTGTATGTGGAATTCACAAATCTTATAATTATTCCTTTATGGAAGCAGTGTATACATACTAAGGCATAAATGGTTTAAATATTTCAAAAATCTGTTAAATTTAGAAAACAAAGAGAGCGTAAACTTCAATGAAAACATTTTACAGAATCTTGTACTAAATAATAATTGTGATGACCTTAATCTACAAATTACTGACGATGAAATCATCCGTAGCGTAAACTCTTTAAATAATCAAAAGTCGCCTGGTCCTGACGGAATTTGTGCTGAAATGTATAAACATACGCTAAATGATACACTACCGTACTTAAATAAATTATTCAACGAAATATTTGATAGTTCAATTGTTCCGAAAGAATGGTGTTATAGTATCATTACGCCTATTCACAAAAAAAGTCTATCTAATCCCAATAATTATAGAGGTATTTCACTTATTGATTGTATATGTAAAATATTCGTTACTATTTTAATTACTAGACTATCAAACTGGTGAGATGATTGCAATATCATAGACGAAGCCCAAGCTGGTTTCCGTAAAAATTATTCAACTATAGATAACTCGTTCATTCTTATGTCTTTGACACAAAAGTATTTATCTAAAAAGAAAGGTCGATTTTACTGTATCTTTATAGACTTTGAGAAAGCATTTGATAATGTGAAGCACGAAAGGTTATGGGACGCGTTAAGCAGAAAATGTGTCAGTGGAAAGTTTCTCCATACACTGCAATCAATGTACGGTCAATTGAAGTCTTGCGTTAAGTAGACGATGCATTGACACAATATTTCAATTGCACGGTCGGCACACGACAGGGGTGCATGGGTAGTCCAAAAATATTTTCTCTTAATTGAGTAATTGAGTATTTTAACCAAAATGTTACTAGAGGTATATTTGTTTCAAATGCCATAAAAGTGTTAAATCTTCTTTTGTTTGCTGACGATGTCTCCAGTTTCTCTGATACTGTTGTTCAGCTCCAGAGGCAGATCGATGGTATAGCAGAGTTTTCCCAATCCGTTGGTATGAAAATAAATATAGATAAAAGTAAAATTATAGTCTTTAGAAACGGAGGGGCGAAATGAAAAATGGTTTTATAACGGTAACAAAATTGACATTGTATCGGTTTATAAATATCTCGGACTGTACTTTTCGCCAAAGTTATCGTGGAGCAAAACACACACATTGCTATCTCTTCAAGCTCTTAAAGCGGTTAATCATATAATAAGAATACGAAGACATTTTGGTTTTCTAGAACTTAAGGATATGTTTAAAGTATTTGACTCTATTGTGAAACCCATACTATGTTACGGGGCACAGCTGTGGGGGTATGCTTATATACAAAATATTGAAAGAATACAAATACAATTCTGCAAAAGAACATGCAATCTGTCTGAAAATACTTGCGATACAATGGCACTAGGAGAATGTGGCAGACTCCCTTTGTGTATAACATATATGCCTATATGTGTCAAATACTGGTTGAAATTAATTCATATGGAAAATACAAGATATCCAAAACAATGTTACGAAATGTTAAAACAATTGGATACAGTTGGTAGACACACCTGGGCATGATTAAAGGATCTGCTTTATTGTTATAGTTATGGCTACGTCTGGATTGCTCACGATGTTGGCAACGATGATATATTTATCAAACAGTTTACACAGAGACTAGAAGATAATTATACTCAACTTTGGATCTCAAATATAAACAATACCTCTAAAGCATTAACCTATAAGCATTTTAAATCGGCCCTTACCCCCGAATTATACCTAAGTGTAGATATACCATATGTCCACAGAAAAATGTTGTCTAACTTTAGATGCTCTAACCATGATCTGATGATTGAACGAGGTAAGCACCTTAGAATAGATAGAGCTTTGAGATTATGTCCTTTGTGTACAGAATCAAATTTATCTGTGGTTGAAGATGAATACCACCTATTTTTCGATTGTCCTAAATATGAACCATTAAGACTGATTTACTTCAAACCGTATTGGAATCGTTGTAGAAATGAACATGTATTCAATAGTATCTTTACATTAAATAACATAGCCACAATAAGGTTTGTTGCAAAGTATCTCGTTGAGGCATTTCATGTTAGAAAGCAATTTTTGGAAAAATAAAGATACATTCAATGAAGTGTAAAGTTGTTTGCCCGACATACATTACCACTTATCAATTTGGTTCTACCAATCACATATTCAACTACTCATCCACCAACCCATTCATTTTACCACCCACCAAAAACAATCTAACTCTCCCCCTCACTCCACACACTTATTCACTCAAAACATTCAAACACCCATACATTCATTCACTCCAACAGTCAATAAGCCACACACATACATTCACTCACTCATGCTCTCGATCACCAACACATTCATTAACTACAACAGTCAATCAACCACACACTCGTTCATTCGCCATTTTATATTGCCTAAATTAAATCATTAAACAATGTATAGCTTACTTGTTTGTTTATAGTCATATAATTATTTCAATACTTTAAGAATATATCTCAAAAATTGCTTCTGTAATATATCTCAATAATTGTTTCTATAATATATCTCAATAATTGTTTCTATAATATATCTCAATAATTGTTTCTGTAAAATATCTCATTCCAATTGTATCATTCATATTGTATTATTTGTAAATATTAATGTATATGGGCCAGAGGCCTAAATACTTGAATAAAGAAATTGAATTGAATTGAATTGAACTAATTAATGATTGGCAAGAATACTCATTTCCATTACTGTTTATGATCAATAATTAGTTGGCTGTGTGTATAGTCAACCTACCTTAGAATGGAGATTGATCATAAACAATGAAAGGCTTCAATTATATTTCAATGAAGGACATTCATTTCGTTGACAAAAAGAAATGCAAGTTATGATACATTTTCACTTGACCCCGCCCCTGATGTTCCAATATGCTCCTCAGTTGATAACTGTTTTTTTCGACTTTCTCTTGTTATATTATATTAAATCATATTATATCCACAGGTGCCAGTCTCGTTTAAAATCTAAAAATAGCATTCGACTATTATAGTCAAATGCTATCTTTAGATTTTAAACGAGACTGGCACCTGTGATTATATCATAACATAGTATACGCGTGAAAATATACAGCGGTGATGAGAACATAACAGTATATAAAATAACACCTAATGTTCCTCACATGCAGGTATCTCCAAAAGAGTTATTTCTTAATTTCAGTCGCATTCACGGTTGTTCTGCTGTTACATTAAGTACAGTTATTTCTACATAACCTGCAAGACGGTAACCGCCGTGTAGACATAGAGTTGCAGTAACAAAGGGAAATAATTCTGCTGATAAAGATTTTCTCAGATAGCTAATAGTCTAGGAATTTCAGAAGAGAACGTCCACCGCCTTCTGACAGACTATTTGAAATTGTGCTGAATGGATCCGCCACGAGTTTATACCAGATCAAAAGGAAAAGCATTTCGATTGTGCCAGAGAACTTTGGAAAAGATGTAAAAATTGAAATCCTGGTAAAAGTTCTGAGTTACTCACTGAGGATGAAACTTGGGTTAAACCCGAACGAGGCATAAATAACAAACAGGGGCGTAGCTTTGCAATAATCAATGTGTAGGCCGTCTCGTGAGAAAATCAACAGTATCGACCCGTATCAGCCTAAGCATGCCACACAGGCCTACCCGGATAGACACTTTTCGCCTCCTGTGGATTTTCTGTTTCAGAAATAACTACTCTATACATCTATCCCCCCGTAAGACGGAATGTGTCGGCCGGATCAGTCTGCGCGGATAGCGCATGCTGATCTGGTCGATACATTACGCATATGTCTATCGCCGAAGCTGCATTTTGGGGCAAATGTGTAGGCACGTGCCTACAGTGCCTAAAGGGAGCTACGCCCCTGACAAACAATGATTTAGTAAAAGTTAGGCAAGGCCGATCATTGCAAAGAGGACAAGAAGTGCCAATTAGGTTGTTTATGCCATATTCCTATATTTTGGTGGCCTTGTTAAACTAATTCCTTGCAAAGAGGGTATAACCATCACATGCAGGTTTAACAAGAATTATGTCAAAATTATCGCCAAAGTAAGGGTTTGAAAGGCATACATCTTATGCATATAACAATGCTTTAGCCCACGCAAGTAAAATTGTATAACTTTTGGTGAGAAAGAGAAAAGTTTATTCATGTTGAATACCCTCCGTTATCCCCTGACCTAAGTTTCTATGACATCTTTCCTACTTCCCTTGCTTAAAAACAGTGCTTCTAATGTAAGCGCTGTCCCCTGGTATTCAGTGGCTTGAAGTATACCGAGGGGAGACTGCTTTGCTATATTTAGGTCGTGAAAAGTTAGTTATCCATTGCAATGAACATTTTAAACATACCAAGTCCAGTGATTTAATTCATTGACTGTCTCTCGTATTTATCCTGTGTGTTGTAAAATTGATTAATATTACATATGCGAGTAGCAAACAATGTAGACCAAGATTAAATCGCATGTTATGCATGTCATGCTTATAATCAATAAACACGCTCTACTGGGATGGGGACAACAAAGGACAAAGGAATAAGCAAGTCTAGTTTATAATGAACTGTGTATTTATTAAATGAACAAGTAATTTGGCAAGTTGCTGAGTGTAACTGGTGATGTGTTTGAAAAGTGAACTACAGACATAGTATTGATAAAACAAAGGTAGCTGGAATGCAGTTGTTGACTAAATAGGTTTGTGTATGCCTTTATCAAACATATGCTATATATATATAAGGAAGCGTGCAAGTTTAATTCATGTTTTGAATAGATACAGTGAACTCGACAGTTCCGGGTCAGTAACCAAATTAACGAATCTTGTCTCTTTGAAAAGAAAGTTGAGAGAAACAAAACTACATAAAATGTTAAACAAATACTTCCTCCCCACGATGATATAATTCAATAATTATACAAATTTGTTAAAATGTTTCTTTAGTGTCTGCAATTGCAAGCTGTAAATTTGACAGTTTCGGGTCAAACTTGCCATTTCCGGGTCACATGACAAATGTTTATTTCTGCTATTCAGGGGTAACCTCAAACAGCGGTTTTTAATAATAAGATATTCATTTAACATTTTTATTGAAATAATATGAAAAAAAAGAACTAAAATATATCACTTGCAATTACCTATTGCCGCGAAAAACAGAACAGTGATGGGGCTAAATTTACAGTACACACTTTCATGCACGAAAACTGATGAATTTTTCAATCAACTAATAAGTCATATTTGACAAAAAATGTTAATTTTAATATCACATTTTTAACAATGATTTATCACCATAAGCTTTAAATTATTCTTAAAAAGTTCCCAAAATAGTTTTACTAATAAATTGATAATTTTGAGAAATTCCTTTTGGCTGACCCGAAAGTGTCGTATGTGAACTAGGTCAAATTTATCCGCTAGTTTGGCATAAACAACTTCGACAGGTCAATAAAAGATATATATCTTGTTCAGTAGTAAATAACCTATACATGTATGTGCAATACATAACTGCATTACTGAAATTATGGCTACAATCAGCAATTTACGCTGTGACAGGTAAATAAAAATATTGAGATTTTGCTTTCGCGGGAATTTATGCAGTCATGTGCTTTGAGATTACGACATCCGTTCTTGAAATGACAACGTCCTAAATCGAAGTGAAACTAGCCAAGCTAATGGGAAATATGACTTAATAATCAAATTGTCAAAATGCTGTATCATTCTCGAATACTAAACATTTTTTTCCAAATTTGACCCGGAATTGTCGATGACCCGGAACTGTCGAGTTCACTGTATATTAACAAAAAGTGATGGCTAAAAACAATGCTGACACAAGAAATAAGTTGTGTATGTCTGAAGCATTATGAAGACAGAAGGTTGCATTGTTCGCAAGTAAGACAGGCAATGCTCTTTGTAGGTATTGGGTAGACTTTATCGCGTTCACAAGCTCTATTATAGCAATTTTGACAGTTTCAAGGGCCATAATCCAGTCTTGCATGAGCGGATCTAGCTGGTTTGCGAAAGGAACCACACTCTCATGGATACCTAACTACTGTGTAACTTTGGTGAAGATCATATACTAAATGGAGCCTCTATTGTGTTCACAAGCTCTATTATAAGAATTTCAACAATTCCAAGGACAATAATCCAGTCTTGCATGGACGGATCTGAATGGTTTGCGAAAGGAACCGAGCTCTCATGGATATCTAACTACTGTATAAGTTTGATTGAGATACAATCAAAACTGAAGACTTTATCGCGTTCACAAGCTCTAGTATAGCAATTCTGACAATTTCAAGGGTCATAATCCAGTCTTGCATGGCCGGATCTGGCTGGTTTGCAACAGAAACCAAGCTCTTATGAATACTTATCTACTGTGTAAGTTTGGTGAAGATCAGATACTAAATGGAATCTCTATTGTGTTCACAAGCTCTATAATAGCAATTTTGACAATTTCAAGGGCCATAATCCAGTCTTGCATGGGCAAATCTGGCTGGTTTGCGAAATTAACCGAGCTATGTGGGTATCTAACTACTGTATACGTTTGATTGAGATACAATCAAAACTGAAGACTGTATCGCGTTCACAAGCAATTGTTTACGGACGGACGGACGCACGACGGACACCACACAACGACATAAGCTCTCCTGGCCTTTGGCCAGAAGAGCTAACAAATGAAACTGTTGCGGAATTATTCGATGATGTTTTTCTATGGCCTGGCTTGTACATTATCCAAGCTTATTTTTTCTGAAAATGACCGATCACAGACGATAATGTAAATATGTTAATGTGCGAAATAAACAGTTGGACATGTGAAGTTATACCTTGCATATTGTTTTATGTGTGGTCTATTGTTATTAAGAGGACACTGCCCGGAGACCATATTGGTTATCAATGAACGTTTCGACCTCGGACAAGCCCTTTTGGGACAGAAGTTCCGAGGTATCGAGTCCGATTCCCTTGTGATCGGGGTAACAGTTTTGGACGTCCCCGACACATGGCGTCAGTACTGATTCAGTATTATGGAAGCAGATATTAAGATTTATTAATTTAAATTGATAGAACTAGTTGAAATAAACACTTTCGGCGCCCAATGTCCTTAAGTACACTCTTCCATGTTCAAAATCAAGATATATTAGCATGGCGCTAGAGGGGCTACACCTCAAGAGTTTGCCAGATAGACTGAGTCTTCACTGTACGCAGATTCGGTAAGACCCTTAACTCTTTCAGCGCCCAAATGTTTAAAGTAGACTCTTCCATGTTCAAAATCGGGCGTCTCCATTTATCTTGTTATAAGAGTTTTGAAATATTATAATACTTAAAGGCAAACAATGCTGATTCCAGGTGAGACAGCTCGTTATAAGCTGACTCGCCTGAATTTGTATTGTTTGCAAAAACCTACATTTTGACGTTGGCGCTGAAAGAGTTAATCGCTAGTAGCAGCGCATTTGTACTTTGTCTTTCGTAATTTTATATGAATGTCCATTTCAGGAAATAGTAGCTCTCGACCAGCATTTTTTTTTTTAAATAAGCTCATAATGAAGGACAGCTGATTATTGTATTGATACCGACGAATTCTTTCTGAGAATGGTGTTTGGTGCCACTTAAAGCCGTTCTTCAGTTTTATCAAGACGTGTTCTCGGTCGGTTGGTTTCTCAGCCACCAATGCAGCAATGGTAAACACACAACTCTGCGTTAAATTGAAGCAACCTAAACCGACAGAGGCACTTGAATACACAATCTGACTAAAGTACACGATCTGACCAAATGACCTATCTCATCATAGGAGATGATTTTAATGAGATTGTTGAATACAAAGACCCGATAATGCTAAATATCATTATAATTATTATTCTTAATTCACATTATATCTGTTTGGCTTAAGCACATTGATCGATTGTGTAACTTCATTAATTTAATTTTGGAATAAAAATGAAAATAAGAATAAAATTGAGTATTGTTGGTGAAAAAGGGCCCCGGACTATGATTAGATTGAACAATGGTCGTGTTGTATGGTGTGTAAAACGTACGCAAATAAATCAAACATTCCAATTCGGAGAGACCATCTTGTAAAACGTATGATTGTTATACATTAACATAAGATTAACAAGTATTAATGTCAGCGATTTGTTTTGATGTAAGGTTATAAAACTGGACATCTACACGTGTACATACACTACGGGACTTTGATAACCGTCTACAACAGCCCAGCCCCGGTAGCCCAGTCGGTAGCGACGCAGGCAGTCTAGGGGTTATGAGTTCGATTCCCAGCTCGGCCAACTATCGTTTCGAAATTTGACAAAGGTCACTGTGACAAGCATTATTCGTCTTTCACCAAAGTACTAACAGTTTATGTGGAAAAGCAGCCAGTTGCTTGGAACGTATGTTGTGTAGAGAATTAGGTTTATGGTACAAGACAAATGTTTGTATACAAAATACAGAACCAGGCTGCATAGCGAAAGTATTTTGACATAAAAAAAACCAAAACAAATAAACAAAAAACAACAACACACGCACAAACTTAAATGTTAAAGTAGGCTACATGAATGATTAATAATATAGAATTGGCTAAACGTTTGAAAAAAAAAAGTTGGAAAGATAAGTAGTGTAAGAAGTAATAATATTATATAGACTGGCTACACAATTCGACAACTGGATGCACACAGAATTCTGTTTGCGTTTGCAACGCAAAGACAATTGATAAAAGTACTCGGAAACTGCAGGCCCTTCAACAAATGATACATAATTTTAACAAACATATTCCTAGCGTGACCCTCAACTTGATCCCCTCAATCACGAAGATTTGCCAATACTAAACTGTTTTGCTCTGTAAGCCAACAGCTAAACTATATCTAAAACAATATTCGGAAATTATTTGTCAAATTTTAAATATTCTAGCTTTAAATGTTATTGCTTAACATGAACAACTAATTATATAAACCCATAAATATTACGTCCGTTCACATCTTTGTAAGGTCATATTGGGAACTAACTATTTTCCTCTGTCTTAAGTAGCCACCCAGGGGAAAGTCAAAAAGTGCCTGCTGAACACAGGTGGCTGCTTTATACGTACAAGTCAAATAAAGAAGAAGATGTTGTTTTGGTCCACCTGCAAATGGTTGCTTTGTATAAGATGACTGTTTAACACAGCTGACAGGCTAACACAAGTTTGACTGTACATCAACGTTACAGGCGACTTAGCAAATCTATTAAAGATCTGTACAAATAAAGAGTTAAATCATTATGAGATTTTTCTCCATTTGCCAGAATGATTTCAACAGTTGTCTACTGGAGATGCGTCAAAATGCGTCTGCATGTTAGAAAGGGCTAAACAATACCCAATTACATCTGACGCGATCATTTTCATTTCATGAAAAAGTTCGATTAAAGAATTGTTCATATTTTTTGTTCGAGTCCTGATAACGGAATATGTCAGCGGCTCTGCGAAAAACCAACTGTAAGACATGTACGACCAGTGTAGATCCAGATCAACCAGCGCCTCAACACATTCTTGTATGGTTTTGCACTGTACGCTTATTATTCATAGAACGTTTTAAGAAACTTCTGTAAAGAAGTATTTATTTGGTTTCTTTATCTCGAAGGCGCAGGCAGGTCATTTTCACACGTTCACCAATCGCGTTAACTTTTCTCACATACAACAAATCTGCAGCAGACGACTTTTAAAACATCTGTGAAATAATATGAACACTATGAATTAATGGCTATTTGTTTGTGAAATAGAGTTGAAAACATTGTGACAAATGGTGAAATTGCTCATTATGAGCAATTTCACCATTTGTCACAATGTTTTCAAAAGTCGCCTGCTGTAGAGGCGTCAGAAAGCGTCTACATGTAGGAAAGGGCTATGATTGGTTTTCCTGAATCACCGCTCCTTGTTAGTGATTTAATCCTATATCTGTTACAGACGACATTAATAAAAAATACTCAAGATGATTAAAATGAAATTAACTCATTAGTCCCATGTCACAATAAAAACTTATGATATGTCACACTTCTACTCTTTTATAAATGTTACACATTTTTGTCAAATCAAACGACTCTTAAAGGTACTGACCTCAAGTAAATAGATATTATAGTCAAAGTGTTAACACTGTTCAAACGTTGTCTTGAACTATAACAATAATAATGCTGGGATAAGATAAAAGTAATAATTTCACTTTCCAGTACAATAAACATCTAAATATTGATCGTGTATGCTTCATTTTTACTGGGTAGACATACCCAGTAAGCCAATTGTGTTCATTTTCATTATTTCAATCGACAGTTTTTCAACATTCACTTTCAAAATAATTTTGAACTACTTATTACTTACTCTGCTGTCACTATAAGCAATATTTACAGAAGTTTCAACATTTCAAAATTGTGTTTGATCACCATCTGGAGTTCAGCACCTTTAAAATAAACATATCCGCGTAAAATTTGAATAGCATTTGAATTTTTAATACATAAAACGCTTTCTTTTGTTTCTATTACACCAACACCAGTGAAACATGACATAGCTTGTCTGATATATGTAGTGTTTATGACATTTACAAATGCTCTGTCTTAAAAGTGCCATAAACCTGTAAAATCTAAATAGGTAACTGAAATATACGAGCACTATATTTAAGTGACCTTTGTTAGTTAAGATGCGTTCTATTATACGTAAATCTAACTTTTAAGTCCTGATTAATGACTCTTTGCTTAAAACAAAACATCGTTTCGGTCGGCTAAGTCGAAGTAAGACTCTTTTGTAAAGGTTTCGTGACAAATACTAGGATGTTTCTTTGGTAGTACTTTCCTTATGAATAGTGTTTACAGTTTTCAAACAAATCAACAAAAATGGTAACCACTTGTAACCCGTCTAAATAAATAATTAGCCCTGACTCTGGCTCGAAGTCGGAACGATTCGTCACAGGGATAACCATCTACCACGTCACAACAAAACCTAGCTCAGTAGCAGTCCCTTCTTCAAATATCTACCTGGTCATTGTCTATTTACGGTCGAGGTCACTCTACTGCACTGGTAACGGTTGATTGATTGTCATATCACAGCGGCCGTTTACCTACTCATGTGTTTCCTGTCGTCTATCCCACACCAGTAATCCACACTTTCCAAGCAACTGGCTGCTTTTCCACATAGACTGTTAGCCCATTGGTCAACTTGTCACAGTCACGTTTATGGGAATGGTACAGAGAACGTTAACGGAACGTTGTTTGATTACTTGTCTAAGTAAGTCCGTCCGTGGGAAAAAGTACGTGTTGGCATTTCTGAACAGTGAAGCTGAGCCCGCGGAAAAACCAACATTGTGGCCTTTGCGTAATGTATCGACCCAGATCAGCCTGCGCAGTCCGCGCAGACTGATCCGGGCCAACACATTCCGTCTCAGGGGGATAGAGGTAAAGAGTAATGATTCCTTAAACAGAAAACCCACAGGAGGCGGAAAGTGTCTATCCGGGTAAGCCTTCGCGGCATGCTTAGGCTGATCCGGGTCGATACTTTACGCAGAGTCCACACTGTTGGTTATCTCGCGGGACGGCTCAGCTTTAGATCATCCTAGCTTAGTCTTATCATAAAGTTCACAGGTTGACATATTTTAACAAGCTTATGCAGTAACTATACTAGCATTGTATATCTTGATCAGACTATACGGCACTGTGATCTGGATATACACCATTCAAAAGGTATAGTTTGTACCTGTTCCCAAAAACGGGATTAAATGGTCTTTTACGTCGCTTTTAATAGAATTTCATTAACATCACGGTTTTTCTAAAAACCGCTGATCCTTACACTGACACCAGTCCTAATGCTATCCGCAAAACCCTAACACCAATAATGGATGTAATAACAAAGGACTAGATAAGGAGGAGTAGACTAGTCTTTTCCCCATCAATATCTCTTGTATGACTCAACTTAGCCCTATGTTGTTGGTACTCAAAAGAATCGTCGCGAACATAGGGTTTGATGGTCAAATAACTATTCCGTGATGTGAAATACGCGTGTTATCTAGAGCTCTGTAATTACTACCGATTTAAAGTTTGTGATCCAACTCGGGATCGAACACTGGTCTTCTATCAATTAAACTACAACAGCGTTAAATCATTACTTCGCCATTGTATATGCCCCTAACTAACTGTTTCTTTATCATCGCGTTGCAGATATAAATATGTTGTTGAATTTATTATGAAAAAATAAGTTGTAATTTCCGTTTTAATATTTTCCTTTGCAGACGCATAATGCTGCCTCTGTAGCAGAACCCTTTGAAAACAAAACACCAATATGTGAAAAGGAGCAATTTATTCATTTACCACAATGTTTTTCAACTCGATCAATAATCGTTTACTCATATATAGGGAATTCCGATATGTGTGCCTATATGTTTTCAGAAGCTCTAGAGATACTGTTAGTGTTGGCCTTCCGGCTCAGAAGCTCTAGAGATATCGTTAGTGTTGGCCTTCCGATTCAGAAGCTCTAGAGATACCGTTAGTGTTGGCCTTCCGGTTCAAAAGCTTTAGAGATACCGTTAGTGTTGGCCTTCCGATTCAGGAGCTCTAGAGATACCGTTAGTGTTGGCCTTCCGGTTCAGAAGCTCTAGAGATACCGTTAGTGTTGGCCTTCCGATTCAAAAGCTCTAGAGATACCGTTAGTGTTGGCCTTCCGATTCAGGAGCTCTAGAGATATCGTTAGTGTTGGCCTTCCGATTCAGAAGCTCTAGAGATACCGTTAGTGTTGGCCTTCCGATTCAAAAGCTCTAGAGATACCGTTAGTGTTGGCCTTCCGATTCAGGAGCTCTAGAGATATCGTTAGTGTTGGCCTTCCGGTTCAGAAGCTCTAGAGATACCGTTAGTGTTGGCCTTCCGGTTCAAAAGCTCTAGAGATACCGTTAGTGTTGGCCTTCCGATTCAGGAGCTCTAGAGATATCGTTAGTGTTGGCCTTCCGATTCAGAAGCTCTAGAGATACCGTTAGTGTTGGCCTTCCGATTCAGAAGCTCTAGAGATACCGTTAGTGTTGGCGTTTTGCTTTATCATTTGGGTATGTGGTGCTTTACGTCGCGTTTAACAGTGTGTCAGTTAAATGGCGGCGTTTAGGAATATCGTATAGCAGGACGGGGGTCTGAACACATGGCCCTGTGATCATGTTACAAATATCGTATAGCAGGACGGGGGTCTGAACACATGGCCCTGTGATCATGTTACAAATATCGTATAGTAGGACCAGGGTCTGAACACATGGCCCAGTGATCATGTTCCAAATATCGTATATCAGGACGGGGGTCTGAACACATGGCCCAGTGATCATGTTCCAAATATCATATAGCAGGACGAGGGTCTGAACACATGGCCCAGTGATCATGTTCCAAATATCGTATAGCAGGACGAGGGTCTGAACACATGGCCCAGTGATCATGTTCCAAATATCGTATAGCAGGACGAGGGTCTGACCACATGACCCTGTGATCATGTTCCAAATATCGTATAGCAGGACGAGGGTCTGAACACATGGCCCAGTGATCATGTTCCAAATATCGTATAGCAGGACGGGGGTCTGAAAACATGGCCCAGTGATCATGTTCCAAATATCGTATAGCAGGACGGGGGTTTGAACACATGGCCCAGTGATCATGTTCCAAATATCGTATAGTAGGACCAGGGTCTGAACACTTGGCCCAGTGATCATGTTCCAAATATCGTATATCAGGACGGGGGTCTGAACACATGACCCTGTGATCATGTTTCAAATATCGTATAGCAGGACGGGGTCCGAAGACATAGCCCAGTGATCAAAATTTGTCTGCTGCAGACGCATCAGAAAGCGTCAGTATGTAGGAAAGGGCTAAGGGTGAATCAAAATGTCACGTAAGACATTTTACTTGTTTTATGGTTCTTCTCAACTATTTACGGAACCTTCCAAACGTGATTTGATTCATTAGTTTCGGTATTGTCGCCTTGTTTGTATATCCTGGCATTACTTAAGGGATCAGACGTAAGTGATGGAAAGTTTAGTGGCATTTCTATATATGAGCCGTCCCACGAGAAAACTAGAAGTGTGGACTCTACGTAAATTATCGACCCAGATCAGCCTAAGCATGCCGCGCAGGCAAACCCGGACAGACACTGTTTGCCTCCTGTATATTTTCTGTTTCAGGACTCATTACTCTATACCTCTATTCCCGTGAGACAGAATGTGTCGGCCCGGATTAGCCTGCGCGGACTGCGCAGGCTGATCTGACGATACATCACGCAGAGGCCATAATGTTGGGTTTCTCGTGGAACGGCTCAAATCTGGTAGCCAAATCAAATAACCAATTATCTCCTCAGGTTTTTATTGATCTTACCATACGAACAATATCCGACGAAAGTGTTGTTTTTTATATTATAGAACTTATCCCACATACAACAAATCTGAAGCAGAGGACTTTGAAAACATTTAGGTAAAGTACTTCAAGAATCGTTATGAATTGATTTTTAGTTTTGAATATAGTCGAAAACATACTGAGCATTTTTTCATCTTTTGCATCAATGATTTTAAAATTCTTCTGTTACAAATGCATTGGAAACTGGTTAAGGGTACAGTACCATCTATGTACAGACTGTAGCATAATTGTGAACTAAACAAGGTACTAACAGTTCACTATAAGCTTTCTTTCTTTGTACAGGAGAAACGTCTGCTTTGTTCGCAATGGAATGTAGATCTAGAGCGTAGAGCCAGTTGGTCACGAAAAGAGCTCTTAACGCTTTCACAAACACAACACATCTGCAGCAGACGACTTTGAAATAACCAAAGAAATATTATGGAAGATCTCATTGAATCAAAATAGTATTATGAAATATAGTTGAAAACATTGTGGCAAAAGGATAAATTGCTCATTATGATATGACTGTAATTAGTTTGGCGAATTATAGTTTTATCGTAAAACAGACAGGCAAACATAGTGGGAACAGATCTAAATACTTTAAATACGTCTCAACGTATTTCATATCACAGGCAAACATAGTGGGAACAGATCTAAATACTTTTAATAAGTCTCAACGTATTTCATATCACAGGCAAATATAATGGGAACAGATCTAAATACTTTTAAATAAGTCTCAACGTATTTCATATCATAGGCAAACATAATGGGAACAGATCTAAATGCTTTTGATAAGTCTCTACGTATTTCATATCATATTCAGGGAAAGCGTTTGAAGAATTTCGATAAGACGTCTGTTTGGCACGTCGTTAATGGCACGCCGTTTATGGCACGCCGTTTATGGCACACCGTTTATGGCAAGATGTTTATGGCACGTAGTTTATGGCACACCGTTTATGGCACGTCGTATATGGCTCGTCGTTTATGGCACGCCGTTTATGGCTCGCCGTTTATGGCACGTCGTTTATGGCACGTCGTTTATGGCTCGCCGTTTATGGCACGCCGTTTATGGCACGCCGTTTATGCCACGCCGTTTGGACTGTGGTCTCAGACAAGAACCTAAAGTTCACCACGCACCTAGGTTTTTACACGAGAACAAAAATGTTCTCGGAGATATTGTGCAGACTGAGTGCCATACGCGAAGTTTTCACTAGCTCTGCATTGTTTGCACATTTAGTTGTGTGTTTATAGCCCAGATCTTACTGATGCACTTGCGTGTTGTATATACCAGTGTTGTAAATGCCCTGAGGTTGCCTTTGCTGTAGTACGACTAATACGCGTTAACATGTCAATGGCACATACTTAAACATCAGTTACGTTGAGTAATCTTTCTTGTAAATGTGACATATTAATAGCGCAATTTGACGTCCGTCAATATGTACTGACCATTAATTCATATACAGGTTGTACTTTTGTAATAATAGATTGTCAAGAAATGTGTATTGTATAATGATGTTATCGAAAAAGGGGTCCACTTGTAATGTTATATTCTGATATGTTTACAATGATCCCGTCTAATGAAGGATCGGAGGACTAGATAAGGTGGAGTAAATTGGTCTTTTACCACCTATATGTTTCTTATAACTCAACCTAACCCTATGTTATGGGTACTCCAAAGATTCGTCGCACTGAGACGATTCTTTTGAGTACCCACTAGATAGGGTTTGAGTATCAATTAAGGATTTTAGAATTTGAAATACTCGCCTTATTCAGAGCTCTGAAGGCTGACCAAAGTCTTTAAAGGCCCTCTATTAACTCAGTTCGAAGACACGGACTTTAAATAGTTAAAAAATCAAACCCTTTTTCGATTGATAGAGACGATGTTTGGCGCAGGCGACTTGACAAAACATTGTTACTAAAAGAAATATGTCTCTCTCCTACTGGACAATATCTCTTTTTTAACGATGTTTACTACTAATTCTCAAAGAAAGACTTATATTCGTCAATATTGAACATTCTTTTACTCGTGAATCAGCACACTGTTAGTCCAGATGTTAGCGTACACTTTTACTCGTAAATCAGCACGCTGTTTGTCCGGATGTAAACGTACACTTTTACTCGTGAATCAGGACGCTGTTTGTCCGGATGTAAACGTACACTTTTACTCGTGAATCAGCACGCTGTTTGTCCGGATGTAAACGTACATTTTTACTCGTGAATCAGCACACTGTTAGTCCAGATGTTAGCGTACACTTTTACTCGTGAATCAGCACGCTGTTTGTCCGGATGTAAACGTACACTTTTACTCGTGAATCAGCACGCTGTTTGTCCGGATGTAAACGTACACTTTTACTCGTGAATCAGCACACTGTTAGTCCAGATGTTAGCGTACACTTTTACTCGTGAATCAGCACGCTGTTTGTCCGGATGTAAACGTACACTTTTACTCGTGAATCAGCACACTGTTAGTCCAGATGTTAGCGTACACTTTTACTCGTGAATCAGGACGCTGTTTGTCCGGATGTAAACGTACACTTTTACTCGTGAATCAGCACGCTGTTTGTCCGGATGTAAACGTACACTTTTACTTGTGAATCAGCACACTGTTAGTCCAGATGTTAGCGTACACTTTTACTCGTGAATCAGCACGCTGTTTGTCCGGATGTAAACGTACACTTTTACTCGTGAATCAGGACGCTGTTTGTCCGGATGTAAACGTACACTTTTACTCGTGAATCAGCACGCTGTTAGTCCGGATGTAAACGTACACTTTTACTCGTAAATCAGCACGCTGTTTGTCCGGATGTAAACGTACACTTTTACTCGTGAATCAGCACGCTGTTTGTCCGGATGTTTACAAGATTGTATTTCGGTGACATGTCAACTTGACATAATTATGACATCATGTACATGTACGATGAGTTGACAACATTAGTAATTGAATACACAGATGTCTCTAGTGGGATGTCTTGAGTGAGACCCTCGTGTCAACACTTTTCAACATATAGACGCCTCTGCAGTTGACGTCTTTGACAACATTGTTACAAGATGAGAAATTCCTCAGAAACATATGCTTTCATCTATATAAATGTTCTTATTTTTGTCTATTTATCTTCTAAGTCGTCTGCTGCAGATTTGAGGTAAGTGCGAAAGGGGGGTTAACCCTTTCCCACGTACATCAAATAAGCAGCAGCCGAATTTAAAACATTCAGACAAACAGTTGTTACATCTTTATAAATGAAAATAAAAGTGTTTAACGGAGTTGAAAATACTGTGGCAAGAGGATACAAACCTTAATGAGCAATTCCTGCTTTTGCCACATTTGTTTCAAAAGTCGCTTGCTGCAGATGCGTAGAAATGTGTCTGTATGTGGGAAGGGTAATTTATATTCAACATAGAAGGCTGAAAATGCATGTTAAAAGGCTGATTTACCAAATCTAAGGATTTGGAGAGACTATATTTAAAGTTTTGCAAGAGTATTCTTGGTGTAAAAACCAGTATATGCAATGCCGCAATTTACGGTGAATTGGGTAGACCACCTCTTTAGATCAATCGATATGTATCTATTATTAAATATTGGTTAAAACTAATATCTACAGACAATATTATGTTAAAAACTCTACATGATATGTCACTAAGACACCCGCAATAGTAAAAACAAATGGTCATCAAACGTTAAAACCTTATTGTCGGAACACGGATTTTCCGATATATGAGAAAATCAAGGTATTCATAATCATAAAACGTTTATAGGCATATTTAAAAGTAAATGGTTATTAATAATTTTATGCAAAAGTGCAGTGATTTAAAAAATAGTAACGTTTTGTCACTTTTGTACAAATTTATTAAAACAGATTTTTGCCTGAGCGACTATTTAGAAAAAGTAATACCAGGAAATATGGTAGATATGGAAGGAATATAGTACCTAGACCAGAAAGAAAATGTCCGTGTTGCAGCTCAGATGTTAAAGAAGATGAATTTCATTGTGTTATACTTACAAAGAAATTAGAAACACATTTATGAAACCTTATTTTTATAAAAGACAAAGCGTGTATAAGTTTGTTGAACTTTTAAAATGCAATAAGAGATCAACTATTGTAAAATTATGCAATGTTATCACAAAAGCCTTAATATTGCGAAATGAGTATGTATTAAATCTTTTATGATATTTAAAATTTGCGACAAAATAGTTTGACAATTCAGGTATACATACATGCTTCTTTCTAATACAGGTTGCATACTGCTTAAATATATGTCATTTATCGTTGATAGTGCTCAACAGTTTTATATATTACTAATTACCCATTTCTCACAAACTATAAGCTTCAGATCATCTAAATAAGATGATTTTGAAATAATATATGTAAGTGATTGACAGTATGAATTTGGAATAAGATATATCTTTCAAAAATTGTCAAATTCACACTCTCCTAAACTGCTTTAAGTTAAAGATGTTTTTATTTTATTTGGTATAAGCTATTTTTAACTCTACCAAAATAGGAATTTTATTTGTTGTTCACGTATCAATTGTTTTTATGTAAATGTATGTAAATGATGAGATACATGTATTTTTTATAAGTCAATTAAAATATATCTATCATAAAGCTTCTCAAGGAAAAGTATGTTTAGGAATAACTAGGAATTAATTTAAGACAAACGTAAACCCATGTAATGAAATGTTTTTACCTAATGAGTTGTATTGGTAGCGTTTTATGTATATTAAACAGAACAGGGGTAACTATGGAAGTATAAAGAAGATTTCATAATTCTTAGGAATATTTTCCCTCGTGAGCTCGATAAGGGTCCCGGGAACTATTACTCTTTCCTCGGACGTTTTGTTAAATGGTTTCTGGTTGGTCAGAAGCAAATTTAATCTCTAAATAGACAAATCAGGAGTATTGTTTTGAACAAGACTTCATGTCTATGCACTGAAAGTATTCTTAGGGTATTTAAAGTTTCGGGGCCTTCAAATGATATAAGTTATATGAGCCGTCCCGCGAGAAAACCAATAGTTTGACCTCTGCGTAATATATCGATCCAGATCAGCATGCGAATTCCGCGAAGACTGATCCGTGCCGACACATTCCGTCTCAGGGGTATGGAGAAATGGTTCCTGAAACAGAAAATCCAGAGGAGGCGAAAAGAGTCTATACGGGTAAGTCTGCGCGGCATGCTTAGGCTGCTGATCTGGATCAATACTTTACGCAGGGTCCACAATGTTGGTTTGCTCGCGGGACGGCTTATATCTTGTTTCATTATTGATGCATGCCTGCAGCGATAGACATCTGCGTAATGTATCGACCAGATCAGCCTGCGCTGTCCGCGCAGACTGATCCGGCCGACACATTCCGTCTTAGGGGGATAGAGGTATATAGTAATGATTCCAGAAAATCCACAGGAGGCGAAAAGTGTCTGTCCGGGCTAGCCTGCGCGGCATGCTAAGGCTGATCCGGGTCAATACTTTACACATAGTCCATAATGTTGGTTTGCTCGCAGGACGGCTCATATTCAATCAAAACGTTACCTTTCCCAGTTTAAAATGACACGTAGATAATAAATGACAGATTTAGTAAAAAACGTAAAATATAGTAAAAAATACTAATTGTCATTTAATTCTTCAATACCTCACATGTTGGTTGTTATTTAGGTAAACGACCTCTTTATAGCTGTATTTTAAATTAACGTTTGCAGGACTTATTTATTCAGAAACGTAACACTTGTCATTGGAAGTGTCGCGGACACCTATTATGTAAAACAAATCGTTCTAGCATTCCTCTGATATATGAGCCAGTGCATGAGACAATATACAAGTAGGCGTTTCTGAACAGTGTAGGTTCAGATCATCTTGTTCACCTGCTCAGTCTTATCAGAATCTACACAACTTGACAGAATCTTCTAACACGTCTGTGTAAGTCATATGGGAACAGTGTATAACTGATCAGACTGATCTTGGTCTATATTGTTCACAAGAGCCAACTGGTAACTTTTCTCATGGACTAGCGCATATTTACATTTTTGTGACAGTTGTGACACATTTAGAGATATTTATCCTTCTTTTCCATTTTACGCGTCTTTAAGCAGGGTTTGGGACCAATATAGAATACATGAATGGTGGAACGTATTTTTAAAGTAAATAACTAAGTCTAAGCTGGCATTAGTAGTTACCTTACTGACTAGTAATACATATTAATAAATGAAATCTATAATTTATGCATTTTTATAAGGGAAACAAAACACAAATGATGAAATATGCATTTAAGTTGGTAAGTATTACTAGGTGCTGAGTAAGGTTGGGGGAATTAAACCGTGACTGTATTCTGATCAAGGTCTATAATGATTGTTTCTTTAATTCGGCAACTTTTCTTATAGAGAATGAAAAATACCAAAAACATTTTCATAAATGAGAAACCGTTCACAAGACAAGTATTAATTACGAAATTGATTTATTTTAGCAGGCACAGTGTGACCCGTACAAATAAAATGTATATATTAGCCGCTAATCACGTGGGTTGCTATATGCATTGTATCTATTAATCCCAACTGATAATTTAATTAAATTAATTATGGTTTGTATATAGTTCATATTATTTTATCATAAAGTATAAATATGGAAAGCGGGAAAAGGAATGGAACCAATTAGGAGAATTTAGAATAATCCATGCATTATCGTTTCATGTTTCGGACAGAACGTCATGTCATGGTAACGGACATAAAATATGTTACGTCACTCATGTGTCATGTGACCATCGTCATGACAACATGTACCGATGTCATTTTCCTCGTAACCCGTTCCGTTACTTAAAAAAAACGCCATTTGACGCTTTTATGCAGCAGATGAATTATAAAAAAATATTATGGTAAAAGGAGAAATGGCCGCAAATGACAAATGAGCCATCCCGCGAGAAAACCAACAGTGTGGACTCTGCGTAAAGTATCGACCCGTATCAGACTAAGCATGCCGCAAAGGCTTACCCGGATAGACACTTTTCGCCTCCTGTGGTTTTCTGTTTTAGGAATCATAACTCTATATCTCTCTATCCCCACTGATGGAAAAGTGATAGGCCCAACAAGGCTGTGCGAACAGGTGTCTAATATGGCGTATGGCTTCACTGTTTACAGCTCGACTAGGTCCCTTTTCTTGCTACACGAAGTCACATTTATAAGAGCGTCTGATTAAGACAGGTGTTGGGTGAATTATTGTTTTAATGGTCACTGTAAATTATGTAACACTGCGGTCAAATGACAGTAATGGGCCATCTGGCTGTTCTGGATCACTATATTCAAACAACGAAAGTTAATTCAGTTACATGTATTACTACAGTTCTGATTTAATGAAGTTTAACTTCGTTTTCAAATGTTTTTTTCAGTTATACCATGACGTATAAACTTCCCTAGACGTGTGACAGGCAACTGGCTACCTTCAGATATATACTTTTTATTTTACTTGTGACAATAATCGCAATTAACTTCTATCAAATACGAACACTTTCCTTTGTAGAATGTTTACATATTCATTATATATTTCAGAGTCGTCTGCTGCAGATTTGTTGTATGAGAGTGAGGTTCTTACGAAGCCCGTCTATGTCAGGGTACAGGGTATCCGCACAGCGTGACCTGGATCTGCACTGTTCGCCAATTAGTCATAGGAGGTTTGGATCCTTTAGCAAGCGTGCAAATGCAGGATCATAATTACACGTGTAATAATTACGCTAAGACTGGTTTGCAATGTGCACCGCTCAAAGGCACCAGCTTCCCATGATTGTCATGTGTCCGAATCCTGACGTGCCTTGGCGTCCATTAGCGATGCGCATAAACCTGTCTGGGAGAATAACCATAAGACATTTGTGACGAGTGTAACTGCAGACTAACTTATACATCCATGTAGCTTCATCTCGATCTACACTGTTCACAAGTTAGACATGAGTTTTAAAGGACATGTTGACAAACACCTCACGGTATTTGCACATAGCATGAATCAGCAGACAAAATGTTGTTTGCCATCATAAAAAATAAGATGATATTTATAATCCTGGAGCATGGTGGATGTTCTCATACAGTGCTGGTCAATGAAGTTCAAAGATGTGTGGCAATCCCCAAACTTCTATGTTGATCGAATAGGCTTGATTCGTTGAACACATGAGTTCACACAAGATCAATTTCACAAGTCGGGTCATTACAGGCTCTGAAACGAATAAATCTATTGAAATCAACACAGCAACAGTCTGTTCGCCAATAAGTCATAATATTGTTTAAAACAATCAAATCGACGTAACGACATAAGCCAATCACGATAATACATTATACTGATTATAGTATATAACGTAAATATAAGCAGGGCTTTTCTTTTCTTTTCTAGTTTTTGTCTATGTTTTTATTATTGGCCGTGGGAGTTGATGTCATAAACTTGAATGCGTTGGCTGAATGTTGAAAGGATTTTACAAAGGAGGAGTTGGGTAACGGTTGTAATTCTCAGTTTTTTAAAAGTAGTTAATCAACATTTATGGATCAACATTGACGTGTAAGTCGTGACCTTTCATTCCAGCTGCACGTTTCACATGAACTGTGATTATGATGACAGTCCACAAAACCACTTTCGTTTTTCGTTTTTTAGTTTGTAACAAATAGACGAAAACGGATTCCATAAACTGTTTTCGTTTTCCATTTAAAACACGAAAAACGAAATCGTTTTTGGTTTGACTTGTTACAAACTGCAACACGGAAAAACAAAAATCGAAATGACGGAATACACACGGATCAATCCCACTGTATTAAATTTACAATGTTTAACGAATGTTTGTCGTGGGCTGTTATGGTATAGGTTTACAATGTTTAACGAATGTTTGTCGTCGGCTGTTATGGTATAGGTTTACAATGTTTAACGAATGTTTAACGAATGTTTGTCGTGGGCTGTTATGGTATAGGTTTACAATGTTTAACGAATGTTTGTCGTGGGCTGTTATGGTATAGGTTTGCATTGTGTTGGTAATGCTGCTCTCACAACGTTCCGAATATACTTGCGATTATGAAAATATTGTATTGCACAAAAACAGAGAAGAACGGACAGGAGAAAAATGATGAAAAATTGAATCATTGCGAAGGTTGCGAGTGCTTGCGAATGTGTGCCGATCATTGCGAATGTATACGAATCCATTGTAAGAATTTCTTGCGAATTTCTTAAGAATGTTACGAGTAGCCATGCTTTCGAACACCTTATATGAATGAAGCGATTGCGCAATGGATTGCTCTTGCGACAGCGTCTCTTCGTTACTTGTTCTTCAGCCGCCGGACAGAACACATCGAGCCAAGTTAATCAGGCCAAGAGGCGTCAAGAGGGGCACCAATTCTTGCAAATGTCTTACGATTGTTGCGAATTCCTTGCGAGCGCTACAAATACATTGGGATGATTAAGAATGGCTTACGAATACTTACGAGTATGTTGCGAAGACGTGAAGAATATGCATTCCTTGCGAATTTTAGAAGCATATTGCTAATATTCGCAACAATAAACGAATGATAGCGAGTGGTTAATAACATTTACGAATGTCTTGCGACCTTATCCCGAGTATTACGATTAATGGGCGAGTGCTACTCGCAAGGAATTCGGGACTGTGTGAGAGCAACATTAAAGCCTATTTCACATCAGCCTTGCGACAGCCGTACACCTGTCTACGACAACATATTTCGGGAAAATCGCTTGTTTCGAATGTCTACCTCAGGTCGCAATTCTGTCGCATCGTGGCGAACTGGATTTTCGACATGCACACTTTCTTTGCGAATTTCAAGCGATTTGTACAGTTATACGGCTGTTGCAAGGCAAACTCACGATTGTTTAACGGTAGGTAGTGAAATTCCAAACCGTTGCACGTAATGGTCCCAAACCCATCGCATATATATACCATTACAACTCATGAAATGTGTAAAGCCCCCTTCGACCCTTCACGGCCTTGGTCACGATCTACGCCGACATTGGAAAGTTGCTAAGATCGGCGTGGATCGTGGCGATTATAACGGAACTTGCCCAGATAGGGGAGCATTCAAATAGTGCAACTTCTACCAGGCTCTTAATCAAGGTAATACTGGTGAACCAGAACACTTCATCGTGCTGTTGTTGGAGATGATGCCTTTGGTCTGCGTACATAGTTAATGAATCCCTATCCACCTCGCTGCATGACCAATTACAAACGAATCTTTAAATTCCGATCGCCCAGGTCTCGTCGATTGGCGGGGGATGGATGGAATGATCTGTGCTCCTGATGCTGATGCATCCATGGAAACCTCTACATGTGGTACTTCCACGGATGTCTAGTGATGCTCTTGTGGTGACTCCATGTTTTGGAAAGAAGGGGATCGGTTATATTGATGGATTTTAACCAATAAATGTTTTTGAGCCTCTAATTATGTGGCTTGGTGCAAAGTGAAAGCTGCTTTCCCTTTTGCGAAATCACGACTGATCATGTAATGCACTCATTTCCATAACTTTAACAAAAGTCGTGGAAGGTTCACGCATGATCTCAGCGCTCTTCACGACTTCGCTACGAACTGTCCCGACTTATCCACGACCACCCAAGGTCGCCACGTCTATGTTACGACTTTCCACGACGTCGATTTGGACGGGGTAAAGCGTGGACATTTTTGAAGATGTTTGCAAACATTTCGACGCGACAAAAAGCCCTTCCCGATGCCGTGATGAACCACCCGACGCTTTCCGAGTTATGAAGATTACACCCCAATCACCTCCCCGATCAATCCAAGATGCTTTACGATATTTAGGTCGGCGTTGTTCGGGGAGGAGAACGTGAAAGTCGGGAGCGGGATTAACAGTCATGTTCGTCATTTCCAACCCTCCACCTACCAATACAATACAATACATGTATTCGTAATATAAGGTCACCGGCCCACAAGACATATACAATCTAACAATTAATTGATGTGAATAACGTACAGTATCTATGATATATGTACACCTTAGTACAATTTCAGTCATGTTTATGTAATATAAATTAGCAAAGTAGTGTCAACGTATAATTTCTTCAGTCTCTATCATCATATGTTTCTACATGATTACTTCTTTTTTTTAATGCAATTCTTAAGAATCTAGCTAATATAAAAATATAAGATTTGTTTTGAAATGTCACGATCGTATTTAACAGATGCTGTGTTGATAGTTTATTATGCCAGTCTTGAGGAAAATAAAAATAATATCATCAAATGGACAAGTTAATAAAAAGTGCAATTCATCTTCAACAACATGTACATTTTTCTTAAAACAATATTTACAATATCTAAACATTACTTTATTCTTTTTTTAATAGCATCCTGTTTCTATTGATAAGTTGTGGTTTGAATACAGTGCATCCAGTTAAACCAATACAGTGCATCCAGTTAAACCAATACAGTGCATCCAGTTAAACCAATACAGTGCATCCAGTTAAACCAATACAGTGCATCCAGTTAAACCAATACATTGCATCCAGTTAAACCAATACAGTGCATCCAGTTAAACCAATACAGTGCATCCAGTTAAACCAATACAGTACACATTATATGAGCCGCTCATCGAAAAAACCAACATAATGGCCTCTGCGTAATGTATCGACACATTTCGTCTCAGGGGAATAGAGGTCTAGAGTAAAAGGTACTGAAACAAAAAATCCACAGGAGGCGAACAGTGTCTCCGGGTTAGCCTGCGCGGCAACCTTGGTTTTCTCGTGGGACGGCTCATATCAGCTCAAACTGACGATTTGGGCTTTATGTAGCGACGTCATACGTCGAGATACAATGGCGTAACACTAATGGCACTACAGTTATACAGATATATGTATATACGTACAGTCTCACCAGACTCCTAACTGCGCGTGTGTATATGTTGTATAGCCCAATGAGAAACGTCTGACGGAAACTAGAATTGTAAATCCCCCGGGTGCTACTACCACCGCCGTCTACGTGATCCTGTCACGAACAGTCAGTAAATCCCCCGGGTGCTACTACCACCGCCGTCTACGTGATCCTGTCACGGACAGTCAGTAAGTCCCCCGGGTGTTACTACCACCGCCGTCTACGTGATCCTGTCACGGACAGTCAGTAAGTCCCCCGGGTGTTACTACCACCGCCGTCTACGTGATCCTGTCACGGACAGTCAGTAAGTCCCCCGGGTGTTACTACCACCGCCGTCTACGTGATCCTGTCACGGACAGTCAGTAAGTCCCCAGGGTGTTACTACCACCGCCGTCTACGTGATCCTGTCACGGACAGTCAGTAAATCCCCCGGGTGTTACTACCACCGCCGTCTACGTGATCCTGTCACGGACAGTCAGTAAGTCCCGCGGGTGTTACTACCACCGCCGTCTACGTGATCCTGTCACGGACAGTCAGTAAGTCCCCCGGGTGTTACTACCACCGCCGTCTACGTGATCCTGTCACGGACAGTCAGTAAGTCCCCCGGGTGTTACTACCACCGCCGTCTACGTGATCCTGTCACGGACAGTCAGTAAGTCCCCCGGGTGTTACTACCACCGCCGTCTACGTGATCCTGTCACGGACAGTCAGTAAGACCCCCGGGTGTTACTACCACCGCCGTCTACGTGATCCTGTCACGGACAGTCAGTAAATCCCCCGGGTGTTACTACCACCGCCGTCTACGTGATCCCGTCACGGACAGTCAGTAAATCCCCCGGGTGTTACTACCACCGCCGTCTACGTGATCCTGTCACGGACAGTCAGTAAATCCCCCGGGTGCTACTACCACCGCCGTCTACGTGATCCCGTCAGGGACAGTCAGTAAATCCCCCGGGTGCTACTACCACCGCCGTCTACGTGATCCCGTCACGGACAGTCAGTAAATCCCCCGGGTGCTACTACCACCGCCGTCTACGTGATCCCGTCACGGACAGTCAGTAAATCCCCCGGGTGCTACTACCACCGCCGTCTACGTGATCCTGTCACGGACAGTCAGTAAGTCCCCCGGGTGTTACTACCACCGCCGTCTACGTGATCCTGTCACGGACAGTCAGTAAGTCCCCCGGGTGTTACTACCACCGCCGTCTACGTGATCCTGTCACGGACAGTCAGTAAGTCCCCCGGGTGTTACTACCACCGCCGTCTACGTGATCCTGTCACGGACCGTCAGTAAGTCCCCCGGGTGTTACTACCACCGCCGTCTACGTGATCCTGTCACGGACAGTCAGTAAATCCCCCGGGTGTTACTACCACCGCCGTCTACGTGATCCTGTCACGGACAGTCAGTAAGTCCCCCGGGTGTTACTACCACCGCCGTCTACGTGATCCTGTCACGGACAGTCAGTAAGTCCCCCGGGTGTTACTACCACCGCCGTCTACGTGATCCTGTCACGGACAGTCAGTAAGTCCCCCGGGTGTTACTACCGCCGCCGTCTACGTGATCCTGTCACGGACAGTCAGTAAGTCCCCCGGGTGATACTACCACCGCCGTCTACGTGATCCTGTCACGGACAGTCAGTAAGACCCCCGGGTGTTACTACCACCGCCGTCTACGTGATCCTGTCACGGACAGTCAGTAAATCCCCCGGGTGTTACTACCACCGCCGTCTACGTGATCCCGTCACGGACAGTCAGTAAATCCCCCGGGTGTTACTACCACCGCCGTCTACGTGATCCCGTCACGGACAGTCAGTAAATCCCCCGGGTGCTACTACCACCGCCGTCTACGTGATCCCGTCACGGACAGTCAGTAAATCCCCCGGGTGCTACTACCACCGCCGTCTACGTGATCCCGTCACGGACAGTCAGTAAATCCCCCGGGTGCTACTACCACCGCCGTCTACGTGATCCCGTCACGGACAGTCAGTAAGTCCCCCGGGTGTTACTACCACCGCCGTCTACGTGATCCCGTCACGGACAGTCAGTAAATCCCCCAGGTGCTACTACCACCGCCGTCTACGTGATCCTGTCACGGACAGTCAGTAAATCCCCCGGGTGCTACTACCACCGCCGTCTAATAGTCAGTAAGTCCCCCGGGTGTTACTACCACCGCCGTCTACGTGATCCTGTCACGGACAGTCAGTAAATCCCCCGGGTGTTACTACCACCGCCGTCTACGTGATCATGTCACGGACAGTCAGTAAATCCCCCGGGTGCTACTACCACCGCCGTCTACGTGATCCTGTCACGGACAGTCAGTAAATCCCCCGGGTGCTACTACCACCGCCGTCTACGTGATCCTGTCACGGACAGTCAGTAAGTCCCCCGGGTGCTACTACCACCGCCGTCTACGTGATCCCGTCACGGACAGTCAGTAAGTCCCCCGGGTGTTACTACCACCGCCGTCTACGTGATCCTGTCACGGACAGTCAGTAAATCCCCCGGGTGTTACTACCACCGCCGTCTACGTGATCCTGTCACGGACAGTCAGTAAGTCCCCCGGGTGTTACTACCACCGCCGTCTACGTGATCCTGTCACGGACAGTCAGTAAGTCCCCCGGGTGTTACTACCACCGCCGTCTACGTGATCCTGTCACGGACAGTCAGTAAGTCCCCCGGGTGTTACTACCACCGCCGTCTACGTGATCCTGTCACGGACAGTCAGTAAGTCCCCCGGGTGTTACTACCACCGCCGTCTACGTGATCCTGTCACGGACAGTCAGTAAGTCCCCCGGGTGTTACTACCACCGCCGTCTACGTGATCCTGTCACGGACAGTCAGTAAGTCCCCCGGGTGTTACTACCACCGCCGTCTACGTGATCCTGTCACGGACAGTCAGTAAGTCCCCCGGGTGTTACTACCACCGCCGTCTACGTGATCCTGTCACGGACAGTCAGTAAGTCCCCCGGGTGTTACTACCACCGCCGTCTACGTGATCCTGTCACGGACAGTCAGTAAATCCCCCGGGTGCTACTACCACCGCCGTCTACGTGATCCCGTCACGGACAGTCAGTAAATCCCCCGGGTGCTACTACCACCGCCGTCTACGTGATCCCGTCACGGACAGTCAGTAAATCCCCCGGGTGCTACTACCACCGCCGTCTACGTGATCCCGTCACGGACAGTCAGTAAATCCCCCGGGTGCTACTACCACCGCCGTCTACGTGATCCCGTCACGGACAGTCAGTAAGTCCCCCGGGTGTTACTACCACCGCCGTCTACGTGATCCCGTCACGGACAGTCAGTAAATCCCCCGGGTGCTACTACCACCGCCGTCTACGTGATCCTGTCACGGACAGTCAGTAAATCCCCCGGGTGCTACTACCACCGCCGTCTACGTGATCCCGTCACGGACAGTCAGTAAGTCCCCCGGGTGTAACTACCACCGCCGTCTACGTGATCCCGTCAGGGACAGTCAGTAAGTCCCCCGGGTGTTACTACCACCGCCGTCTACGTGATCCTGTCACGGACAATCAGTAAATCCCCCGGGTGTTACTACCACCGCCGTCTACGTGATCATGTCACGGACAGTCAGTAAATCTCCCGGGTGCTACTACCACCGCCGTCTACGTGATCCTGTCACGGACAGTCAGTAAATCCCCCGGGTGCTACTACCACCGCCGTCTACGTGATCCTGTCACGGACAGTCAGTAAGTCCCCCGGGTGCTACTACCACCGCCGTCTACGTGATCCCGTCACGGACAGTCAGTAAGTCCCCCGGGTGTTACTACCACCGCCGTCTACGTGATCCTGTCACGGACAGTCAGTAAGTCCCCCGGGTGTTACTACCACCGCCGTCTACGTGATCCTGTCACGGACAGTCAGTAAATCCCCCGGGTGCTACTACCACCGCCGTCTACGTGATCCTGTCACGGACAGTCAGTAAGTCCCCCGGGTGTTACTACCACCGCCGTCTACGTGATCCTGTCACGGACAGTCAGTAAATCCCCCGGGTGTTACTACCACCGCCGTCTACGTGATCCTGTCACGGACAGTCAGTAAGTCCCCCGGGTGTTACTACCACCGCCGTCTACGTGATCCTGTCACGGACAGTCAGTAAGTCCCCCGGGTGTTACTACCACCGCCGTCTACGTGATCCTGTCACGGACAGTCAGTAAATCCCCCGGGTGTTACTACCACCGCCGTCTACGTGATCCTGTCACGGACAGTCAGTAAGTCCCCCGGGTGTTACTACCACCGCCGTCTACGTGATCCTGTCACGGACAGTCAGTAAATCCCCCGGGTGTTACTACCACCGCCGTCTACGTGATCCTGTCACGGACAGTCAGTAAATCCCCCGGGTGTTACTACCACCGCCGTCTACGTGATCCCGTCCCGGACAGTCAGTAAGACCCCCGGGTGCTACTACCACCGCCGTCTACGTGATCCTGTCACGGACAGTCAGTAAGACCCGAACGCCTCATTCACATTAAAATTGATCGTTTAAGACATAGACATTTGAGCCGTCCCGAAAGAAAACCAACAGTTTGGCCTCTGCGTAATGTATCGACCCAGATCAGCCTGTGAAATCCATGCAAACTGATCCGGGACAACACATTCCGTCTCAGGGGGATAGAGGTATAGAGTAATGATTCCTGAAACAAAAACTTAACAGGAGGCGAAAAGTGTCTATCCGGAAAGGTCTGCTTAGGCATGCTTATGCTGGTCCTGGTCAATACTTTACGCAGAGTACACACTGTTGGTGTAGATAAAAGGGATAGGCAATTCCACCTGTATACCTGTCATCTGGTTAAAATATCACACATAGAAATAAAATTGTCAAAATTTTCACATTTTGTAGCAAATAAAACTTTGAAGTCACAATTGGCACATAAATAAAACATACATATTCTGAAAGCTTAACATTTCAACTAAGGTTAAACATACAATGAACAACTGGAATTTCTTTGTATTTTGAACAATGACTGGTTTAAAAGACACAGATATTGGGATTTCTTAATTATATTATTTTTTCCCAAAAATTAATAGACTGACATTTTTCATACGGATAACATATTATCAAAACCTATAATATATTAAAATACTTTGATATCTTGAATAGTTTTTGAGTTTTACTTGCTACAAATGTCGGCACGGGTGATATTTTAGTATATAATTTAGTTACTTATCCCTCTTATCTACGTCCCTGGTTTTATCGTGGGATGGCTCATATACATAGTGGATTACGTATAAAATAGAAAGTATGTGTTTATTATAATAAAATACTTAACCCTTTCCCTCATATAGACGCTTTCTGGCAATTTCTCCTTTTGCCACAATGTTTTCCACTTTTTGTCATAGGTTATCCATTTAATTATGGAGATTTTCTATGTTTTGACAAAATACGTTCAAAGTCGTCTGCTGCAGAATTGTGGTATGAGGGAAAGGGTTAAAGGGCCAGCCATATCTGACTTACGAGACACCTTTGTCCTGAACATATTTTAACATCCCGGATCCTAAATTTGTGCCAGGCACCGGCACCTGGCAAACAGGCTTTCAATTAATTATCTGGTAGCCGTATCAGAACGAACCATACTGTCGCCACTTGGATTCGAACCTTCGACCTCCCGCTCTCGAAGCGGTTGCCTTTACCACTAGGCTATTACGGGGGACGTATATCGAGAGCTTGGTGTGAAACGGTTGTACAAATGTAACTAAAAACCTATTTTGAAAACCCTTGTTTAGGGGCAATTTTGACCCCTTTGTAAACAATGCAAATTTAGGTGCCATCGCTCAGAACCTAAATTGCCATTGTTTACCAAGAAAAATGATTTAACGCTTATATATTTATGGCGAGGTGATTAACCTTGGTAAAGAAATACCGATTTTAGTTACAACTGTTTCACACCAAGCCCTCGATATGATTGAGACTATACTTAGATAGTATATGTAGAGAACGAATGAATAACAACATTTTCACAAACGTTTTAAAAGTCGTTTGCAGAGAACACGCAAAATATCACCACACAGTACGCAGTATCGGTAAAGGGTTTTAACAGGAGCTGAAACATTCAAAAGATCCATTATTAATTTTATGTCATAGTTAAAGTTATAATTTTTAACATATTAATGTCATTTAACAGGGAGTAAGAATGCTCTCTCTATATGGGCGGGTGTCGTTTTGTACTGTAGCTGAGTCACGGTCAATTAGTGCGAGTTAAGTTTTAACCCTTTCCCTTATATAGAGACATTTGGACACAACATTGTTGGACAGAGGTAATTTTCTCGAACAAACCATGTGCCCTTTTTCGACAATGTTGACTTTAAAATCTTTGTATCAATTGATACTTCGAACTTTCCAGATGAAGTGTCTTTTTACTGAGATGTGTTCATAGCAGAAGACTCTCAAAATATGACATCAGGTAACTGTTGAAAATCAATGGAAACAAAATAGTGTTCAGTAATGGAGAGTTACTCGTAGAAGACAATGCCAATTTTGTACAAGTCTGGCTTTCGATGAGTGTCTTTAGAATTCGGTAACTATAGCAATCGGCTCTAAAGAAAAAAGTCGAGTCTAACCAGTTGCCTTGCAAAGAATTCCAATAGACGAATTTGGGGGGAAATCGAAGGGAAAGATTACTTCAAACGAAGTTTCTTTGACTTTTAAAAGCATTTCGACTAAATTCTACAGATTTAGTGTTCTAATCATGTCAAACCAATTTTTTAAAAAAAGAAGAAAAAGATCTTTTTCAAAAAGCATTTTCTCTGCAGAGGTGATGACATGTGTCCATTAATGGGTTAAGAAATTACCAATGATACGAACAGTACCTGTCTGACATGATATAACAACTTTGTGTTCCCTCAGAATAAACAATGATATATAAACAATGATGTTTGAAAACAAATCATTTCCTAAGCTCGGTTGCTTTTAGTGGGTGTTGTTGCTAGGTTAATTTTTAATTATTACATTAAGATGAAAGGTTAAAAGCATGCAAACATATAAAAACACGGACAAGTCAAACATGCGCCCGTGACTAAGCGAGCGATGAACGTGATGATCTGATTGGCTTTAACAACTTTATCCAACGCTGATTGGATATCATCTGTTTTGTGGGATTTGATTGATTGACTGACGACCTTTCCCACAGCCCATAAATCTTTCTAACAGGTTAATTTCTCAAGTAAAAAATATGCTTTGCTAAAAGGTTAATAATTAATTCCGGGGTCATCCATGATCGTTTTCGCTAGATCATACGAAAAACAACAAACGCTACTATTCGGTACTTTTCGACCAGTCGAGAACAAGATCAGCATATGCCTTCGCGCTTTCAGGTCTGGATCTTCACACTTCACAATTAAGATGTGAGCTCGTCATTGAAGCGTCATTTGTGGAGTGATATAACCCAATTTAACCGTAACTGTCATTAACGCTCTCAAACATACAGTCGCGTTGGACACATCTGCCACAGACGACGTATAACCCTTTCCCTCATATGACAATTCTGCAGCAGACGACTTTGCGCGTATTTTATCAAAACATAGAAAATCTCCATAATTGAATGGATAACCTATGACAAAACGTGGAAAACATTGTGGCAAAAAGAGAAATTGCACGTTTTGTGCAATTTTTTCTTTTGTCACTATGTTTTCAAAAAGCCGTCTGCTGCAGAGGCGTCAGAAAGCGTCTATATGATGGAAAGGGTTAAAACGTAATAAGCAGCGTTCTCTTTTTGCCGAAGTGTCTGAATGATTATTCATTCATTTATAGATATCTTCTATATTTGCCACTATTTTCTCTTCAAAGTTGTCCGCTGCAGATTTGTTGTACTTGTGAACGGATTAATTGTAAGCCCCCGACGGTCATTTTACGTATGACGCGTCAGAAAGCTTCCTTCTGAATGTGGGTAAGTGTTAATACAATAATCGTGTATCTCCAGGGCTTGTTATATACTCACAAATCAAATGCAGTTGAGCCTGTCTATGGGAAAAGGTACATGTAGATTTTTGCGAACTGTTTAGAGCCAGATCCGCCGCATATGGCGATCGAGACTTTTCACATATTATTGACACAAACTTGAAAGAAGATTCTGTCAACTTGTTTAAAGTTTGATGAGACCGAGCATATAGACATGAGCCGTTCTTCCACGAGAAAACCAACATTATGGTCTCTGCGTAATGTATCGACCAAGATCAGCCTGCACAGTCTGCGCAGGCGAATCCGGCACCAAACGTTCCGCCTCAGGGGGATAGATGTATAGAGTAATGATTCCCGAAACAGAAAATCCACAGGAGGCGAAAAGTGTTTGTCCGGGTTAGCCCGCGCGGCATGCTTAGGCTGATCCTGGTCGATACTTTACGCAGAGTCCACAATGTTGGTTTTCTCGCGGGACGCCTCACATGTTAATATATTGGTCGTTCTTAACAAAAGGTACTATATTGTTTTTGTGAACAGATAAACACTGTTCACATATTACTTACATAAGATTGTTAGAAGATGTGTGTCACCTTGTGTAGATTGTGATACTACTGAGAAGATAAACAGGGTGATCTGAACCTATACTGTACAGAAATACCAGCTTGTACTGTTTTTGCACGGACGAGCTCACTTGTCAATAATAGTATCATTCTTATTTCATAAAATTGGTCAAAACGAACATTTGTCACAGTTTTCCACAAATATGTTCGAAGCAGACGCATTTTAACAACCTGCTATGACCTTTATAGAGTCGCCTGCCTTAAACACGTCTGAGGAACAAAATGTAAAGTTCGGATAATTCGAAGACTTGGAAAAACGGACAAATTGATCGGTTTTGTCAAGTTCGAGAAAAGGGGAAAACGTCACTTTTCCTCTACATAAATAACACACACGTTGATACTGTCAGAAATGTCTACTTGAGGTCATTAGCCTTTCATTGGCCCTTTCCCACATGCAGAAATAATATGACACATATAAATCAATGGATCTTTTATTAAATATTGTGACGAAAAAAGGGTTTTTTTTTCTGATTGAGCAAAAATCTTCTCTAGCCGCAATATTTTACACACTATTCGATACGTATATTTATATTATATACATACATGTATATATTTGTCATAGTTTTGCCGAAATCTTTTCAAAGTCGTCTGGTGCAAGGGTTAATTGAGACGTCATCTGGACGAATTCGAGTGATGTAAATGCCGCTTTCAGCATTATCTCATTATTTCGGCGTTGAATGTGAGAGTCACTTAGTCGCCGTAAAACTAACATGTACATTCTGACAGCGTGTTTGTTTAACCCTTTTCCCACATACAAAAAAATCTGCAGCAGACGATTTTGAAAATATTATGTAAAACATATGGAAAGTCTCTGTAAATGAAAGTGTATTAATTTAATCGAGTTGAAAATGAGCAATTTCTTTATTTGCCACATTTTGTTTGTTGAAAGAGCCTGCTGCAGGAGTTTCAGAAAGCGTCTGTATGTGGGAAAGGGTTATACAGACCTTTAAACGTTTTATAATGCCGACATCTTTCCATTTATGTACTCGTTAAAAAGTTGGCCTTATATGGTGTTTAATAGTTGTCTGCAGAATGTGTTTGAATGGTGCTTTTCACTGTTTTCAACAGCATTTCAGTTATTTCACGGCGTTTTCTGGGTAATTTGCCAGTAATGAACTAGTTCTACAAGCGTGATGTACCAGATGTGATTTATCCTGATACCAATGCATCAGACGTGATTTATCCTTATACCAATGCATCAGGCGTGATTTATCCTGATACCACTATGCATCAGGCGTGATTTATCCTGATACCACTATGAACCAGGCGTGATTTATCCTGATACCAATACACCAGGCGTGATTTATCCTGATACCAATACATCAGGCGTGATTTATCCTGATACCAATACATCAGGCGTGATTTATCCTGATACCAATACATCAGGCGTGATTTATCCTGGTACCAATGCACCAGGCGTGTTTTATCCTGGTACCACGACACACCAGGCGTGTTTTATCCTGGTACCACGACACACCAGGCGTGTTTTATCCTGGTACCACGACACACCAGGCGTGATTTATCCTGGTACCACGACACACCAGGCGTGTTTTATCCTGGTACCACGACACACCAGGCGTGTTTTATCCTGGTACCACGACACACCAGGCGTGTTTTATCCTGATACCACGACACACCAGGCGTGATTTATCCTGGTACCACGACACACCAGGCGTGTTTTATCCTGATACCAATACACCAGTCGTCATTTATCCTGGTACCAATGCACCAAGCGTGATTTATCCTGGTACCAATACATCAGGCGTGATTTATCCTGGTACCAATGCACCAGGCGTGATTTATTCTGATACAAGGATTCATCAGGCGTGATTTATCCTAGTACCAATGCAATATACGTGATTTATCCTGATACCAATGCACCAGGCGTCATTTATCCTGAAACCAATGCACAAGGCGTGATTTATCCTGGTACCAATGCACCAGGCGTCATTTATCCTGGTACCAATACATCAGGCGTGATTTATCCTGGTACCAATACATCAGGCGTGATTTATCCTGGTACCAATGCACCAGGCGTCATTTATTCTGATACAAGGATTCATCAGGCGTGATTTATGCTAGTACCAATGCAATATACGTGATTTATCCTGATACCAATGCACCAGGCGTCATTTATCCTGAAACCAATGCACAAGGCGTGATTTATCCTGATACCAATGCACCAGGCGTGATTTATCCTGAAACCAATGCACAAGGCGTGATTTATCCTGGTACCAATGCACCAGGCGTGATTTATCCTGAAACCAATGCACAAGGCGTGATTTATCCTGGTACCAATACACCAGGCGTGATTTATTCTGATACCAATTAACCAGGCGTGATTTATCCTGGGACCAATGCACCAGGCCTGATTTATCCTGGTACCAACGCACCATGCGTGATTTATTCTGATACCAATGTAACAGGCGTGTTTGTCCGGATACCAATGCACCAGGCCTGATCTATCCTGGTACCAATGCATCAGGCGTGATTTATCCTGATACCAATGCACCATGCAGGTTTTATCCTGGTACCAATGCACCATGCAGGATTTATCCTGGTACCAATGCACCAGGCGTTATTTATCCTGGTATCAATGTAACAGGCGTGTTTGTCCGGATACCAATGCACCAGGCCTTATCTATCCTGGTACCAATGCATCAGGCGTGATTTATCCTGATACCAATGCACCATGCAGGATTTATCCTGGTACCAATACACCATACAGGATTTATACTGGTACCAATGCACCAGGCGTTATTTATCCTGGTACCAATGCACCAGGCGTGATTTATCCTGGTACCAATGCAACATGATTGATTTATCCTTGTACCAATGCTTCAGGCGTTATTTATCCTGGTACCAATGCATCAGGCGTGATTTATCCTGGTACCAATGCATCAGGCGTGATTTATCCTGATAAAAGGATGCATCAGGCGTAACATTCTACCTGTAACTCTGAGCGCCAAGCATTACAACTATTTTGTAACGTATTTTTGTATGACCCGTTATACTTTTGAGTACGTCTGGGCAACAACACTTCTGACTTGAACAGTTAGCATCACAATGTTTATTTTAGATAACGAATTGAGAGCAATGTCGAAAGATAAAACATTGCTAAAACGACTAATTTTTCTTTTTTTTACAATATTTTCACAATGTTTTCAAATTGTGTCTGTTACAGATGCGTCAAAAGACATCCAGGCAAACAGTCTCCTTTGTTTCCACAATAGTAGTTACTCACACTACTTTCCAGCCCTGTATCAAAACAATACTCCCTAGTTACCAGACGTTACGTTAAATACTCCCTAGTTACCAGACGTTACGTTATTTTCATCTAATCCTTTGAGTCCTTTCACACTTACATACTCATTTTGAAGTATCTGGTGCTGACGATTTTGAAAATAGTGTGACAAAAAGAGAAAGTTCTCAAATATATCCACTAATTATGTCGTCATTTTTAGAGAGTTTCCACAGTGTTGCCTTAATGTTTTTAACGTCTTCTGCTGTAGATGTGTTGTATGTGGGATAGGGGGTTAACTTGGAGTAAACAATTCTAAAAGTACCATGACCATGAAAGCGATGAGGCTTTTCGATAATTGACTGTAATCAATCTACAAACGGTAAACGGAGGAGTGGACATGACCAACATGACCAGTTTTATAGAGGTTAGCGACGACTTTGAAATCGGTTTGTGTAACGGGTTTGATTTATACTACTAGCATTACACTAATTACTTCCAAGCCTGCTATAAAGACGCACAGCACTGTGAAACGTATGTCACGCCGTTTTACTATTTATTCGTTTGAGATATATCTCTTTAGTTTTAAAGAATGTTAGACACGGTTGTCTTTATTTGGGAAATTGTTTATATATAAGCCTCGGGCGTTTGAAACAAGCTTAGACCGGTACATGAGTTTGAGCCACGGCCCAGTCTAATCACGGTTTTCCCAATTTAGTTGTTTTATTTCTTTTGCCTTCTGGTAAATTGGTACCTAGCATTCGTATGCATAACACATCAGGATTTTCGTCAAAATATCGTTTATATTGTAAAAAAAAAGAGAAATGTGATAAAGAATTATTAATTTCTCCCTGTCTCTCATTGTTTACAACTCTTTTGCAAAATATAACTTCCAATTGTGTATACTATAGCACGTACGCCTTAGATGTATTAAAAGCAGGCGGCTCTTAAATTATGACATCAGGTAAACGGCCAAGGTAGTACATCTGGTCTGTGTTTTATTGCAGGTTATTTATACAGCGAGTATTTGGGAAACTTAAAGTACAATTTCGACTGTACTCGAAAATATTAACCTGATTCTTAACGCATTTTGAGATTTTGAAACATTGTGACAAAAGATGAAACTGCTCAATTTCCCTTTTTGTCACAATTTTGTAAACTATAAAAACGCACGCTTTCATTAAAGGAATTCATCATGTGTTTGCATATATGTTTTCAAAATTGTCTGCTGTAGATGTGTTGTATGTGGGAAAGGGCTAACGAATAGATCCATATTATAACGGCGTGATTTTTTTTTTTTTTTTTTACAGCAAATGTAAACTGTGTGTAATATCTAATTATGTGCACATTCATATTTAGCAACTTATAATTTAGACAAGTAAATGTCATAACAATCTACACCTTTGAAGTAAGGTCATGATGGGGTCAACTATGTCAACCAATACTATCAATGACTTATGAGTCTGTGGTGTGTGCACAGGTTGTCAAATCAGGACATGGGTTAGGTCATTTAAAATACACAATGTACATTAAATGCAAAATGCCAATCCAGAAATAAATAAAAAAAGTCAGCAATGGTGACAAGTAAATAATGCATTCTGTTGTAAATGTCACGTGGACATGGTTTATTGTCTCTCGGTCTCTTTTAGTTCAGCATAAACATAGTATAACATGTAACCAGAATGTATGCAATCATGACAGCGAACCAGGTAAATAACGAACGGGCACTGCCAATAGGGGCACCGGTAACACACCGGTAACACACCGGTAACACACCGGTAACACACAGACTGGAAATGGTTAAATGGAACTACTACGCTGCCCGAGTATAAACTATTTTATTTGATTGCGAAACAATTGTTCAGCTTATTGTAAGGATTTCTGGAGACTTAACCAGTCCTCGCACCATTTTGTTTGGATAAGTCTCAAAGGCAGAAACCCGCTCATCACGGGATTAGAGCATGTGGCCATAGGAACAAGGGGCCGAAGCTCTATCACTGCACCAATATCTTCCACACACACGACGCTGCATTTGAGGAGGTGCTTCATATGCTCCACCGTTAGGTTGTTCCGTTTGAAGATAGTCTAACACGGTGGTTCTGGCGTCAAAGTAAACGAATACGTTTCGGTCAGCCGGAGCAGTTTTTGCCAAGTGATTCCGTTGTTTGGTCATCTGTTGTCTAGACTCTGGTTTGAAATGATCTACCCTTGTCACATCCACATTCAATCCGTTCTGCATACTTATGTCAAAATCGGTAATTAACCCTTTCCCATAAATAAACTCTTTCTGATATACTGCTCTATTTTCCCTTTTGCCGCAATGTAATAACTCTGTGACAATAATATACGTTCATTTATAAAGCTTTTCCTTTTTTGCCTAGATATTTTCAATATCCTCTGATGAAGCTTTGTTGAAATATGGAAATGGGGTTTAGAATGACTATAGGTTTCTTTAAAGACTACTGTATTAATATATTCAAGTATTTACATATATACATGCATATAACACATAATACGCATACAGAGGATTTTGCAGAAAGCATTAAGCTAATTTAAGTAGCTATCTCCATAATGGTAAGACTTTCGCGGTACATATTGAATGTTGGTAATCAATCGGCAGAAAACTTGCGGCCCGACACTTGAAATAGCTAGATCTTATGTAAGACACCTTAAAGCAGAGATATATACCTATTTCGGATAAATTCCAACATTGCTAGCTTCATGGTTCATACTACTCTGTTATTCGCTGTCATCCATTATCATATTGTTGCTTTTTCTTACCGTTTCATGGACATGTTTGCCTGGATCAGGGTCGTATTAAGGCTGTTTCTATTGTGTTTAATTTCCACCGTCAAACGTCTGACAGTGACATAAATCGACCTCTACCGTGTCAAGTCCTTTTTTCCTGCTTATACGCATTTTATGACACCTCTGCAGCAAACGGCTTTTTGAAAACATAGTGACAAAAGAAGAAATTGCTCAAAATGAGCAATTTCTCCATTTGCCACAATGTTTTTCCCCTTTTATTCATAGGTTATCCATTCAATTATAGAGATTTTCTATTTTTTGGCAAAATGTGTTTAAAGTCGTCTGTGCAGAATTGTCGTATGAGGGAAAGGATCAATCCATAATCTCATTGGTTATTTTTAACTCTAAGTACCATTTGAAATACTGACGGCACATAATATATGCTATATGCAACACAATATTAAGGCAATATCTTTATAGTAACCTAAGTAGGAGATATTGTAAATACATATACGATTTCCACACTTTTACAGAAAACGCAATGTTTTCAACACACGGTATCTAAAAGGGAAAGGAGTTTAATGATTCAGTATTACTCGACAAAATTAACATTATACTAACCTCTTTACAACGATGTTGACATCTCTTTTTGGATAACGTAACATTCTGCAACATTTATATAATAAAATAAATATAATTAAGTTGATTCAAATTATTTGTGATCCTAATGCATTTGCGTACAGTGCACCCTGTACGTTCTCACCAGAGTCTTCTCCGTCCGAATCTATATGTTATATCAACCTAAATATGAGCCGTTCCGCGATAAAACCAACATTGTGGACACTGCGTAAAGTATCGACCCGGATGAGCCTAAGCATGCCGCACAGCCTTACCCGGACAGCGCAGGCTGATCTGGTCGATCATTACGCAGATGCCATAATGTTGGTTTTCTCGCGGGACGGCTCATATATCTTCTGATAAAGTACCTGGAAGTGTAGCCCCATTAGGTTTATGCCAATATGTGTTTAAATTATCTCAATGCGGGGTTTCATTAAGGTGGTGCGATTCATATCATTGCACAAAGGTTCAAATCAGGTCAATATTGTCGAGTCATATTGAACCTTAATAAATGGACAAGAATATATCTAACTAATTAGCGGTGCTCTTAAAAAACAACCGTTGGACATTTGCGACCAGGGGTAGATCAAGACAAGGCAGTGCATCGTTAATTAGTCATAGAAGGTTTCAAGAACTTTATTTAAAGCAGAACCAGTAAAATAATCCTTCTAAATATGTTGGACCAATTTCCATAAATAAATCTTAATATCGTTCTAATTCTAAACCTCAATTATTAAAGTTAATATCTAGAATATTCTTCAAATCTATAATTATTAGTAATTATATCGGTTGATAATTACTGGCTTAGATGTTGCATCTTTTACGGGTTTTTTAAAAAATCAGACGACGGTACAAAATGTCACACAATGTAAAGGGTTAGGACGGAACATCTTGTTTGACAGTTGCTGTTTTATCATTCTACCTTTACTTTATCTGTACAGGCGCTATTTGGACTCACCGTCAACATTTTCAAACTAATTGAACGTGGTTTTTTAATCAATTTCTGCAAATTAAATTACTTAACGCGATAACATTAAAGAGAACGTAGCCCACACATAATAAATCAGTAATAAATTTGTGTATAGAGAACTTTTTATCAAATATATTATTTTCGAAAGAATAATACTTTCATGATATCCGCGGTCATAAGTGTAACGTAGCCTCGTTATGGATCTGAAAAGTGGTTGAAATAATGGGAGATATTCGTGTTACATTCCAGTCTATACATCGACAGTGAAGGGCTCGGGCCGGCAAGTGGTTGGATCTTTGGTTTTCTGTATCAACATCGTCTTTCTTAACTTTTTGGTATTACAAATACCTATAGTAAATAGAACTTGGTGTTGTGAAAGATAAAAAAAAAATTGAACGAAAGTTTCATCGAATATATTCCGCAGAATTGTGATATCTATATTTGCTTCAAAACAACGGGCAAATTTTGTTTTATTACTAATTTTGAGATATTTATATACAAATTAACAAGAAATGGAACGGCTTAAATCCTTAGTGTTGTTGGTGAACCTTGCGCTCATAAGTAAGTATAACGTTTTATATGATCATATTATATAGATATTACATACGTTCATAAGACATATTCCCTTGAATTGATATATGACGACGGCTTAAGACGAATATGTGAGAAACGGAGAAGTCTCCTTTTTACAATATTTCCGACTCTTTTTTTAAATATATAAGCTTAAAAATGTCATGTAAAACATATATCTTCAAGCAATTGTTTAAAGATAAAATATAGATATACATATCAGACTAGTTTGACGATCAAGCTGTCTTGTTTTTGTTTTTTTTTTAAATTAAAAAAAAATGTTACGTTTATAAAAATACGTTTTGTGTATGTAAAACGTGCTATTTCAACCATTTCTTTGTGCAGACGAATTTTAACGGCATTGCAGTGAAGCAACATTTAAAACCCCGAGTGAAAATGGGGAAAAAAGCTCAGAATTAGCAATTTCTTCTTCTCGTGTTTTGTTCGTACTTCATCAAGGGAATCTCATCTCCAATTATTTAGATAATTACATTTTGTACACCCGAAATTTACATGATCCTTGCAGAGCATCGTTTTGACGCATTTACAGCGGATGGATTTGTTGGTAAACATTCTATGCTATGTGCCTTATACATATACGACTTAGGCCACATAGAGATAAACAGCGCTGACTTGTGAATAAATGTAAGAAAAGAAGAAACTGATCAAAAAGAGCATTTTTTCTTCCCCCCCTATAGTTTCGAATAAAATAATATGAATGGTGTATTCACGGGTGTGGTCAATTCCGTTTAACAATGGATTGAATCTTTCTCCTTTTCACTCATACAACATATCTGCAGAAGACGACTATTAAAGTATCTGGGCAAACATACGGAAAACATTGTGTGGCAAAAGGAGAAATAGCTAATTATGAGTCGTTTTCTGTAAATGCGTCAAAATGCGTATGTATGTGGGAAAGGGGATAGCAATAGTATAAGTTGGAAAGAGGTCAATCAAAATTCCACTTATTAGTCGCCGGGCAGAAACCATGGGAGGAGAGTTATTATTAGAAAAAAACAAATTTAAATTTCTTGAACATATTACAATTGTGATTTTTTAAAAAACACTTAGTTATGACACATCTTAAATGAAATAAATAATCCGATGTTTTAAGTATTTGCAGTTTCTTTATTTTGACTCGCATTTATGTGTTTTTGTCTTGTTTACGAAGAAAGACAAAAGAGTCCCTGCTAGACTTGCTGCAGACTGTTATGTGTCAATATCGAGATAAAAATCACGTCGAATTCTCCTTTTAATAGCAATTTTAACTTACTGAATGTTATTTTCATGTTCAAAGAAATGTCTTGATTTGTGTAGAATTCATTTAATAATGTTAACCATAAATATCTAAAATAGGAACTGTTTCTAAGCTAAATATGTTGATCAACTGACTGCGTCGATAAATCTCCTTTGCAGAGAGCCGTTCTTTACACTCACTTACAAATAGTTAATTATAAGTGATTTAAAATGTTTATTTGGTTCGAAACAAACGACGAAAAGAACAAACTGAGATAGAACTGGTTTTAAATATAAAAACTACTTTGAATGAACAATCTCTGCCTATAAAGAGAGTGTAAAAAACGACAATTATGCGAAGAAGAAACGAATCGGGTCTTTCGTACAAAACTATTTCGTCCTTGACAATTTTAAATGTGTCATTAGATTTGCTTGCGATGTGCATATTGTTTATGCATCATTGACACAAGGGCGCTCATCATTATATCATTTTAAAACACACTCTCTGCCTGTAAAGAGAGTGTGACGATCGACAACTATGCAAAGAAGAAACGAATCGGGTCTTTCGTACAAAATTATTTCGTCCTTGACAATTTTAAATGTGTCATAAGATTGCTTGCGATCTGCATATTGTTTATGCATCATTTACACAAGGGCGCTCATCATTATATCATTCTAAAACATGAGTAGACTAATGATTGGCAAGATTACTCATTTCCTGTTTATGATCAATAATTAGTTGGCTATGTGTATGGTCAACCTACCTTAGAATGGAGTTTGATCATAAACAATGAAAGGCTTCAATTATATTTCAATGAGGGACATTCACTTCGTTGACAAAAACATAATTTATGATACATTTTCACTTGACCCCACCCCGGGTGTTCCAATATGCCCTTAAGTTGATAACGGTTTTTTCAACTACTATAATGTAAGTGTTATGCATAACTGCAGTATGGATTTCCGGCGACATTGATGCGTTGCATCAACTTTCTCTTGTTATATTATGTTATACGCAAACGAGTTTTCCCCCCTTTTTGGACCATGAGCATACTTCTAAAGCGTGCGTTAGTGCACATTTTATCCTCAGCAAGTCGACTTTCTTCACTTTTAATTATATATCTAAGACGAAATTAGCATCCGAATCTTTATTGTACCACATAGATGCATGCTTGTGATATATAGATCAGAGATTGTTGTTTTACGTATGACAGTCTCTTGTATTTCATTTCATGAAAGGCCACGCGCTTTTTATTTGTAATATTATTTTAACAATACATGTTGATATATATGATTGTACATGGATAAAACTTAAATAAAATTAGAAACCTAAAATATATATCCATTACAGCATTTGCCTTTGTCTTAATTACGTAACATGCCGGATAATTAATAAAGCCCGTCAAAATGAATGACTCAATTCATCATCATAACCACAGAAAAACGCGCATCGAAAAAGGCATTTATCAGGTCGCTTTAACCCTTTCCCTGCGACAGCGAAAACATGAAAGCAAAACTATTTCAAATCTCCATGAACTAGTATATAAAGATAAAACATTGGGACAATATGAAACATTGCTTAGCAAGAACATTTTATCGTTTTGCCACAATGTGTTTTAAAAAAGTCCCAATCAAATGCGTAAAAATGCGACTTTATGTGGGAAAGGGTGTTACAAGAGTACGAAATTGTAGGCCATGAGTCTTAGAAACATTCGGTTATTTTAAAACAATGAATCAACAACCAAGCTGTAAAAGCACTACTGCCATCCATTACATCCCAGTCGTAACCAAGGCCGTCCGCTTCGATCCTAAAAATAATAATTATAAAGAAGTGTTCAGAGTTTATTTCGTATCTATAATATTTGATACGGGAGTTATATCAAGGGTGATGTGTACGCACGTGTAATATACGAGTGCTTCTGCACGAGTTCGCCATTATGAGATAAAATCTCGAATGATACGGAAGCTGCTATAGTAAACGCTCACTGATTGATACGTTATATATTACATAAACGATCGATGAACATGTATTATATTTTTCGTACCTAAAACCTTATATTTTGATAACAGCAATTTTGATTTTTTTTGTGCGATTTCGTGATTCGTAAAGTGACGTATGTGGTGACGTGACGTCATTTTATATCACCCGGGCGATTGATTACATCCCATGGTAATTATTTCTCATTATAAAAATATGTTTTTTTTTCTCATTCCCGGTTATTTCTGTAATTAGTCTATGTAATATATAATAATTATCGGACTGCCATTGATCGTAACAATTGTTACGATCATTGTCACTAGAGGCTTCATTGTCCGTTCGCATAATTGAGCCTTCCCACGAGAAAACTAACATTATGGCTTCTGCGTAATGTATCGACCAAAATCAGCCTAAGCAGTCCGCGCAGGCTGATCAGGGCCGACACATTTCGTCTCAGGTGGATAGAGGTATAGAAGAATGATTCCTGAAACAGAAAATCCACAAGAGGCGAAAAGTGTCTATCCGGGTTCGCCTGCGCGGCATGCTTAGGCTGATCCGGGTCGATACTAAAGTAAAAATACGCAAAGTCCACAGTGTTGGCTTTCTCGCGGGACGGCTTATATAGTATTGCTCAAGGTTTTACTTCTGACAAAAGCCGCATGTATAGCCGCAAGCGTTTTACGCATATCAACCACTATGAGATGGTTAAACGGAGATGCAATACGACCTCTTACTGCCTGACACCGTACGTGCATATTTGTTTAGGCCTTAAAAATCGCATCCTGCTAATGGTTTTGCCCATTCCCACATGTAGACGTATTTCATGCATCTTTAGCAGAAAATGTTGAGGCACAGGTGATAGTTTTTTTAATCCCAACTTTCAACTTTATTCATTGGTTTTACATTCATATAAATATAGAAATTCCATACTTTGTCCAGATAGTTTCAAAGTCGTCAGCTTCATATTTGTTGTTCACGTGAAAGGGTTATCACTTCAAAACGGGACTGGCATTTTTTTAGTTACTAGTACCAAATCATTATATTAAATGTCGTCATCTAATTTAAACGTGAATTCTAGGACTTTTTATCCACTGTCTGACGACTAAATTAAAATTTACGCATTGATTAAAGGAATGAAATTTCTGCGTGCGCCAATTTAATTGCTTCAATACGTCCTATCCCGCCTTCACAATGTCATTATCGGAGAAATTATATGGTTAACTCTGATAAATATCGTCTTTTTTCTCAGCACAGTTCTCGGAATCAGATTCATTTAGATACTAAAGTTCTGAATTGTGTCATGTAGGGATTATCTCATGGCTGTTGGTCTTATACACATTCTTAAGGGAAAGGGTTAACACATTATCAGTAGACGAGTTTTAGCAACATTGTGACAAAATTAGAAAAATTCTCATAGTGAATATTTTTTCCTTTTGCCACAATGTTTTCAATTCGATTCAATAAATATATCGTCTTTTAACCAGATATTCAATATTTGCGGTAGATGTTCTTAAAGTCGTCTGTGATGTATGTGGAAAATGGTAAACGTTTGCGATACCGTTACGGAGATGGTTAAAGACCCCAAGACCGTCAGTCGCGTCTCATTTATTTATAATCTCATATCTAGAGCTCTAGATAAGGTTCGTTTTGCATGGTCTAAAATTCGTATTGGACCCTCTAGCCCTATGTTGTGGGTACTCGAAAGAATCGTCTCAATGAGACGATTATTTCGAGTACCCACATCATAGGGTTTGGTTGGACAATAATAGAGATATTGTGGGGAAAAGAGCTGTATACTTGTCCTTATCTATAGACCTCTGTATATCATAATTGTGTTATGATTCAGAATTATGCTAATATAATCCACAGGAAGGGAAGATAATTAAAACAAAAAATACTTTAAATGGCAGGAAATTAACATCTTGTGCATATGTATGCATATGTGGTTTTTGCGGCGCATCTGCAGGGTTCAACACAATATACTTTAAACGGCAGGAAATAAACAAATTGTGCAAATTGATGTTGTTGTTTTTGCGGGGAATTAAAATGGTTCAAATACACGGGTTAACTTATATGTTGTCCGGTTCACAAACAGAGAGCTAATTTACGATGATGATGAACTGAATTTATTTACCTCGCCCTGCAGAAATAACTCTCTGGCGAGCAATTTACGAAGAATTGTAAAATGTTTTTGTTTTATTGGAGGTCCAATTTGATGCGCCAACAGACGACAGTGTGAATAAGGCACGAACTCCAAAATGCACAGTTTATTTAAAATATTTTTCTTAAAATAGAAAACCAGAAGTGACGTTAATGGTCAATTAACCCTTTCACATTCCACATACAACACATTTGCAGCAGACGACTTTGAAAACATCTTATAAAATATGGAAGTTTCTACAGATGAAATTATGATTATTGAAGAAGAGTGACAAAAGGAGAAATTGCTCACCATAAGCAATTGTTTACTAAAGTCGTCTGTTGCAGGTGCGTGTAGTCGGTGGATGTAATTAGGAAACGATTAAGATAAGAAAAATGCATTCAAAACGTCATCCGGGTTATTTTATTCCATGATGAATGGTGTCATTTTGAGGGTCAGTGTTCTTTATGTCACGTGCATTTAGTTGAATGACAAACGTTTAAAGCACGAGCTACGTCATACGCAAACCGCCATTTGAGGGATTTGAATTAACGACAATAAGTGAGCGGTGCTCTGTAGAACTAACATTAACATAATTATTACACGTTTGGGAAAAACAAATGCCTGTGCATTCATGCCAAATAATCCAAATTGGACTTATTGGCAAATAGTTAAGAACCAAATTACACTGAGCGGACATGCTGGCTGATCTGGATCTACACAGACCCATAGCCCTATCAGTTTTGTGTCAATTATCAGTTACCCCCTCTTCCCCCCCCCCCCCCCACCCCCCAATAACGGAGAGTCAATAAGACCATAAATCCCATGACGCGGCTCATTTAGAAATGGTACATTTTCAAAAGCCGCCTGCTGTCAGGAAGGGGATTTAACTCTAGTTTATATATAAGGGTAAACGTGCACCTTTTTGAAAACACGCGATGATATACTGGTGATAGATGTGAAAAACATACTACGCTTTGAGCTTAAGGAAATGGCGGTAAAAACAACATTAATCTTTCTATGCGATAGTAATTTTTCATAGCCGTTGTCCTGATAGTTATTGGGGTTTTACGCCTCTTTCAACATTATTTCAGTTATATCACGGCGACAGTTCACTTATTCATGATCCCTGCGTTGTCCTGATAGTTAACGTGTAGTTTACCGGTTGGTGGACCATGTAGTGAGTTTAAAGGGATCACGTTTTTTATTGGTCGGAAAAGTAAACGAGGTTGAATATGGGCCATGTCGTAAGAAAAACGACCTTCGAAAGTTAATTGTCATTACGTTCTAACTGCATATAGGACGAATCGGTTTTGGACACGTCCGTTATATAGAGTCTTCTAAGTTGAGTGTAGAACTAAATGTCTAACGATATCGGTCGGAAACCACGTGACATATGTTGATCATGATATTAGCAGGTGGCACAATTTTGACGGTGGATATTCAAGCGACAAAGACCATTTTGTTATTTAATCATTTCTCATTTTATAAGGCGTTTATTGAAATTCTCAAGGGAATCTGTGCATACGCACATTTTTACCAGAGCCCCCATTGTCCGTCCAAAGTAACGGAGTCCTGTTTGTATCTTCTGACAACAAACTAGAACTGTAGCCCCTCTAGTTTTGCGCCAATACAAGTTAATGTGTGTTCCCGTTACGGAGAGTCAATAAGACCATACATCGCAGACGCTGCTCAAATGTGTGTTCAATGTGTGAAGAGTACTAATACCAAACTATGTAGTGTTGTACAGACAATATGGCTTGTTTAATAGTATATACTAAGTGAACTAATTAATGGCGATCTGAGGAATCCAGCCGTCGGGCAATTGCTACCAGTATATATTCAGGTGATGCAGCGCAATCATGCAGGCTGAACGGACTCTACCATGTTCGCCAATTAGTCATAAGGGTTAAAAGAAACTTCTGTAAAGCAGTATCTATTTCGGATTATTTAGCATAGGTACACATGCAGGTGTTTAACCACACGTATAACAAATACGTTAAGTTTGGTTTTCCTGGAGCACCACTCTCGTGATGAATACTGAGTGAGACATTCAAGACATTGATTGTCATATAACAAGACGCGCAGATCCAAAATCCGACAACTGTGCTGCCAAAAAACAAATATTTTCAAGTAACCAAGGTAACAGAAAAGTAATTTAACGGCATATTCCTTGTCCTACGGCGATGATATTCTGACAGGAAATAAAATTAAAAACGAGATGTCCACGTTTCCAGGGAAGAGATTGGCTGTACGCACGAAAAGGGGGTGTCCGCGCAAAAGAACAAACGTTCGTCCTGTGTCAATCAATCGCTCTGTCTGTTCGGGGGCAAGGCTTACATGGGTGTTGGGAGAGTTCATCCCCTTTAACTAGAACCATACATTTGCTGTGGAAACATGACAATCAACTAAGATCTGTACTGTTTACTGTGTAATCAAATTCATATTTGTCAGTAAGCGACTCAACTTGATACAATTCCAATCGGCGTGACTGGTGTCAATGACCTTGCTCAACATATATAGATGCGAAAACGTAATTCTTGGAAATGATTCGTAAATGTTAAAGATGTGCGTTAGATGTTTGTCGCCATATTCAACGTTGTTTCAGACATATCATGGCATTTCCAGCGTGCTTCCTAGTTTTACCTGTAAGCTTACAAGTCTACATCGAAGATTGTAGCATTTCTTTCTCATCAATGCAACGTGCAAACGGAAAAGGACAAACAACTGTGTATATTTCGTTATGAACCGACCGGATAAATCTCTGCCCGTATAAATGACCAAATGCATAATCTTGACAACTCTTTCCTGCATACAAAAATGATCTTGAACACACGAAGAAAAAGATTCTGGTCAAAATATGACAAATCTCTTTTTATAAAATGAAACAATAATCATTGAATATAGTTAAACACATTGTCGCAAATATGAGAATGTATCTTGCTATAAGCAAGTGCTCTTTTCGCCTCACTCAAAGGTTGACAAAATGCATCAGCATCGGGAAAGGGTAAATGTTTTGGAGGAAGCAAGCCTTGGTGTCCCAGGTATCAATCATTTGTGGTGAAGCTCAGGAAGATTGAATTGTCGTCTGAGATTTATTTCTAGGGAATACTCCCGAAGAAAATTGTTCATGATCTTTGTTACTTAATCTCATTTGCTGAATGTTATCCTGGAATAGACTCTTCTGTGAATTAAGTATGAAGATAAATCTAAAGGAATTTAATCATTTCTCACATGCGGACACATTTTGACGCATCAGTAAAAATAGCTTTTGTTCACAATGAGCAATTTCCCCTTTGTAACAATGTTTTTAACTTTGTTAAGACATTATACCCTCATCTACATAATTAATTTCTATTCTTTTGCCTGGATGTTTTCGCGGTCGTCTTTGTGGTGTATATTTGGATTGATTAAGGACTGCACCTATTTAAGATAATGCAAATGAAAGATATTTAATTGGACCTGTCCATGTGAAAATGTACATATTGACCTTTGTAAACAGATCTACACTGTTCATATATCACTTACATATTAACCTTGTTTGGAGATTCTGTCAACTTCTGTAGATGCTGATAAGGCTGATCAGATGGACAGGCTAATCAGAACCTACACAGTTCAGAAATGCCAACGTGTACATTTTCCCCACGACCGGGCACGTAGTAGGTTATAATGTATACGAAAGGATGAATCCTCTTCTAAGTTTTTGCTGACATGCAGGTAAATTTTGCCTTGTGTACAAAGACTACGATAATGACCCACCCTTGATGATTTTAAATCGTATGCCTTTTTCAACGCTTTCAAGTTGGAAAGGGAGGCTTAATGCCTTCCCGAGTAGGGTATCACTTAAAGTACAATTATCTTGCAGTAAGTATGGCTAAACAGGTGATGTATTTAGAGCTATATAACATAGACGGACAAAGAAGGCTCGATGTGTGTATGTACAGGCTTCAGTGTATACATGTGGATACAACTAGACCGCTTAAAAGACTCGCGTATACCACTTCCTTGTGCGTGCACATTTGCTGCCTCTGACTTGCATTAAAAAACGCCATCTCGGCAAAATAAAGAAAATCTCTATAAACACAAGTATAATTATTGAATAAAGTTGAAAACATTGTGGTTAAAGGAGAATTTTTTCATGACTATCACTTTGCCTTTTGCCACTATGTTTACCAAAGTCGTCTCTTACAAAGGCGTCAAATGCGTCCGCCAGTTGGAAAGACTGCAGAATAGACTGACGTAGCTCCAATACCATTTCCTTGTGCGTGCACATTTGATGCCTGCAACATATTATGGCACTTGAATTAGAACTGTCAAAAACGTTAATTTGCCCATTACTCAGCTCATACAATGCGTTGAATCGTTTGACGCTAGACAGGTTTAACTCTCTGCCTGCTCTGATATGCTTAGATCCCTCTGATTTAAAGACATCTAAATAGAAAATATTGATGTTAGGTAAATTGATAATATAATTCAAATGCATCGTTAAAAAAATATTGTGGGTACTGTATAAATTGCTTGTTTTCAGCAAGATCACCTGCATTGTCATGGTGTTTGCATATGTCGTCTGTTGCAGAGATGTCAGGATCGTCTGTATCTGAAACATGTGAAAGCCAAAGTGGAGGGTTAAGACTTTCCCACATACACACGTTTTCTGATGCCTTTGCAGCAGACGAGTTGGGAAAACATTTTGGCATAAAAGCAATTTCTCAACATGCCCCTATGCTTTGAAATTTATTCAATAATTGCTCTTTAATGTATGGAGTTTCCATAATATTATCTACATATTTTCAGTCGTCTGCTGCTGATATTTTGTATGTGGGAAGGGGTTTAACCTGATGGGAGTCAAGCCAAATTAAATATAAAAAAAACAAGAACTAGAAACAAATATATATATAATTGGATCATAAATAATAATAACGCCCCCTATTCGACAATTTTGAACCGCTACGTGACACTGGACTAATTACCTATTTATCATGACTCACAGGCGGTCCACTACTTGTACACACGCCCTGTAGTAAGATGAATTGTGTCACGATATTTTGGGTCATAATTTGTAAACAACACATGTTATTGATTTGTTGAATACGGTACAAAACTAAGCAAAAACAATCATTTAAATTACTTCGAGTTTTCTATTTTATGTGGGAATCTTCTATTTTGCGGGGATATTTTTGTTTGTTCGAGATTTGACGTATTCTCTCCGGCATTGACGGTGACGCGACAGAGAAAGTATAACTACGTCTAAATAGATTCGATGTAATGTGGATGGAGAAAATTCAATATTTCTTCTAATATATACGACGCCACAGGCTGACACTCTGACATAGACGTCAAACACAATCCGAAGTGGCCTGTCATCTGATTGGTCAATGGGGCACAGTCGGATGTGATAACAGTGTTCTTCTATATATATCTCTCAAGCATATTTGAAGCATGAACAAATGTACAAATTGTAATATTGTGAACAGTGTAGACCCAGATCAATATATGCATCCGACCAGTATCCTCAAGATCTTCATTGTAAACGCAATACTCATATAAGCATGTTAGAATATACGGCCAACGTGTGTAGACTGATGAGACATGTTGATCTGAACAAACACTGTTCAGAAACGACCATGTGTACGTTTTCGCACGGACGGGTGTATCATCAACGTTGATGATACCATTCACAGGGGCCTCGGTGGTGTTATGGTAGAGGGGGGGGGGTCGAGGGTTCGATCCCCGGCCAGGTCATATCAAAGACTAGCAAATCATTGCATATTTCAGACAACAAACATGTATAGTTGTTGACAATTCATCTGCCACATGGTTAATACACAACTAGATCAGTATACATGTACATAAAACGTTCACTGACCTATCAGTCACATGATGGCGCCAGTTTAACTTACACGGTGAATAACAGATGTATATTGAATGTATTAATTGACAGCTGATTGTCACGTGCCATCAGAATGTACATGCACTATTGAATTACAAATTGACGTTCAGACAACGGAGACTAGAGTTGTTTGTGATAGACGAATGCGTTAGCCGTATTGATATTCGCCAAAATACAGGACAAACAGCCATCTGGGTTATTTGATGAACGTTTACAGTTATGGTAATTGGCGTATACATGTACTAGTAATGTAGATGGGTTTGTTTATACGTGTGAAAGTCGACAATAGTTCGCTAACCTATTGGAAAAAATAAATACTGTTTTCACTTGAAACTTTTCGACACTTGACGCGAGCGAAGCACGAATATAGAAATAATCATTTTCATTTGGGTCGGGGCGGGGGTCTGGCGCAGAGGGGGAGAATGGGCGTAGCTTGGTTGGTAATAAATATTATCCAATGGTCTAATAATTTCACCTACTCGCTATAATAGAGTAAACTGTTCATCATTCAAACAAGGGTCCATTGTATGAATGCTTGCCAAATGTTTCATACCAAATTAAAGAACAGTTTTATTTGCTAAAAATGGTAAAATAGATTATAAATATAAAGATCAAAGCCTTAACGGTGAAAGTTTGTATGAAAGAAACTGTCACCCATGAATATTTCAGTTTATAAAATAGGTTTGTACATCCGTGCAACAAAAAATTTACGTTAAGACAGAAATAGAGAATCTGTCACTTAATATGCATTTAGTTCGTCTGCAATAGAGGTCTGTCGTTAGCCGTTTTCCACATGAAACAAATCTGCAGCAGACGACATTGAATCATTAAGTCAAAGAGATGGGAAACTCTCAATAAATTAAAGAACAATTATTGAGTAAAGTTCAAAACATTGTTACAAAGAATTGTCTGCATGTTGGAAAGGGTTAACATTGGCAATAGATGTACGTCGTTAATTAATCCGATTTTGCGAAACTGATCTTCGGAGGTTTTAAAAATTAATTGCAGACACGGCACACATACAAACGACATGAAGACGTTTTCTACGTTAACCCTTTCCCACATACAACAATCTGCAGCATATTACTGTTTAAAATGATAGGCAAAAACATTGCAACTCTCTATAAATGAAGGTATAATAATTAAGGGTTAACAATATATTTATCCATATCAAACAGTCGTCTGGTTTGAAACTGTTTAGTGTATAATTGAAATTTTATTTCAGGGTTGAAAATTTAGTGAGAACAATCATACATCGTACAAACTCATTTTAAATGTCAACAGCTACTTATTATTTTAAATACATATTTATCAGAGTAAGCTAATGATCATAACTCAATATTTTGTCAGAGAATTGTTTGAAGCAGTACTCAGGCAAAAACAGCCTCAACGTATTTATGAAAAAGAAAGATAAAGATCCACCTGCAAATGCATACAATCCGATCAAAATATACAGATAAGTTAAACATTCTGGGCGTGGATGTGCAGTTTGACTTGGCTCTGCACTAGTCACATAAACCATGTGGATGGTTTGTAAAGAGCGTGTTAAAGGTATATCGTGTGTTTGCACAGACATTCTTTTTAAGTACATTGTCATTTATTTCCTTTGATTTATATTCCAGGTGCTGAATGGTCTTATTCGGGAGAAAACGGTGAGCATTCAACATTTTTAGTTATTTTTGTAAGCAAGTTAATGAGCGGTGCTCAATGAAAACCAAACTTATCGTAAGAACTACGCGTACGGAACAATACCTACATGCTCATCCACACTAAATGATTCAAAAGGATAAACTGCTTTACTAAATTGTCTGGAAAACTTATGTGACTAATTGACGAACACTGCAGAGTCATTCCAAGCTAAGCGGGTGTGCTGGCTGATTGATCGGAAAGGTTTAACGTTTGGTTTTCACAGAGTACCGTTTCTGATAAGGATATTTACAGCGACGGTATCACGATTTCTGGGTCACAATGCCATACCAACGGACTTTTTTTTATATTATTACTGTCATTCAAAACTAAAAAAAAAACAAGGCCGATTTCATTTTGTTGATCAAAAAGTGCGCAACAATAACCTTTGTGTGTTATTGAACCAGGGCTTGTATTCAGATTTACCTAGCGCACCGAGCACTCGAGCGAGTGATAGCTTACCATCTGTTGGATGCAGGCTTCAACTTCCACACTTTTCAACACACAGATGCAATGTGACACATTTGTAGCAGATAAGCTATGAAAGTAATGTGACAAATGAAGAAATCTGCCATTTTGAGCCATTTCTCCTTTTGCCGCGATGTGTTCAATCCTATCCAATAACACTGACCTTTTTTGATAGATATTTTCAATATTTTTTCTAAAATGGTTTTAAAGTCGTCTGCTGCATATTGTTTGTATGTGACAAAGGGTAAATGGAGATCCGGATCAGATTACATTACGCCTTGTTAAACCAGAAACCAACGATTTGGAGCTGTAAAATGTGAATGCATTTGCGATCGAAATGGCATACCTGAATAAACGATGTTTAGTCATATTCGTTTCCCATGGGCTCACGGATAGACGCACAACTTCTTTCAGAACCGGGAGGACTCAGATCAAACGGTTTGATTTGTTAATATCCCAGCTGTTCACAACGGAAACAGTCCTATATCAATTAATGGTCGTTTAATTTTTACCTTAGGTCCAAACTTCTGGGGCTTGCGTTATCCCGCTTGTTCACAACGGAAACAGTCCCCTGCCCTGGCTCAATTAATGGTCGTTTTATTTTCACCTTAGGTCCAAACTTCTGGGGCATGCGTTATCCCGCTTGTTCACAACGGAAACAGTCCCCTATCAACATCGAAAACAGAGAGGCGATGACGGATAACAGATTACCTTCGTTCCGTTTCGATGGATACGACAACACGGAGACTCTGGATAACTTGACTGTCTGGAATGATGGATATACAGGTACTTTGGTTAACCCTCATACAGCAAACTTTGAAAACATACCCGAACAAATTTGGAAACTCCCTTTAAATGAAGTACAATAATTGAATAGAATTGAAAACATGGTGACAGAAGGAGAAATTGCTCGTTTTGAGCAATTTCTTCTTTTGTCACCATGTTTTCAAATAGCAGACTGCTGCCGAGGCGTCAGAAAGCGTCTATTAGAGGTAAAGTGTTAAAACCATTACACACCATTATTAGACTTCTGTCAAAAATGTAATCATAACATTACTGAGTGTGAATATCATGTATCTTGCCAGTGTGAAAAGTTCCACGAAGTCAGACAGCATTTAATTGAACAACCCTGGTTTTAGGGACATTTTTTCAGAATGTAATAAATGTATTAATTTTATGTTTTGAAAACAAGATGTGTCATTGTCATAACGTAAATACTGTGCCTTTTGAAGTAGCCAAATTCCGATCCATTTTAATGTGAAACTCGTTATATACTATGATCTCTCGATGGCATGATTCGTACACTAGATTTTAGGAATATACTTTGTGTTGGAAATCGTTATACGCTGCGCAATCCATTGTGAATAATACACTAATTTAACAAACAGAAAACGTAATATTTCATTGCGATATTTACAATCCCAGGTGTAGGCCATTGTCCACCATTTATTTATTTCATTTATTTACTTATTTATTTGCATTAATCAAATGCTAATTTCCCTCTGTTATAGTCACCGTTCGTGTCCATGGTAATCTAGGCATCGAAGATGGCGGTCTGTCCGGTAAATACTCACTCGAACATTTCCATTTCCACTGGGGTTCGAACGATGGAGTCGGATCTGAGCATGTGTTGGACGGAACCAGTTATCCACTTGAGGTAGAGTGTGAATTCCATTACGTAGTGTATTGTCCGGATTAAGGCACATGACATAGCGGTGCATGACACGCCTCTTTGCGTATCGTTTTATGGACAACAAGGGGTTTTGCGAAGACAGTCGGTTATAGTGTCTCGCAATAGTGTGAGAATATAAAATGATTGTTTTGTGATTTACGGCGCTTTCAACAATGTTTCAGTTATATCGCGGCGTTTTCTGGGTAAGTTATCAGTACAAATGGTCCATTTATCCTTATACCAGCCAGTCAGTCGTAAATACTAACCCCGCAATTCTGAGCGCCAGGGAAGGCAGCCATTACTACCAGTTGTAAACTCTTTATAGTGACCCGACGGGAGATCGAACCCGCGAGCGCCCGAACACGAGGTGGACGCTCTACCACTACACCACCGAGGCTGTTTTGAGGGCATACTGAGTGAATTGCGAATACCCATGATGATCACCAGGTGCTAGTACGAGTGCCCAAGTCGAAATCTGTGTTATCAAAGAAATACGTATTACAAATATCTGTAACAAGAACCTCCCTGACGTGTTACAATAGTGTAAATCAAATTTACAGAAGACATAACTGGAGACGGTCGTTCTATTCAATTCAATGTTATCCGTAAACTGATATAATGCTGATTGAAAGACAGTTACAAACATTGATTATTGTATTTTCAGATGCATCTGGTCCATAAGGCGAGAAGGCACAAGAAAATATCCAAAGCTCTTGCTGATCCTACTGGTCTAGCCGTGTTAGGAGTGTTCGCCAAAATCGGAAAACATCATCCCCATTTACAAACCATTATCAATGGACTGGAGAGCTTAGATATTGGTAAATAGGATCTTCTACGGTAGCCCAACCTTAACCCTTTCCCACATACAACAATTCTTCAGCAGACGACTTTGAACATATTTTGTCAAAACATAGAAAATCTCCATAACTGAATGGATAACTTATGACAAAAAATGGAAAACATTGTGGCAAAAGGAGAAATTGCACGTTTTGTGCAATTTCTTCTTTTGTCACTATGTTTTTTCAAAAAGCCGTCTGCTGCAGAGACGTCAGAATGGACTGGAGAGCTTAGATATTGGTAAATAGGATCTTCTACGGAAGCCCAATCTTAACCCTTTCCCACATACAACAAATCTGCAGCAGACGACTTTGAACAAGCCTCTGCTCAGATATAGAAAATCCCTATAAATTATGGTATAATTACTGGAAAAAGTTTAAAATGTTTTGGCAAAAGGAGAAATTGCTCGTTTTGAGCAATTTCTCCTTTGGTCGCAACGTTTTCGACCGTTGTCTGCTGCAGAGGCGCCAGAAATCGTCTGCATGAGGGAAAGGGTTAACGCTATCATAACATCTTAACTCTTTCCCACATACAGACGATTTCTGACAGCTCTGACGTTTGAAAACATTGCAGCAAATGGAGTAATTCCTCATTTGGAGTAATTTCGCCATTTGCCACAATTATTTCAACTATATTCAATACTTACGTTTAAAAGAGAATTTCCATATGTTTACTGGTATGTTTATGTTTCAAAGTCGTCTGCTTCAGATTTGCTATATGAGGTAGATTATTTAATTAGGCTATACCTGTGCAGCCATGCTGCATGATCCAAAATGGATACGACTTTACAGAAGATTCGTGTTACTTTCTATAACTTATTTGCGAAATGTGCAGTCAGATCAGACAACGCGGATGTACTGGCTGATCTGGATCTACACTGGTCGCAAATGTCTAACGGTAAGTGTTCACAGAGCATCCCTCATATATTACTTGCCATGATTATTTGGCGACTGATAATGCCATCCATGCTTATACATCACAACCAATGTTAATAAAGAAATAACGTTAATAACTTAATACACAAAGAAGAATATGCTAAGCTTTGAAAATATATTGGCAAAAACAAAGAAAACATCTACAAATAAATGTAGAATTATTGAATAGATTTGAAAACATTGTGGCAAAAGGAGAAGTTTTTAATTATGCTGTGGATGCTTCAAAATGGGGCTGCATATTGGGGAAAGGTTAATAGTATGCATGGGGATGATTACGTTTCCCCCAAATACGCCGGTAACTATAAGCCGGTGCCTCAAAAGAAATCAATTGCTGCCCACACTATACCGTATACCGGTTATTATCTGTGATTTACAGTCCCACGCTTTCGTCTATGGAACTATAATTAGAACTTATCGATAGATTTTGTACCGTATTCCGACGAGATAACGATATTCACAAACCTCAACGAAGACACCAGTTTATAATGATTTGTTTGGGAATTTTAAAATCATCAAGAAAATTATAATTTACAAAAATGCTATTACGGACGACTAATAAAGATATATGTTGGGGAAAGTGCATATCGAGGGCTTGGCGTGAAACGGTTGTAACTAAAATTTGTATTTTTTTTACCAAGGTTAATCACGTCGCAATAAAGTCTTTATAAACGTCAAATCATTTTTCTTGGTAAACAATGGAAATTTAGGTGCCATTGCTCGTTCTTAGCAATGCCACCTACATTTGTCTTGTTTACAAAGGGGTCAAAATAGGTTTTTAGTTTCAACCGTTTCACGCCAAGCCCTCGATATAAGATATTTCCTTTTCCCATAAAACCTGAAATGGCACTATTGTGTCTTTGTTTTTAAATGGAACAGAACAGAACAGAAGTTTTTTTTAAGCAATTACAGTTCACGGTTGTTATATACACGTATATACGCAGAACCGAATATGATTCTGTATTACAGACGAAATGATACAAAGAATCGTCTAATTAAGAATGCACGTAATTTAAGTCTTTGTGATCATTAAGACTTCCCCACATGTATAAAAAAAAGTATGCATCAGAGAAAAACCTATACATAAACAATTGACAATCTCTATTGCATAGCAGTATATGGGCCAGTGTACGAGAAATGGTACCAAGTTGGCATTTCTGAATAGTGTAAATTCCGATCATCTTGTCAACAGAATCTTCTCAAAGGCGTGTGTAAGTAGTGTAAAACGTGTACATCTTGATCAGACTGTGTGGATGCACAAGTTGTTCTGGATTTAAATTGTTCACAAACCCATCTCGTACCTTGTCCAATGCATTCAGCACTCATTTACTCATGAACGAACATGATGTGCTTGCATCAAACTGAGATATAAAGTGGGAAAAGGTAATATCGAATTTACATTTAAACCCTTTCCCTCATATAGACGCTTTCTGACGCCTCTACAGCAAACGACTTTTTGAAAACATAGTGACAAAAGAAGAAATTGCACAAAACGTGCAATTTCTCCTTTTGCCACAATGTTTTCCACTTTTTGTCATAGGTTATCCATTCAATTATGGAGATTTTCTATTTTTTGACAAAATATGTTCAAAGTCGTCTGCTGCAGAATTGTCGTATGAGGGAAAGGGTTAAAGAATGTGAGATCCCCAATCGCGGCGGCCATGGTGAAATGTCTTTCGGCAAGGCACTTTTCCTAGAATAATACTGGTTTGTTTACCAAAAGCGCAATACTAAACTGAAGCACTCCGTCGTACAGGCCCTAGTCGCGGTAGTGGAAGCACGAACATGTCGGGATATAACTGAAATAATGTTGGAAACTTGGTAAAACTCAAATATAAGAAATCAAGATACATGTAGTTTGCTCTGTATTCAGGTGACTGGTCCAACATTACGCCATTTGCCATCAACAATCTGTTCCCGGAGGATACCGAGACGTTTTACCGTTACCAAGGAAGCCTAACAACACCGCCATGTTCTGAAAGTGTCGTCTGGACCGTCTTCCAAGAACCAATCGAGATGTCAGAAACACAGGTCAATAATGTTTTAACACTTTCTTATCTATAGACGCATTTTGACGCATCTGCAGCAGAAGACTTTTGAAAACATCGTGACAAAAGGAGAAATTGGTCAAAACGAGCAATTTCTCCTTTTGTCACAATGTTTTCAACTTTTTTACAGTAATTATACCTACAATTATAGAGATTTTCCATAGTTTTGGGTAGACATCTTCAAAGTCGTCTGCTACATATTTGCTGTATTATATGTGGGAACGGGTAAACTAGGTATCCCTCTGATATAAATGAGAAGTGAACAATGTAGATCAACATTAAACTACACGATCATACAGACTGATCTTGGTCTCGGAATTGGAATTCTAAAAAAAGAACTCCAATTCAAACAACTTTCACTTCACCACATAAAAATAAACATAGCCTGTAAACTCACGTTCACATATTCATTTCTGTATGCTAGAGACATACAAGCATTTCAAACTAAAAACACGTATATCTAAAGTTCGTCAGAATATCATTGAGACTGATACCCAGTGTTAGGATAGCGTAATAACAATCATCACGTTTTGAAATTATAATACACCTCGACGTGCTATAACATTAATATTGTTGGGAGCGGCGTTATTCACCATTTAACCCTTTCTCTCATACGACAATTCTGCAGCAGACGACTTTGAACGTATTTTGTCAAAACATAGAAAATCTCCATAATTGAATGGATAGCCTATGACAAACAGTGGAAAACCTTGTGGCAAAAGGAGAAATTGCACGTTTTGTGCAATTTCTTCTTTTGTCACTATGTTTTCAAAAAGCCGTCTGCTGCAGAGGCGTCAGAAAGCGTTTATATGAGGGAAAGGGTTAAACTAGTTTTACAAACAAGACATGTATCTATAACCGAACAATGTGATCATCTCGTCTTGATATCAATTAAATATTATTGGAGGCGACGTTAAATACTTTTAAATGAGATTCACCAAAAACGCATGTATCCATTAAAACTTTAAAATGTATATTATATTGACAAAATCATCCGAACTGCACGATGCCGTCGTAACAAATTGTTGCAATCAGTGTTAAATGACGTTCAAACAAGTTTACGAAACAAGACGTGTGGCTATTAAAGTGTAGTTTTATTACTCGACAAAAACAAGCGAACTGTGTGACCACCTATGTGGCTCTATGGTCAACTTGAGTTGCTATTTTATAGTCACTGGTCAGAGACAAGTTTCTGTGTCATACACCCTTTCGAACATGCAGAAACAGTTTGCAGCATTTTGTAGCAGACGACTTTTGAAAACATTCAGACAAACAGATAAATTGCCTTTAATAAGCAATTTCTTCTTTTGTCATAATGTTTCCGACTATGTTCAGTACATACACACCTTATTTATTTAATTTCTATACAATTTCCCTACTTTTAGTTCTATGTTTTCAAAGTCGTCTGCTGCATATTTGCTGTTCGGGCGAAAGAGTTAATATCACGCGTTGTGAGGTCAATTAATTGTAAAAATGGACTTTAATTATTTATCTGATACAGACGACTTTGTTTTTTCCCCCTGCAAACCTTTCCCACATACACCAATTCTGCAGCAGACAAATGGTAAATGTACTGGACAAAACATGGAAAATATCTTTAAACGAAAGCGTGATTATTAAATAGAAATGTTCCATATTTCTAATTAAATCTTTCCAGAGTCATCTACTGCAGATTATGTATGTTATATGTGGGAAATGGTTTAACAATGAGCGGTTTCTTCAATGACGGTTATAATAAGTTAATCACTAAATTAATGTCAGACTGTTCAATTAAGGGATCAACAAAACATTGGAGTGTGAAACGGAATGACATCACATGTCAAATAACTATGAACATTAACGATTCATTGTTTTTGTACATTTTATAATTTTCGTGACCTTTTTATTGTTGGACCTATATACAAGTTTTCGATGGATGAACTGATAACGGTTTAAGCATACAAAAAACCTCCGTGTACATGCTGATCTAGCAAAATAGTCCTCCAAAAACAGTTTTTGCCTAGAAAATGAATTCACACATTTACCAGCTTGCATTGACAATGAGTTTAAATTAATTATAAATATGTATAGGATGCACTGGAACTGCTTGTTTTGATATTTTTATTTGTTTTATTTTGACCTTGTCTTATAGTGAAAATAATCAAAAGCAATCCGCGCATAATGACGGGAACCATCTGATTTCTTTCTTGCATAAAACATGGCGCCCCTCATTTTTTAATAATTGCCGATAAGTTTTTCATGCAATTTTGCTTTTACTGACTTGTTTGAATACCATTTCGCCTATAAGTCAATTCTTCTAACATTACACTAGACGTATAATGTTTTCAAACATTTAGATTCATTTGCACACTCAATAGTTGGCTTCTTGCCATAACCGTCTTCCAATGGATTCAGACTGCGCGGATGCGGATCTGTTACTTCATTTATCGCATAGTACCGAAATATAGTATTCAAATTGATCATTTATTATTCATATTAATATTATATATATATAGGATCTGACATGAGATGTCATTTCATATAAAGTTTTATGAAACGAGTTCAAGAAATTTGTTATTAAGCGAGCCTATGGCGAGCTTAATAACACATTTCTTGGACGAATTTAATAACACTTTATGAAATAACAACGAATGTCAGATTCTTTTTATCACATGACGAAACACAAAAAGGAAATCGAGTTTTCGCGGTCAGAAAATAGTCCCAACATGTTATACTTAATAAAATGTTAAATAATAACAAACAAAATATTTTTATGACCGATAATGGTCCCTTTACCTCGTCCATCTATCGTGACGTTTGTGTTTACCAGATACACGTTCTCAGCCAATGTGTAAACATTCGCGGATGAATATAAAAATAGTGATTCGGTCATGTTATATTACACACGTTACATATAAAGAAATACGTTATGGGTATATTAGATCGGATACAAGCATTGGCATGTGATAAACTTGTATACATATCTTTTATTTATTACAGATGGAAAGAATCCGTGGTCTAGCTATGATCTCTAATATCACCGACAACTATCGACCAGTACAGAGTCTTAACGGACGTGGACTCTACATCAGAAAGCGAGACGGCGGTAACACGAATACCAATACCGCTTTGGCCGGTCTAGACGGCGGCAGCATAGCAAATATGCCGTCCGCTGGTGTTTTATTATGTGCATTGTTTTACTTGTTTGTCCGATGATCAGATCAATTATTGGAGTAGATTGATGGGCATGTACATGTATAGACTCTGCATAGTTCATTCCTTGACAGAGAAAAAAAAACACTATTTCATTTCGAGAAAAATTGCTAAGCATTTGTTTAGGTTTTGAAGAGTCTTCATCTTTTTTTATGAAAGGGGGTACATATCTCCAAATTGAACATTTTATTTTCTATTAAATGTGTTTGTAAAAAAAACTGAGCGTGGCTATCATTCATTGTTCGTTGCTAGGAGACAACACGCAACATGTAACTTTTGGAAAAGAAAAAACATTGTGGCAAAAGGAGAAATTGCACGTTTTGTGCAATTTCTTCTTTTGTCACTATGTTTTCAATATCAACTTGAAATAGAATATACATGTACCATCTGCAAATAGGGCTAAAATTCTTGGAAACACAAGCTGACCTTATATTAGTAAAATTCCCCTTCTGAAATATCTAAAGCAGGATACCTTAGAGCGCTCCGATCTAGATCAGCCTGTTTCCTCGAACAATTGTTTAATGTTAAAGTTGTTACTTAACGTAAAACGTCCCTTATCGACTCGACTATTTCCGTATGACGTCGGTTTTTGTTAATAGAATATATGCTCGGCGGTTTCGTTCAAAGTCGTTAGAGATCGGCATTGCTTGTGGACTTGTCGGTCATTTCATGTGGAAGTGACATGCATTCCAACGACCGGTATTGATCTGTTATGACTTCGAACGGAAAGCGCCATTAGTGAAGTTCTACCTTACCAGAATCACAGGTGCCATTCTCGTTTAAAATCTCAAAATAGTATTTGACAATATACAGTTAAATGCTATTTTTAGATTTTAAACGAGACTGGCACCTGTGACAAGACTTATTTCGTGAACGTAATGCTTTTCTGCATAGTCGGTTACCCTCTATCATGGACAAACATGTCCGTCGAGTATTCCCTATGCACTCAGTGACGAGGTTAACCGTCTTAAACGGGTACCATCGTCGGATACCCTCGGTCCGTACCATGGAAAACGTCGTTCGCTTGAAAAACTAATGAACCATTTCATTGGTTTTCAAAACTACGTCGGTGTGGGTGGGGTAAGTTTATTTATGTCTCTTATTTGTCATTATATACCGGTAGTTTTGCGACATATTGCCATAAGGTTATTGTTTATTTATGTCTCTTTTTCATTGTTTTATCGTTGCATTCGTCACATTCCATACTGTTTCAACACGTACACCATATAATTTACATTGTTTAGTTCTTAAACCGAACTTAAATCATGACTTATTGCAGGCTAAACTTGATCGTAATCGTTTTCTTGTTGTATATTGTATAGGTTCAGTTCCGTGATAACCGAGAAGTCTCGATTTTCATTACGATTGTTTTACGTTCAGTGATAACAATCCCTGGGAACAATACCTCAGTAGGGTATTAAACTTACAAAACGTGTACAGGCTTTATTTACATCCGTATTATATTCTTACATTTTATAGTAACACTGGATACAGTCACATTCCTATATACGTGTAGTATCACACTGGAAACACTCAGATTCTTATATACATGTAGTATAGCACTGGATACAGTCAGATTCCTATATACATGTAGTATAGCCCTGGATACAGTCAGATTCCTATATACATGTAGTATAGCACTGGATACAGTCAGATTCCTATATACATGTAGTATCACACTGGAAACAGTCACATTCCTATGATTTCCATTACTTCTCGACGAATTCTTTTTAAAGCACATACATCTGAATTTGGTTTAAATACTAATATGCTTACTTACACGACCGACATCGATAAAACATACATTGTATCTTATGAATTTATGAGCGAAATTCCATTATAACTAATATTAACGAAAACAATTCTCAATCGGAGCAAAATCAAATGATCACATATTGTTACCAGGAAGTCCTGTCACACCGTGTTCATTTGGATCCAATAGCAGATTACATATGTTTGCTTTCGGTTTAATAGCGAGTGTTATCATTAGCGGAACAGCTCACATTTTCACCAGCACGAATTATATTCACTTACGAATTTATAAGTATTTTTCCGTTGTAATAAATGTGTAAATTATAATACTTTACTTAACCCTTTCGCTGTCGCAATTAAACGCTTTTGTAAACAATGCAGATCCAGGTGAGACAGCTCATAACGAGCTGTCTCTCATTGAATCTGCATTGTTTGCCATTTAGATATTAAATTTTACTAAATTTCCTGTTGGACGAAAACTGGAATGGTCCATGTTTAAATATGGAAGTGTCGACTTCGTGAAATTCGGCAGTGAAAGGGATAATTAAAGGGACTTGTCACAATTTTAAACCAACCATTACCATGTCAATTATTATTTAACATTAACCCTTTAGCATTTAAACGCCTCTGCAGCAGACGAGTTTTGAAAACAATGTAAAATGGGGAATTGCTCATAATGAACAATTTCTGATTTTGTCACAATGTTTTCATCTCTATCGGAATATTTAACTTTCATAAATATTGTTTCACATTTTTAACCAGATGATTTCAAATTCGTCTGGTGAAGATTTGTCGAATGTTGGAAAGAGATAAGCAAAATAATGTCGATTCGATTCTCCGATAAGAAGTGCACGTATTTGTATTAAAAACTCGATTTGTAGAGCACAACATTGCAAATGTGCAAGAATAAGATCAGTTGTCTAGTTCACCAAAAACGTAATTGCAATGAATCAATTATTTTAATATACATTAAATGATGGCTGTATAACCTTATTGAAAGAGAATGTTGTATGAAGTATGGATAACTTCTCGGTCGCCTGCCTTGGAAGTAGGGATATAATCATCGGTAATTATTCTTAGAACTTTTCTGTATAGTTTTGATCCGTTTCCAGATGCAGACGCATCTACAGCATACCGAGGGGTTGGCGTGAAACGGTTGTAACTAAAATTCGTATTTTTTTACCAAGGTTATTTACCTCACCATAAAGTCTTTATAAGCGTAAAATCATTTTTCTTGGTAAACAATGAAAATTTAGGTGCCATTGCTCGTTCTGAGCAATGGCAACTAAATTTGCATTGTTTACAAAGGGGTCAAAATTGCTCTTAATCCAAGGTTTTCAAAATAGGTTTTTAGTTTAAACCGTTTCACGCCAAGCCCTCGATACGACGTTTGAAAGCATTGTGTCAAAATGAGAAATTGCTCATATTCAATAATAACACATTAAATCATATATATTTGACATATGTTTTCCTTTATTCTCTAAAAGTCATCTGCTGCAGATTTACTGAATATGGGAAAGGGTAAAACCAAATATCATGAGACCGTCGTTTTAAATAAGCCCTTTCCATGTGAAAACACTCTTTGTCATATGTTGTTGTCGTAAGGTTAAAGGTATGTCACATACCACGTTACAATCATCCATTGTATTACGTATTTAAATAATATTACTAAGAAAATAAATGTTATATGAATCATCTGGTTCCAATCTATTGTTTTTTACCATTCCGACATGATTAAAGAGGTGTATGATGGTCCCGTATCGCTATCCAAAAACACAACGGCTTAGTTTCTTGCCTGCCTTACAAGTAAGGTCACCTGCCTTACAAGATGGTAGCACTTCTCGGTCGCCTGCCTTGCACGTAGGGATCTATTCTATATCGCCTCCCTTACAAGAAGGGATTACATCTCGGTCGCCTGCCTTGTACGTTGGGATCTATTTTCTGTCTCCTGCCTTGCACGTAGGGACTACTTCTCTATCGCCTGCCTTGAACGTATGTATCTATTTTCTGTCTCCTGCCTTGCACGTAGGGATCACACCTCGGTCGCCTGCCTTGCATGTAGGGATTACTTCTCGGTCGCCTGCCTTGCACGTAGGGACTACTTCTCAGTCGCCTGCCTTGTACGTATGGATCTATTCTCTATCGCCGGTCTTGCACGTAGGGATTACTTCTCTATCGCCTGTCTTGCATGTAGGGATTACTTCTCTATCGCCTGTATTGCACGTAGGGATCTATTCTCTATCACCTGTCTTGCACGTAGAGATTACTTCTCTTTTGCCTGCCTTGTACTTAGGGATTACTTCTCTATCGCCTGTCTTGCACGTAGGGATCTATTCTCCATCGCCTGCCTTGCACGTAGGGATTACTTCTCGGTCGCCTGTCTTGCACGTAGGGATTACTTATCGGTCGCCTGTCTTGCACGTAGGGATCTATTCTCTATCACCTGTCTTGCACGTAGGGATTACTTCTCTTTCGCCTGCCTTGTACTTAGGGATTACTTCTCTATCGCCTGTCTTGCACGTAGGGATCTATTCTCCATCGCCTGCCTTGCAAGTAGGGATTACTTCTCGGTCGCCTGTCTTGCACGTAGGGATTACTTCTCTATCGCCTATCTTGCACGTAGGGATCTATTCTCTATCACCTGTCTTGCACGTAGGGATTACTTCTCTATCACCTGACTTGCACGTAGGGATTACTTCTCGGTCGCCTGTCTTGCACGTAGGGATTACTTCTCTATCGCCTGTCTTGCACGTAGGGATCTATTCTCTATCGCCTGTCTTGCACGTAGGGATCTATTCTCTATCACCTGTCTTGCACGTAGGGATTACTTCTCTTTCGCCTGCCTTGTACTTAGGGATTACTTCTCTATCGCCTGTCTTGCACGTAGGGATCTATTCTCCATCGCCTGCCTTGCACGTAGGGATTACTTCTCGGTCCCCTGTCTTGCACGTAGGGATTACTTCTCGGTCGCCTGCCTTGCACGTAGGGATTACTTCTCGGTCGCCTGTCTTGCACGTAGGGATTACTTCTCTATCGCCTGTCTTGCACGTAGGGATCTATTCTCTATCGCCTGTCTTGCACGTAGGGATCTATTCTCTATCGCCTGTCGTGCACGTAGGGATTACTTCTCGGTCGCCTGTCTTGCACGTAGGGATTACTTCTCCATCGCCTGCCTTGCACGTAGGGATTACTTCTCGGTCGCCTGTCTTGCACGTAGGGATTACTTCTCCATCGCCTGCCTTGCACGTAGGGATTCTTTCTCGGTCGCCTGTCTTGCACGTAGGGATTACTTCTCGGTCGCCTGTCTTGCACGTAGGGATTACTTCTCGGTCGCCTGCCTTGTACTTATGGATTACTTCTCGGTCGCCTGCCTTGTACGAAGGGATTACTCCTCGTTCGCCTGTCTTGCACGTGGGGATTAATTCTCGGTCACCTGCTTTGCACGTAGGGATTACTTCTCGGTCGCCTGCCTTGTACGTAGGGATTACTTCTCGGTCGCCTGTCTTGCACGTAGGGATCTATTCTCTATCGCCTGTCTTGCACGTAGGGATTACTTCTCTATCGCCTACCATGCACGTAGAGATTACTTCTCGGTCGCCTGCTTTGCACGTAGGGATTACTTCGTGCCTGCCTTGCACGTAGGGATCTATTTTCTGTCGCCTGCCTTGTACGAAGGGATTACTCCTCGTTCGCCTGTCTTGCACGTAGGGATTAATTCTCGGTCACCTGCTTTGCACGTAGGGATTACTTCTTGGTCGCCTGCCTTGTACGTAGGGATTACTTCTCGGTCGCCTGCCTTGCACGTAGGGATCTATTCTCTATTGCCTGTCTTGAACGTAGGGATTACTTCTCTATCGCCTACCATGCACGTAGAGATCACTTCTCGGTCGCCTGCTTTGCACGTAGGGATTACTTCGTGCCTGCCTTGCACGTAGGGATCTATTTTCTGTCTCCTGCCTTGCACGTAGGGATTACTTCTCGGTCGCCTGCCTTGTACGTAGGGATCTATTCTCTATCGCCTGCCTTGCACGTAGGGATTACTTCTCGGTCGCCTGTCTTGCATGTAGGGATTACTTCTCTATGGCATGCCTTGCACGTAGGGATCATTTCTCGGTCGCCTGCCTTGCACGTAGGGATCTTTTCTCTATCGCTGCCTTGAACATAGGGATAACTTCTCGGTCGACTGCCTTGTACGTAGTAATGTATTCTCCATCGCCTGCCTTGCACGTAGGGATTACTTCTCGGTCGCCTGTCTCTCACGTAAGGATCAGTACTCGATTGCCTGCGTTACAAGAAAGAATAACCTTGCAAATAGGGATCACTTCTCGGTCGCCTGCCTTACAAGTAGGGATTACGTCTCTGTCGCCTGCCTTACGAGTACGGATTACGTCTCGGTCGCCTCGCTTACAAGAAGGGATCACATCTCGATGGCATGCCTTACAAGTAGGGCATGTGGATGTCGCCTGTCTCACAAGTAGGGATTACATCTCGGTCACCTGCATTATAAGTAGGGAGTGCCTCTCTGTCGCCTGCCTTACCTGAAGGGATTACGTCTCTGTCGCCTGCCATACAAGTAGGGATTACGTCTCTGTCGCCTGCCATACAAGTAGGGATTACGTCTCTGTCGTCTGCCATACAGGTAGGGATTATGTCTCTGTCGCCTGCCTTACCAGTAGGGATAACGTCTCTGTCGCCTGCCTTACAAGTAGGGATTACGTCTATGTCGCCTGCCTTACCAGTAGGGATTACGTCTCTGTCGCCTGCCTAACTAGTAGGGATTACGTCTCTGTCGCCTGCCTTACCAGTAGGGAGTACGTCTCGGTCACCTGACTAACAGGTAGGGAGTACCTCTTTGTCGCATGCCTTACCAGTAGGGATTACGTCTCTGTCGCCTGCCTTACAAGTAGGGATTACGTCTCGGTCACCTCCCCTACAAGAAGGGATCACATCTCGGTCGCCTGCCTTTAAAGTAGGGATCATGTCTATGTCGCCTGCCTCACAAGTAGGGAGTACGTCTCGGTCGCCTGTCTTTCAAGAAGGGAGTACTTCTCTGTCGCCTGCCTTACAAGTACGGATCACTTCTCTGTCGTCTGCCACACAAGTAGGGATTATTTCTCGGTCGACTGTCTTACAAGTACGGATCACTTCTCTGTCGTCTGCCACACAAGTAGGTAGTACGTCTCGGTCGCCTGCCTTACAAGTAGGGAGTACCTCTCTGTTGCCTGCCTTACATGTACGGATTACGTCTCGCTTGCCTCCCCTACACGTAGGCATTACTTCTCGGTCGACTATCTTATCAGTAGAGAGTACCTCTCTGCCGCCTGCCTTATATGTAGGGAGTACTTCTTGGTCGCCTGTCTTATAAGTAGGGAGTACTTCTCGGTCGCCCGCCTTATTTGTAGGGAGTAGGGATCACGTCTCGGTCGCCTCTCTTACAGGTAGGGAAGTCCTACTTCTCGGTCGCCTACCTTATTAGTAGGGAGTACTTCTCAGTCGCCTGCCTTATAAGTAGAGAAGTCCTACTTCTCAGTCGCCTACCTTATTAGTAGTGAGTACTTCTCAGTCGCCTGCCTTATAAGTAGAGAAGTCATACTTCTCGGTCGCCTGCCTTATACGTAGGGAGTACTTCTTGGTCGCCTACCTTAAAAGTAGGGATTATTACTTCTCGGTCGCCTGCTATATAAGTAGACAAGCCCTACTTCTCGGTCGCCTTTTTTAAAGGATTTTTACCTATCGGTCGCCTGCCTTATACATAGGGAGTACGTCTCAGTCGCCTGCCTTATAAGTAGGGAAGTCCAACTTCTCGGTCGTCTGCCTTTTAACTAGAGATTATTAATTGATTACCTATCGGTCGCCTGTCTCGCAAGTAGGGATCGTTTCTATGTCGCCTGCCTTACAAGGAGGGATTATGACCTATCGGTCGCCTGTCTCGCAAGTAGGGATCGTTTTTCTGTCGCCTGCTTTACAAATAGAGATTATAACCTATCGGTCGCCTGTCTCGCAAGTAGGGATCGTTTTTCTGTCGCCTGCCTTACAAGTAGAGAGTATAACCTATCGGTCGCCTGTCTCGCAAGTAGGGATCGTTTCTCTGTCGCCTGCCTTACAAGTAGGGATTATTACCTATCGGTCGCCTGTCTCACAAGTAGGGATCGTTGCTCTGTCGCCTGCCTTACAAGTAGGGATTATTACCTATCGGTCGCCTGTCTCGCAAGTAGGGATCGTTTTTATGTCGCCTGCCTTACAAGTAGAGATTATAACCTATCGGTAGCTTGTCTTACAAGTAGGGATCATTTCTCGGTCGTTTGCCCGTACATCCGTTACGCTGTTTCGATTACCGACTCATTGGCAGACGACAAGTGAATTCATCTGAACACTCACGTATACGTTATGTATACAACGCAGTTAGTATACATTAATGAAGTTCCGACCACTTTCGACCAGATATTAATGTAAAATAGAATTGAGCCCGTGCATTGTACTATTTAGTTTTTCTATATGGGGAAGATGTATATCATCCTGGACATATGCAGTCTTATCAAAATATGGACACGTTGGCAATACGCATGTTCAAATAAGTGAATGGATGCACAGGCTGATCTGGTTCTGCATTGTTAACAAAGACCAACGTGTACCTTTTCCCATGGATGGACTCTTATAGTCTTGGTAGAGGATTGAACAATGATAGTATGCGTTCAATTACCCCGAGCTTTACTTAGTAGGTTTAGAGAGAAAGATGTTCAAATACACTAATCACTCAAGGAAAACTAACCTCGACCCAGGCAACAATCTTTATTCACCAATCAAGATACCTCGAACTATATTGGTAGGGGGGTATTTTTGTGTTGAAATCCCTAAAGATGACCACTATGAAAAACATTGAAGGGACAGGAGAAATCATCAGATGTGTAAATTAATTTACCGTCTATCTAGCACGGTGTTTGCAGTAGTGGTGTGGTTTTAAGATGGTTCACTGTTGAAATATCTAGGCACACGAGAACCGACATTCGGGAATGCAAGTTCTCCTTTTGCCACAATGTTTTCAACTCTATTCAACAATTATACTTCTGTTTCTAGATATTTTCCATATTTGTGCCTAGTTCCAAAGTTTTCTGCTGCTGATTTGTTGTATGTAAGAAATGGTTAAAGAACAAGATTAATCTGCCCATCCGTGCAGTCTAATCAACATCTCACCTACTGACCAACATGGGCCGCCTCGAACAAGCATCCTGAAGCCTCATGAGAAGGTTTAGGTCAACAACAGTTCGATGATGAAAAGGGCCGCTCACCCGAATATCATCAACATAATTATCGTAAAGAAGAAATGCCACAACCCTCTTATTGTTCAAAGACCGTAACACGTTTTAGGAATCTGGAAACGGTCATCATTGGAATATTGCCAAGAGTATTCTTCAATATCAGGTACGCAGGTTCAAAGATACTTGTCCGTTTTCATTGTTTGAATTTGTTTAATTACTTTATTTGCTTATTAAATGATTTGCGTTATTATGCACTGATACGGTTTAATGTTGGTGCAAATAGTTCAGACCACTTGTGTATTTCAGTCATATCGAGTTGACGAGAAAATGAGACGAAAGATAAGTTTGATTATTTGAAGGCAAGTTCAATGCAACAGGGACGATAAGATGTGCATCCGGTTTGGTGCTCGAAGAAAAGTTAAATGCCATAGGGAAGAAAACATGTGCAACCGGTCTGGGTCTCGAAGTAAATGTTCATATATTAAAAACCAATATATAATCGGAAAGGGGTGTTAATTAGGAATTTAAAATGCAAGGCTTGTCGCCAAACAATCCATAAGATGCATGTCAGGCCTAAAGCTTCTCAATATACAATGTACCTCTATTTCGAAATCGCACAACCAGGTCAATGTCGTATGAAACCAGGTGGGCTACACGCCTAGCTACTGGGCTCTGGTTAGAAGAGACCTTTCTACTCACAGAGACAATAAGAACTCTTATTGCCTGTCATTTGACTAACTTTACATAAGCGAAATGTGACTAAGTTCAAAACTAAATAACCGTATAGTAGTAAGGAAGCCTCTAGGATAAAATAAAGCATTTGAAGCAAAGAAATATGCGGTAAAAAATCCTTTTTTTTTAGCCATAAAAGGGCTTCAACACTTAGTTCTGGTTGATTATTCAACAACGACACGATACACGATTTAACTATTCAACAGTTGTTTTAAACTTTACAGAGATGTTATACTCGTATTGTCCGAGCTCTAACTAACGAGAGAACCGTTCAGTCAATCATTATCAAGATGACTAAGTCGAAAGTAGGATGAATCAGTCCTCCAAGTTTGAAACCTAAAGCTTTGGAATAATGGGAGTAGATCTCATCATAAAACATTAACAATACTCCCAAGTCCGACAACGCCAAGGCAATGAAAATCACATTCTTCAAAACAAGGAGACCGTGATGGTCTACCTTATCAAGTTATGGCCAATTCGGCAAAGACGCACATTTCCCACGGACAATCACGGAGGGCTCCCTTGAAGCAATTCGAGCACTTCGCCACGGACGCGGGATAAACGGTGGGACTGCCTTTACAGCAAAATCGGCAAAGGCTTACATTTCCCCGGACAGAGATCCCTTGAACATATATCGCTCACAGTCACCTGAGTTAATATAACTTAAATTTTGTTCAATGATCCTACTCGATGCATACAAGGAAAACAACAACGCCCATTGATGAATAATTTCAACAGTCTTGGTAAAGAGTCACCCAAGGAATATTTGTGCAAAATTATTTTCAAATCATGCCAGACCATTTTTAAAGTTTTATAGCACACATTATTAGGACATTAAACTCCGCCCTTTGGCGGGCAAGTTTCTCAACGGATCAAATTTTGAAAAATCTTGATAGAGTGTCCCCCAAGGAACATCGCTGTCAAATAATTTCTTAAATCAGACCAGAACGTTTGGGAAAGAAGACTTTAAAAAAAAAAATCATTTACGTAACCATGGCAACCAGAGTTCCGAATGGAATTCAATTCGTTGATCATTATTAAAAGATGACCACCCAAAGAGAGTCCCTGTAAAAGTTTGAACACAAATTGGTCAAGTGTTTCAGGATTTGTCGTTTGAGGTAAAATGTAACGATCACGGACAAAGACAGGGTCACAATAGCTCTACATGAGCCTCTTGCTGGGGTGAGCTAAAATGCATTAGGCAGCTGATAAATGCATGCATAAGTTAATCCATATTCAGAATTTATTCAACATTCATAAGAAAGTCGTGCATAACAAAATTTAACAAGAGTAACCCAGCCGCCCACGCTGGGAAAGAAAAACAATCCGTGTAGCTGAAACATGCTTCCTTTACGGCGCATTGTCAGTATAAAACAAAGGCTATAAATCTACAATAGCGCGAAAGGGAGGGCTTTATTGGGTTCCAGCACAGCGTGATGGCTACGAAATGGGTCTGAAAAAATTACTAGTCTAACTTTGCACTTTGAAGAGTTCATAGCCAATTTAAGAATATCAAGACAAAAATGTTGATTTGGGTAGCCAACCGTATTGAGCCTGATTAATTAACCCTTTCCCTCATACGACAATTCTGCAGCAGACGACTTTCAACATATTTTGTCAAAACATAGAAAATCTCCATAACTGAATGGATAACCTATGACAAAAAATGGAAAACATTGTGGCAAAAGGAGAAATTGCACGTTTTGTGCAATTTCTTCTTTTGTCACTATGTTTTCAACAAGAGGGCCATGATGGCCCTATATCGCTCACCTGATTTAATAGAACTTCAATAGTTTTCAAAGTTTTTACTCTTTTTAGGCCAATACTTTTGGACAAGAAGATTTTTAAAGTTTTAACAATGCACATATAAGGAAAACAAGCTCCGCCCCCTGGCGACCATGTTTTTCAACGGATCAAAAATATTTGAACAATCTTCGTAAAGGGTGCCCCAAGGAACATTTGTGCAAAATAATTTTTAAATCGGGCCAGTACTTTTGGACAAGAAGATTTTTAAAGTTTTAACAATGCACATATAAGGAAAACAAGCTCCGCCCCCTGGCCGCCATGTTTTTCAACGGATTGGAAATATTTGTACAATCTTGGTAAAGGGTGCCCCAAGGAACATTTTTGAAAAATAATTTTCAAATCGAGTCAGTACTTTTGGACAAGAAGATTTTTAAAGATTTGGCAATTTTTCCCCTTTTCTGATGCCGCAGCAACCAAAGTTCTACTTGGAATTAATTTCTTTGAACAACTTTGAAAGAGGACTACCTAAGGACCATTCCTGTGAAGTTATTTTGAAATCTGTCCATTGGTTTAGTAGAAGTCATTTGTAGGAAATTGTTAACAGACGCCGACGACGACGACGGACGCCGGACGGCGAGTGATCACAAAAGCTCACCTTGCACTTCGTGCTTAGGTGAGCTAAAAAGCCGTCTGCTGCAGAGGCGTCAGAAAGCGTCTATATGAGGGAAAGGGTTAATTAAAGGACAATATTCAGTTCCTGACAAACATACTACATTTGGATCAGAAAGCATGGGTGTGTAGACTTGTCATTACCAATATATAGCACATACATATACAGATGTTATTGTAAGGGAGCACAAATATCTTTTTAAAATATATACCGACTTTAACCATTCTTCACAAAACTGTAGAAACAATCTCCATAAATAAAGGTATAATTATCGATTATAGCTGAAAACAATCTGGCAAAATAAGAAACTGCTCTTTATGTGCAATTTTTCCTTTTGCAACATTGATTTCAAAAGTCGTAATTTCAAACAGTCAAATTGCGTATACAGGTGGGAAAATATTTAGGAATATGAAGCTTGGTATAAAATGCAAGCCATCAATCGATCTGTAAAAAACCCACAATTAACCCTTAGTCATATGCAAATTCTTTTTTACACATCCGCAGCAGACGACCTTTCAAATGGAATGAATGTATATTGTTTTATGGTCATTTAGCGCGCAATTAATTTTAATTATTCATGGCATTTCATTCGAAAAAATAGCTCATACTGAACAATGTCTCCATTTTCAACTCTCTGTAATAAGTGTACATGTACTTTTATTCTGCGATTTTCGTATACATGTATTTGCCTACATGGTTCAAAGACTTTTGCTGCAGATTTGTGATGTGTGGGAGGGATTAAACATGCGACACATGTACATGTTAAGACCAGCTTGCCAGCTGCTGGAAAACTAACATTGCCACTTGTATGACATGCTTAAGATAAAGATATGCATGTGCGTCCATGTAGTCTAATCATATTCGATTAAATACTTTTTCATTTATTGAGAATTTCCATTTTTTTACAAAAATGTTTTTAAAGTCGATTTTGATTTAAACAACTGGTAAAATGGCCTTTAGGCCGATTTCCGTGGAAGAAGGCTGAAATACTGAAAACTCTCGTGCAATCTGTTCTGACTTAAAACCACATGTGTTACTAACAGAGCTTGTGAATTGACCTGTTCCAACATACAACAAATCAGCAGAAGACTGAAAACATTTAGGGGATAGTATGGAAATGTTTATTGGATTAAATTTGATGAATGGGGTTTTACACCGCGTTTAACATGTTTTTAGTTATATCAAGGCATTTACTTATTGGATATAGTTAAAAACATTTTGAAAAGAGCGAAATCGTTCATTATGAGAAAGTCCTCCATGTGCTCCTTTATACTAACCCCGCAATCCTGAGCGCCAAGGAGGGCAGCCATTACTACCATGTTTAAAGTATTTGGTATGACCCGGCCGGGGATCAACCCGCGAACTCCTGCATCCAAGGTTGACGCTCTACCACTACACCACTGAGGTGGTAGCAAAAAAAGAAAAATAACTAGATTTCTTTTTTGAAAAAGCGCTTGTCTCCCCATTTGTGTGGTCGTAGGGGAGGAAAAGAAATGATGGAGATGAATTTTTTAGTTTTGGACTGGAGATGAAGCAACAGTGACAATCCTCAGTTATTGAGCGGAAACCATTTTTCAGCTGAGGGTTACCATGACCTTGGTCTTTGACCTAGTGACCTCAAAATCAATAGGGGTCATTTGCTGCTGGTGACCAACCTGCACACCAAGTATGAAGTTCCTGGGCCCAAGCAATCTTCAATTATTGAGCGGAAACCATTTTTCAGCCAAATGTCACCGTGACCTTGACCTTTGACCTACTGACATCAAAATCAATAGGAGTCATCTACAGGTTAGGACCAAGCTGCACACCAAGTATGAAGTTCCTGGGTATAAGCGTTCTTGAGTTATTGAGTAAAACACATTTTTCAGCTGAAGGTTACCGTGACCTTCGACATTTGACCTTGTGACCTCAAAATCAAACAAATTCAATAAAGGTCATTTACTGGTTAGGACCAACCTGCACACCAGGTATGAAGTTCCTCAACATAAGCATTCTTTAGTTATTGAGAGGAAACCATTTTTCAGCTGAAGGTTACCATGACCTTGACCTTTAAGCTTTGACCTCAAAATCAATAGGGGTCATCTACTGGTGGTGACCAACCTGCACACCAAGTATTAACTTCCATGGCCAAAGCATTCTACAGTTATTAAGCAAAAACAATGTTTCAGCTCATTGTCACTGTGACCTGACTTTGACCTCAAAATTAATAGGGTCTTCTACTGGGCATGGTCAACCTGCATACCAAGTATGGAGTTCCTCAGCCAAAGCGTTCTTCAGTTATTGAGCGGAAACCATTTTTTACCTCACAAGGTCACCATGACCTTGACCTTTGACCTTCTGTTATCAAAATCAATACGGGTCAGCTACTGGTCATGACCAACCTGCATACCAAGTATGAAGTTCCTACGCCCAAGCGTTCTTCAGTTATTGAGCGGAAACAAGTGTGACAGACGGAAGGACGGAAGGACGGACGGAACGGGCAAAAACAATATGTCACCCCCATGTAATGGGGGAGACATAATAAAGTAAGTAGGATAAACATATACCATAACCATTACCTGCCAAAAATATGCAAATAAAATAAAGTGAAGAAAAGAAAAGCTAAGAAAAGAGTCCAAGACAAAAACAGGTTCTTGTTGTGTCTCTGTATAACATTACCTAACACTGTCAGTTGAACCAATGTGGCTTCAATTATAGATTGTTCTGTAACATACAGTGTTACTATGAATGTATTGCCTACATTAAATTGATTGATTTGTTTGAGTGATTGTTTGATTGGAGTTTAAAGCTGTCTTCAACAATTTTTCAGTCATATCACGGCGGCCAATTCACCTACTCATAATTATGTTTCCTGGTTTTCTCACACCAGTACTCCACACAACACACTTTCCAAGCAACTGGATGCTTTTCCACATAATACCGTTAGCCAATCGGTGAAAGACGAATGACGCTTGTCACTGTGACTTTTGTCAAACGTCGGAAAAATGTTGGCCGAGTTGGGGTTCGAACATACAACCCCTGGATTGACAGACCGCTTCGCTACCGACTGAGCTACCGGAGCTCAGCTACATTAAATTGAACTGGGACAGCAATGTGACAGATAGGTCGGTAAACACTAAATATGTCTATGTTATCAGACATTGTTATGAGCTGTTCATCATGCAACTGTTTTCAAAGACTATAGATAGACAAGGAAGACATTTGTTTAAACTTTAACCATTTCCCACTTGCAGACACATTTTGACGCATCAGCAGCAGATGACCTTTGAAAATATTTAAGTAAAGAAGAAATTTCTAGAAATGTCACAATGTTTTCAACTGAATCAATACCTTCATTTAAAGATATGTTCTATAGTTTTGCGCAAAGTTATCTGCGGAAGATGTGTTGTATGTGGGGCAGGGTTAATACTGCATATTCACAAGCCTGGATTAGTCTTTATCATCTATGATATGTGCAAACAGACCCGATTTTGCCTGATACCTCAGAGTTTTTTTGTAAAAATATATAAAATAAAACAAGTGTTTAACTTTCAATATTCAAAACCCAATAATTATTTCATGCAAGATACAGTGCAATCAATTTTTGCTCGGGATATAAATATCTATATTCTCATATAAACTTTACAATATAGCCAATTAAAAACAAAGCATAGATAACTAAATAATAAACAGTTTATATCAAATTGTCCAAACAATGATTCAATACCTAGAAAACTGCTTTGACATGAAGCAGTTCAAGTTGAAGGCATGAACCATCTTTAGAAAATAGTATCCAAAAAATTATTGCCTGTTACATGTTTATCTCAATGTCATGGGCAATCAGGATACCCCATTGCAATAAAGTATCTTAACTCTTTTTCTTATTGACGAATGTTGTTGTATATGAAACTGATGACCATTTTCCAATAATAAACAAGGGTCAAATCAATAATCAATGGCAATTCTCAAGCAATATCTAATAAGATCTGCAGACAATATAAAAATATAATAAATCAGATGATGAACAAAAGCAAAACTAAAATATCAATAAAAGTCAGAGGGCACATATCCAAATAATATTAAGTTACAGACTAACCGACCGACCTATCCAGTAATTCAAGGATATCCCCTTCAAACTTTCTACGTGGTGGGTATATACACTGGCCAAACGAAATTCTACATTATGTTTAACGCTTTACCTTATATAGAAACGTTCTGAAGCATCTGCAGCAGACAGCTCTTAAAAAACATGGTGACAAAAGAAAACATTGCTCAAAATGAGCAATTTCTACTTTTGACACAATGTTTTCATCTCTTTTTAGTAATTATACCTACAATTATAGAGCTTTTCCATGCTCTTCCACAGATACTTTCAGTCATCTGTGAACATATTTTGTCAAAAAATAGAAAATCTCTATAATTGAATGAATAACCTATGACTTAAAGGGGAAAACATTGTGGCAAAAGGAGAAATTGCTTTTTTTGAGCAATTTCTTCTTTTGCCACTATGTTTTCAAAAAGCAGTCTGCTGCAGAGGCATCAGAAAGCGTCTTTATGAGGGAAAGGGTTAACTGAATATTGTAACAATAATATAATATAACTTGATCATTTTCAACAATGTCTCAAAACGTCTTCTTCAAGAGGGAAAGGGTGAAGGGTGAATTACAATCATCTTAAAGGGTTAGAAATACAAAACATTTACAATGAAAATCCATGATACAACCAAAGCACTTGTAGCAAAAACCATTTTCTCCATGTATACTTCAAGATCTAAAATGACTATAATTTTTAAATGAAAGAGAAATTTAATCAGAAAAACATGTTATATAAACAACAAACATAAATTTTCTAATGAAAAATACAAAACATAAATAGAAACTGATCGACAAACAACATTTTTCTGGTTAACTTCCTCTTTCCATCCACCTCAGGACATCTGTGCCTGGTTTTACCAGCATTATCATGACTGTAACAAAGCACTGTTCAGGATCATAGACTTATCACTACATTAATTGATCGAAACATTTCAATTTAATGGACTCGTGAGTTCAAAATAAGATGAGCAATTTATATCCTTATTACATGTATTTGTTTACATTCCCTCCATTTCATATGTTGCTGGTACAGAAAAGAGTCCTCGCAGTGAGACAATTATTTTGAGAAGCCACAACATAGGTTCAAATTTACAGTAATAAGAGCAACGACTTTAACAAATTGAAAAATATGTAAAAAGACCTGGTTGTTTCTTTTTCTTTTATTCCAACAAGAATAACACATTCATTGATATCCTTTGATGCAGGATAGTTGACCGAATTGTTTGCAACTGCAGCATATTAAGATAAGACTGAGTACATGTTTATGCAATTTTTGCTATCAAGTCAATATATAAATTCTTCTATTTTAAAAAGAGTCAAAAATTGAAGCCTGTAGGAACATGTGTGTGCTTATTTCAAATTACACGTGGGACCAATGTCCAACAGCTCTTTTTCCTATACCAAAGCTCTACATCTTTAAATATATATTTGTTTGTGAACAGAAATGTTGTGATATTTTAAAATTCATTTATTGTTGTGATAGAAGTCAGATAAGCATGAAGTACAGAATTTTGACGATTTTTTGTTATACAATATGCAGTTTTTACATTGGTTAATATTGTCATATTAACATAGATGAGTGTGGATCATTCTGATATTCAGTGAGTTTTTTCTAAAATTAAATATTTTTGATAATATTGATAAATGACAAAGTTCAAAAAGCCAGGTTAGGTCTATTTTACTACAGGTATAACAGCATTAAAATTTCAGTGAGGGAAATAACGAAGTAATGATGTTTCTGATTTCTAAACAGTGTTGCCAAGTCTATTATGGCCCTTTTTTAATCAACAGCTGGAGAGGGTGGGGGAGGATTCCCATGATCCTGAAAGGAAAACAAGAGAAAGTATTGGTTGATTTAATATAGACGCTTTCTGACGCCTCTGCAGCAGACGGCTTTTTGAAAACTTAGTGACAATAGAAGAAATTAATCAAAACGAGCAATGTCTCCTTTTGCCACACTGTTTTTCACTTTTAGTCATAGCTTATCTATTCAATTATAGATTTTCTATTTTTTGACAAAATATGTTAAAAGTCGTCTGCTGCAGAATTGTCATAATTATGAGGGAAAGGGTTATGTTGTTACACCTTTACCCTGCCTACATATGTTAAAAGTCGTCTGCTGCAGAATTGTCATAATTATGAGGGAAAGGGTTATGTTGTTACACCTTTACCCTGCCTACATATCACGAATCTGCAGTGGACAATTATGAACATCTTAGGGCTAGGTATTGAACAATCTATATGAATCAGAGCTCTAGATAAGGGGAGTTTTGTATGTTCTAAAATAGTTATTTTACCCTCTAACCCTATGTTGTTGGTACTGAAGGAATCGTCTCATTAAGACGATTATTTTGAGTACCCACAACATAGGGTTTGGTTGGATGATATGAGAGATATTGTGGGTAAAAGAGCTGTATACTCCTCCTTTTCTTGACCTCTGATAAATGGTAATACATGACAATCAGAGTACTGTGGCAGAAGGAAAATTTGCTATTTTCTTTGCAAAAGTCATCTGCTGCAGTTGCCTCAAAATGTGTCTTCATCATAGAATTAAGACTTAAGAGTAGTCTTCTTTGAAAACATTGTGAAAAAAGTCATATCTGGAAAATTGTAAGAGAAATATTTAAACGGATTTGAAAATTTTGCTTTGGGGAAAAAGTACGAGTTATTTAATCTTTCCGAACAAGTTGTCTACACCAGAGGCATCTAAAGGCATCTGTTTCAGGGTCAGGCACATGCAAAAATTACCTTGAATTGTGTTACAGTTTTCAAATTTTCTTAAGATTTTACCACATACAACAAACCTGCAGCAGACGACTTTGAAAGCATCTAGGCAAAAACACAGAAATTCTCCATAAATGAAGTTAAAATTTAATGAAAAAATTGAAGGCGCCTATATGCGGGAAAGGATTAAGAACTGAGATGCGAATAAAAATACTAAATAGCCTGCATAAATAACAAACATTCATACCTGAATGATGTCAATGTCACTGTGAAAGTGGTCTAAGATTGTTAAATTTAATGTGAAAAAAGGTCTATTTCTGGTACAATTTGAATGAAGACCAATTGAAAAGAGCACATCCATCTGTTTCGGACTTTTGTAAGAATAAGAGCGCCAAATGTCACAAAATACACCTGTCCTGTTTTTTTGATAATTGGTTGTACGTCAGGCAAATTTAGAGAGCGGACACTGTTAATACAGTTTTGGCCATTTGGAGGGACATAAGTGTGTAGTGACATACCGATTTGAGGTAATTTCTATAATTAAAGGGCAATAACTCTCCAGTGAAGAAGCAAAATGGCTGGTTAGATATTTTGCCAAAACACATTCTGACCAAATTTGGTGGTGACTGGACAAAGGCTTCTTAAGTTATTGAGCAGACAAGACCGATTTAAGGTAATTTCTGTCATTAAAGGGCAATAACTCTAGAGCGACTTGAGCAATATGGCTGGTTATAGAACGTGTCCGAGATACTATGCCAATACACATTCTGACTAAATTTCGTGATGATTTAATAAAGGCTTCAAAAGTTATTGATCAGACAATACCTATTTGAGGTAATTTCTATAATTAAAGGGCAATAACACTCGATTGACCTACAGTGATATGGCTGGTTATCGAACTTGTCCCGAGATATTATGCCAATACACATTTTGACCAAATATGGTGGTGATTGGACAAAGGCTTTTAAAGGTATTGAGCAGACAAGACCAATTTTAGGTAATTTCTATAATTAAAGGCTGATTACTCTCGAGTGAATATAGCGATATGGCTAGTTAACAAACTTGTTCGAGATATCATGCCAATACACATCTTGACTAAATTTGGTGATGATTGGACAAAGGCTTCTAAAGTTATTGGGCTGTCTAGGCCAATTTTGACTAATTTCTATAATTAAAGTGCGATAACTCTCGATTGACAAGAGCGATATGGCTAGTTATCGAACGTGTTCAAGATATTATGCCAATTCACATTCTGACCAAATTTGGTAATGATTAGACAAAGGCTTCTAAGGTTATTTAGCTGACAACATACTGGACGCCGCCCGCCTGTACCCCGCAGGTAAAACTATAATAAGTTCCGTTTTTTCAAAGGCGTATATAAACCAGAAGAAGGCATAATGAGATTCAGAGTTCAGCATACTTACATTGTTTGGTGAAGGTTTTGTGTCACCTTGGTTACGAAGTCTGGAAGGCCTGAAGATGAAGAGAGCCGTTGCCATGACGAGCCATCCCAGCATCATCATCATCATGATGTTGAACCCTCCGTCAGGGGCCTGGTCCCCTCCTGGTACTGCAATGTGTTCATGAGAATTGTGAAGCAACATGAATGGTCTAAAGGCATGTGCTTATAGCATATTAGCCTTTATCTTGCATACAACAAATAAGCGGCAGTTGACTTCGAAAACATACAAGCAAATTTGGAAAATGTATAAATATATCCATAGTTATTGAAAAGAGTTAAAAAGATTGTTGTCAAAGTAGAAATTACTCATCATAAGAGAATTTTCCCTTTAGCCACAATATTTTCAAAAGTTATCTTCTACAGATATGTAAAATATGTCTGCTAGTGGTAAAAAAGTTATTACCATTTTTAACCCTTTCCCTCATACGACAATTTTGCAGCAGACGACTTTGAACATATTTTGCCAAAAAATAGAAAAACTCAGTATGTTTTCAAAAAGTTGTCTGCTGCAGAGGCGTCAGAAAGCGTCTATATGATGGAAAGGGTTAAAGTCCTCGGTATGACCCGGCTTGGGATAGAACCCATCACCTCCCTCACTTGAGGCGGACGTTCTACCACTACACCACCAAGGTTATTGTCCCATTTTATAAATGTTGTCATCAGAGATCGAGATAAAGGATAAACTGGCAAACTCCTCGTATTGACCCTTTCTCAGTAAATATATGGAAAATCTTTGTAAATGAAAACATTGTGGCAACAAGAGTGCCAGTGCCGCCACAATATATGCCGCCACAAAATATAAAGATCAAGATTGGTCCTTTTAATTATTGCTTTTAACATGTCTGTATACATAAGCTCAAAATGAAGTCTGTGAGACCAGTTAGCTTAGCTGGAAGAGACAGGGACCTGAGATCATGGTTGCCTGGGTAGTAGGTTCGATCCCTGCAGGGGCAGCCGGGTGTTTCATTGAGCAAAACAGTTTATCCACACTTGTTCAGAGTTGAAAATCTTACTCTGCTTACCAGCCTAGCTGACTTTGGTATTAACTAAAGAAAATAGGATACATATAAACAGAGATAGAACCCTATAGAGGCTTCCGATATGAAAGTAGGTCAAATGGCAGTGTCGATATGTATCCTTTTTTCCTTCTGAGCATAACTCTTGCAAAAATCACTCTACCGGATAATCCCTGCTGTATGCACTTCTACCTGTTTGGAAACTTGAGTTGCGTTCTCAAGTGAATATGCTATAGAGACCAAGTTTCGAAAGGCATAACTATTGAAAAAATTGCTGAACCGGAAAATCCCTGCTTCATGCACATCTACCCATTATAGTAATGATATTGACTAAGTTTTGAAAAGATTCAGTCAGAAACGTAGGAAGAGTTGCGTTCACAAGCCGCAATATCAATCAGCTACAAAGATTAAGTTACAAGGGACATAAATCTTGCAAAAATCAATGAACTGGAAAATCACCGCTTCATGCACATCTACCCATTATAGTCATGACATTGACCAAGTTTTGAAAAGATTCGGTCAGAAACATAGGAAGAGTTGCGTTCACAAGGCTGCAATATCAATCAGCTACAGAGACTAAGTTTCAAGGGACAAAAATCTTGCAAAAATCAATGAACTGGAAAATCGTCGCTTCATGCACATCTACCCATTATAGTAATGACATTGACCAAGTTTTGAAAAGATTCGGTCAGAAACATAGGAGGAGTTGCGTTCACAAGGTTGCAATATCAATCAGCTACAGAGACTAAGTTACAAGGGACATAAATCTTGCAAATATCAATGAACTGGAAAATCGCCGCTTCATGCACATCTACACATTATAGATATGACATTGACCAAGTTTTGAAAAAATACGGTCAGAAACGTAGAAGGAGTTGCGTTCACAAGAAATGGACGTACGTACGGACGGACGGAGAAGATGACGCCAATATACGACCGCCTCCGGCAGCGTATAAAAAGGGGAAAGGGTTAAAAAGCTATGTCTATGAAGATACTTAACCCTTTCCCTCATACGACAATTCTGCAGCAGACAACTTTGAACATAATTTGTCAAAAAATAGAAAATCTCTATAATTGAATAGATAACCTATGACTAAAAGTGGAAAACATTGTGGCAAAAGGAGAAATTGCTTGTTTTGAGCAATTTCTTCTTTTGTCACTATGTTTTTAAAAAACTGTCTGCTGCAGAGGCGTAGAAAAGCGTCTATATGAGGGAAACGGTTAAATATTGGGAAATAGATTGCCATTATGTTTTCAACAGTCATTTGCTGACCACACCTTGAAATGCATCTGCATGTAGGAACAGGTTCCCTTTCCCACATATAACATATTTGCAACAGACGACTTTGAAATCATCTCGACAAAAAAAGGGAATATTTCTATAATTGATCGATTAAATATTGAATAGTGTTGAAAACAATGTGGCAATAAGTAGAAATTGCTGCAATTTCTCCTTTTGCCACAATGTTTCAAAAGTCGTTTGCTGCATGGGCGTCAGAAAGCATCTAAATGTGGGAAAGGGTTAACATTTACAAAGTTCATTTGTTAAACTTACATTCGTTGAAACATTGTGTGTCAGTACAAGCATCTTGAGATTGTCTCAGCTGAAATTAAATATAAAAGGAAACAAATCTTCATTGAGAGTATTCTGTTGTATATAAGTTCCCTTCCCTGATACCCACATTACAGTTTATCCTTGACCATTTTACCAGGTATGTAAAATAATGTAATGTTAACAGTTGTCTACTTTGAAAACTTCTAAAAAAGATGTAAAAAACGAAAATCTGGCAGTTTTAATTTCAGACACATTTAAAATCACTTTGGGAAATGGAGAGATTGAGCGATTATAGTTTTAACCACACTGTTTTCTAAAGTCATCTGCAGCAGCAGCCTATATCCTCCTCCTTAACACTTTTCCATATGCAGACGCTTTCTGATGCCTCTACACCAGACGACTTTTGAAAACAGTGTGACGAAAGGGGAAATTGCTCAAAACAAGATATTTCCCCTTATGTAACAATGATTTCAACTCTATAAAACAAGAGGCCCATGAGGGCCTATGCTCTACTGGTATGGTTCTTTGGTCATTTTCAATCCAGAGCATGTATGTATGGTGAAGATCGGATAGTAAATGGGGGCTCTTTTGTTTTCACAAGCTGTATTATAGTAATTTTTACAATTTCATGGGCCATAATCCAGTCTTGCATGGGCGGATCTGGCTGATTTTCAAAAGGAACCAAGCTCTCATCAATATTTAACTACTATCTAAGTTTGGTGAAGATCAGATAGTAAATGGAGCCTCTATTGTGTTCACATGCTCAATTATAGCAATTTGGACAATTTCAAGGGCCATAATCCAGTCTTGCATGGGCGGATCTGGCTGGTTTTCGAAAGGAACCAAGCTCTCATGGATATCTAACTACTGTATAAGTTTGGTTGAGATACAATCAAAAGTGAAGACTGTATCATGTTAACAAGCTCTTTTATAGCAATTTTGACCATTTCAAGGGCCATAATCCAGTCATACATGGGCGGATCTGGCTGGTTTTCGAAAGGAACCGAGCTCTCATGGATATCTAACTACTGTATAAGTTTGGTTGAGATACAATCAAAAGTGAAGACTGTATCGTGTTAACAAGCTCTTTTATAGCAATTTTGACCATTTCAAGGGCCATAATCCAGTCATACATGGGCGGATCTGGCTGGTTTTCGAAAGGAACCGAGCTCTCATGGATATCTAACTACTGTATATGTTTGGTTGAGATACAATCAAAAGTGAAGACTGTATCGTGTTAACAAGCTTTTTTATAGCAATTTTGACCATTTCAAGGGCCATAATCCAGTCATGCATAGGCGAATCTGGCTGGTTTTCGAAAGGAACCGAGCTCTCATGGATATCTAACTACTGTATAAGTTTGGTTGAGATACAATCAAAAGTGAAGACTGTATCGTGTTAACAAGCTCTTTTATAGCAATTTTGACCATTTCAAGGGCCATAATCCAGTCATACATGGGCGGATCTGGCTGGTTTTCGAAAGGAACCGAGCTCTCATGAATATCTAACTACTGTATAAGTTTGGTTGAGATACAATCAAAAGTGAAGACTGTATCGTGTTAACAAGCTTTTTTATAGCAATTTTGACCATTTCAAGGGCCATAATCCAGTCATGCATGGGCGGATCTGGCTGGTTTTCGAAAGGAACCGAGCTCTCATGGATATCTAACTACTGTATAAGTTTGGTTGAGATACAATCAAAAGTGAAGACTGTATCGTGTTAACAAGAAATTGTTTACGGACGCACGGACGCACGGACGCACGCACGCACGGACGACGGACAAATCGCCACGACATAAGCCCTTCTGGCCTTTGGCCAGTAGAGCTAAAAATTGATTTAAAGAGATATCAGCAATTTTTGTCTAGAAATGTTCAAAGTCTTCTGCTGAAGAATTGTGGTATGTAAGAAAGGGTTAACTCTTGCCCACATAAAACACAACTGCAGTAGAGGTATATTTCTCCTTTCATAACAATATTTTCAAAAATTGCTTTCTGCAGATGCATCAAAATGTGTCTGCAAGTGGAAAAGGGTTTGTATGTGATGGTTGATTTACTACCAAAAACGTTGTATACCTAAACAGGTAATTTTGCTTATTTCCAAATTGAAAAATATGTAAGGCAAAGATTGAAAAGTTCACAAGACTTGAGTGAAAGTATATCTCAAGAAGATGGAAGGAATAGGTTGCTTCTGTTGGTCCTTTCATGTTTTCAACAGTTATTGTAAAACAAGAAAAAAATTATTCTAGAAAAGAAAACAAGTTTTCCTTTTAGTTAAGGGCCAATATGTTTTTGTATGAATTCATTGTACAGGAAAACAAGTCTCTTCACTCTCACATTGTACCTAGGTAACAGTCTTATCTACCATAATATATGAATAATATAATGAAAGCAAAACATTGCTCAATTATCTACTTCATTGATTTATGTATATCGCTGCAAGCCTAATATAACATTCAACACTTTAACCCTTTCCCACATACAACAAATCTGCAGCAGCTGACTTTGAGATCAACTTAAACAAAATTATGGCATTATTATTAATGAAGGAAGTTGAAAACATTGTGGTAAATGGAGAAAATTGCTTGTTTTGAGAAAGCGTCTGTATGTGGGAAAGGGTTAATCCTTTCCTTTAAGCATGAAAGATGGAAAATCTTTACAGATGAAACTATAATCATTGAATAGAGTGATTACAGCAATTTCTCTGTATCACAATGCTTTTAAAAGTCGTCTGCTGCAGATGCGTCTGCAAGTTCGAAAGGTTAAGAAACATGATTTCCTCTCATTAAAGGAACTTAATACTTTTGCAGCAAAAACTTCAATCTTGCAGAGTTGATTCTCAAAATTTGAGCAGTATCATGGACTTCAAATGACAGTTATATCTGTTTATATCAAGTCATTTCCTTGGAAGACTACCAGTTATACCAGTTCTGTTTTATTTATCCTTACACTAATGTAACAGTCATGATGCTATCCCTAAAACACATGAGTACCAAGGAGAGAAAACCTACACTAACATTTTTAACCTTTTCCAACATACAACAAATCTGCAGCGGACGACTTTGAAATCAAAGTGATAAAAAGCTGAAAAATCTCCATAAAAGATAGCTGAAAAAAGTTGAAAACATTGTGGGCAAAGGAGAAATTGCTCATTATGAGCAAATTCACCTTTGGCTACAATGTTTTCAAACGCCGTTGGCTGCTATTGCGTCAAAATGCCTCTGCAGGTGGGAAAGGGTTTAAGTATGTGGAATGACTTCACCAGGGATCAAACACTGATCTCACACTCCAAAAGCAGACACATCAATATGTAAAGAGTCATGAAAATTGAAGTCTATAATATTTGTATATATTGATTGCAATTTACATTATACAGATGTAATAATCAATAATTTTTCAATCCTTGCTCAGAAACAGCTGTTTTAGCCCTTTCCCACCTGCAGAAGCATTTTGACACATATGCAGCCGACGTCTTTTGAAAACTTTGTGGCAAAAGATAAAATTGCTCATAATCAGCAATGCTTTCAATCTTTTCAACGATAAAAGTTTTTTTTATAAAGATTTTCTATAGTCTTGCCTAGATGGATTTCAAAGTCGTTTGCAGCAGATTTGTTTTGAGTGGGACAGGGAGAGTTACATTCTCTAACAGAATCTGCAAAAGACACATTTTAAAACATCTAGGCACCATTTTTTGGAAATGTGTCAAAATAAAATGCAATTCTAGAATATAAACAAGAGCACCGCATACGGCACAGATGCTCGACTGATAGAAAACAGAAAAAAAGCTGAGCTGAACAAAAAACCTTAACCGGACGACCACGCCGCCGACAGAATCATGACAATAGCTCTCGTTTTTTCAAAAGTCGAGCAAAAAAAAATAAGATAAAAGGGGAAATGGATCATATGATTTCTAAAGTCATGAGCAGCAGCTAAGTCAAACTGCATCTGCATGTTGAAAAGGGATTAACCCTTTCCCATATACAGACCCTTTCTGACACCTTTGCAGCAGACGACTTTTGAAAACATTGTCAACTTGTCATTTTGAACTCATTTTAAAATGATTCTTTCATTGAAAGAGATTTTCCATATTTTTTTAAATGTTTTCAACTCTTTTAAATAGTTTCATCCATTTATAAAGATTTTTCTCATTTTAAACGAAATGCGTCTGCTGCAGGTTTCTTGTATATTTGAATGGGTTAAGCAAATAAATTAAATCATTATATGTCGAAGTTTTTCATTCTTTAATACAGATGTTTTCATTTTCGAAGGATTCAGCTCAATAGTGATTGTTCACACAGATAAATAAATGAATAATTCAGTACCCTATCCACTGTTACCTGATAAGTTTTTCCAGACCCTTCTCTATCCATTTCCCACCTATAGACACATGTTGATGCGTCTGCAACAGACGACTTTTGAAAAAATCGTGACAAAATGAGAAATTGCTCAAAATAAGCAATTTCTCCTTTTGCCACAATGTTTTCAACTTTTTTCAGTAATTATACCTACAATTATAGAGATTTTCCATATATTTGAGTGGACATTTTCAAAGTCATTTGTGGGAAAGGGCTTTTCAACACACTGGAGGAAAAGAGTGGGAAACAATGACAAATTAATGTTAAATTTAGAAAAAAAAAAATAAGGTGATTGTTAGAAAAGGAGAAACTGTTTAGTTTGAGCAATTTCCCTTTTACCCCACAGACAATTCCACAAGACAGTCTCACTAAGCAAGATTTTCACTTATCGTCAAGTCTCTGTTTCAAACAAGTAAAATTTAATGTACTGGACAAAAAGGTTTTATTCCCGATACTTTAAAACTATTGCAATAATATGGTTTAACCCTTCCGGATCCCTCATACGACAATTCTGCAGCAGATGACTTAAAACATATTTTGTCAAAGAACAGAAAATTTCTTTAATTAAATGGATAACCTATGACTAAAAGAGGAAAACATTGTGGCAAAAGGAGAAATTGCTTGTTTTGAGCAATTTCTTCTTTTGTCACTATGTGTTCAAAACGCTGTCTGCTGCAAAGGCATCAGAAAGCATCTATATGAGGGAAAGGGTTAACTGCATATAATGTAGTCGTATCTTACTACTTGCATATTCCCTGAAAATAATTCTTGGAAAAGGATAGTTTCTAGAGTCGTTGAAAGGAAGTTTGAATGCGAGCGTCAGGAAAGAATGAACCTTCACCATGACTTTGACTGTTTTGTGCCTGTTCACAAAAACAGCCTACCATCATTATTTTGGTTATGTGCAAAAACGCTCAAAACTATGTATCATGCATCAAGTGCTATACAAGTATTAGTAAGTAGCAAACACTTAAGAGAAACTGTCGTGTGTACGGCCAAAATATAATCACAGATATCCAGGGACACTTCATATCCAAATGTGCTCATTTCTCAATTGAAAAGAATTTATTTTTTGAAAACATCAGTTTTTTCTGTTCTTATGATATGTTGCTCTTTGTGTGAAGATAGTATTACACTACCCAGAAAGTGCAATTTATCAGATATCTTCTTGACACTAATTTGCCAACAGTATTTTAGTCTACCTGAATACAATCGAACCTGTTATGTTCAACTGTGTATGGGATACATACATAATGAATTGAGAAACAGTTCGGTTCATCTGTAAATATACCCAACTGATGGGCTTATGATGTACATGTGTACGCATATGCACATGTATGCATGTGTTTGTTTTTTGTATGTGTATGTTTGTGTATGTATGTGTATGTATGTGTACATGTACATATAGACGTGTGTACGTATGTATATGTATATGTGTTAATGTATATGACGTATATATATATTTTTTCTTCTTTCCCACCTCTCATCTGTCTGTCAAATATTCTGTTATGTCTTCTCATTTGTACATTTACTATTACAAAAACAAGTGAAATTCTTTAAATGAATAATTAATTAATAAATTGAGTTGAAAACATTGTGTCAATAGGAACAATTGTTCATTATGGGCAATGTCTGTTTTTGTCAAATAATTTTCCAAATTCATCTGCAGCAGATACAACAAATGCTTCTGGAAGTTGGAAAGCGTTAAATTCCTACTGCATGTATAAACTACAAAATCATTGATAACGGAAAAACTTATGAAAATATAATTTTCAGACAAAATAGTTGTTCTCTGCTCTTATCTTCCTTCGAACACATCAAAAACTGTATGTACCTAGGGCTAAAGTTAATGCATGTACAAACATTAACCACAAGACATTATCAAAATGAAGGCAGGCTGAATGAAGGGTTGTAGACTGTTGTTTAAAGGACAACATACTTTTCAAAATGATCGAGCTTGTATGTTTTTTCTAAGTCTAGGAAATGTTAAGCTGCTTATTAGGTAAAAGGATACAATTGTATGAAGTAAGTGTTGCCAGGTCATTTGCAGAACCTATAAACTAGCAAGTTATTAACCCTTTTCCACATACTAAATATATGCAATAGCCGACTTTGAAAAAAACCTATAAATGAAAGAACAAAAATTGTCGCTATTTTTTTAAAAATCTGTCTGCTGCAGAGGCGTAAAAAAATGTCTATGTGAGGAAAAGGGTTAAGCATGACAGACCCATAGACAGACACTGTAAGAGTGGTCCCGTAATGCCAAAGCAGGTGACACAATTAAATGTATATTATCATTGATTTCCAATGTTTTCAAGGACTGTTAGTCTATTACAATTTATGAATACTTAATGTAAATATTATGATCGTCATTAAAATGAATCAATACATTTTATTTACCCTTTTTCACCTGAAGACACATTTTGTCACACCTTCAGCAGAGGGTAATTTCTCCGTTTGCAAAATGATTTCAACTCTATTTAACACTTTCCCTGATACGACAATTCTGCAGCAGACGACTTTGAACGTATTTTGTCAAAACATAGAAAATCTCCATAATTGAATGGATAACCTATGACTAAAAGTGGAAAACGTTGTGGAAAAAGGAGAAATTGCACGTTTTGTGCAATTTCTTCTTTTGTCACTATGTTTTCAAAAAGCTGTCTGCTGCAGAGGCGTCCGAAAGCGTTATGAGGGAAAGGGTTAATACCTTTATCCATAATTTTGCCTAGATGTTTTCAAAGTTATCAGCTGCAGATTTATTGTATGTGAGACAACATAATAATCAATAAATGAATGTTTAATTATTATATCGAATTGAAAATATTGTTGCAAAGGGAGAAATTGGTAATTTAAAGCATTTTTTTTCTTGGTCACAATGTTTTCAAAAGACGTCTGCTGCAGATGACTCAAAGAGTGTCTACACATTGGAAAGGATTAACCCTTCCCCACCTACAGACACATCTGCAGCAGATGACTTATGAAACATTGTGACCAAAGGAGAAATTGATCACAACGAGCAATTTCTCCTTTGGCCACAATGTTTTCAACTTTTTTCAGTTAATATACTAAAGTGAACAATTATAGAAATTTTCCATATTTCTCAGTAGACATTTTTAAAGTGGTCTGCTGCAGATTTGTATGTGGGAAATGGTTAACTGGACTATTAGAAAACTTACAAGATTCATGAGACGCTGCATGGCGTTCTCATGGTTCCAGACACACTCACAGGGATCAAAGTCTGACATTCTCCTCTTGTAAACAAATACTAATCTGAAATATAAATGAACTAAATAAACACTTATTGGGCCTGACTCATATAACAGACGAACAGGATATAACACTTGTTACAGCATGACTGCAACTGTCTGTTTTATAATTTTAGTTGCCTTCTTCAAAATCACCAAACAAAAAATCAACAGTTTGAAATTTTGAAGTACAATAATAAATTTAAACAGATAATATATTGGTATAAAAGGAGTAATTTCTCTATCATGTTGTTTTCAAAAGTTGTTTGTATTTAACCCTTTTGACATGCAGAAGCATTTTGACGTATCTGCAGCAGACAACTTTTAAAAAGACTTAGACAAATGGAACAATTTCTCCCATTGCCACAATTTTTTCAACTAAATTCAAATGGTGTACTTTAATTCATGGAGATCTTCCATGTTTTAAACCAAAAAATGTTCATAGCTTGGATGTATGTCACCATGTGGGAAAGGGTTCATAAGACAAAAATATTTCTCTGTATCAGGGAAGAATTAACCCTTTACCACATATAGAGGCTTTCTGACGCCTCTGCAGCAGAAGACTTTTGAAAACCTTGTGATAAAAGGAGAAATCAAAACTAGCAAATTTTCTCCATTTGCCACAAAGTTTTCAACTGTTTTCATTAATTTAACCTTTGCCTAGACATTTTCAAAAGTCTTCTGCTGTAGATTTGTTGGCTGCAGGAAAGGGTTAAGCTGTAAATGTTCTTAGATTTTTGTTTAACCTTGTAGCCATACCCTATAATATTGTTTGTTTTCAAACAATTGTCTATATAAATGTAGTGTCTATTTAGAAATTTCTCCTTTTGTCTCATTGTTTTCAACTCTATTCAATAATTACTACAGATGCTGCAAATTTGTTGCAGGTCAAGGCTTTACATAACATTTGAGAAGCTACTTCCCGGAGCTCAAATACAACTTGCCAAAATATGTTAGATCATTCATATGCAACAACAACATAAAATATCTTCATTTATGTTTATAAAGCTTTTTTTTATGGTGTTTTAAGCCACTTGCAAATTGTTTAAGTTATATCACGGCATTTCCTGGGTAAGTTACCAGTACTACTGGTCCATTTATCCTGACACCAGTAAGTCAGTGATATTGCTAAGTCAACTGTCCTGAGCACCAAGGAGGGAAAGCCATTACCACCATATTTAAAGTCTTTGGTATGACCTGGCAGGGGATCGAACCTGTGACCTCCTGCACCCGAGGTGGATACTCTACCACTTCACCACCGAGGTGGTCCATATCTGGAGCAGACTTAAATGAAAAGTAAATTTTGCCAATTTCGAGCAGACAATACTTTTCTGTTTCTCATTCAAGACTTGAATTGTTCCTTTTTTATTGGCAGACACATGAGCTGATCTAATTTCAGAACTGTAAATTTATTCAACTCGAAAAGTAGTACAGCCAGTGACAAAAGATGAATTTTATATTCTCCAAACTTCTCAGATGTGATGCAAAACATAATCCCTTGCAATTTGTCAAACAAAAAAACCTTCTGTTATTTGAGCAGAGAACAAGACTTTCATGTAAGCTATACATTTGTTAAGCATTTCTTGTGACATTTGGTTCACTTTCATCCGGTGTCTTATTTTGTGCCTACTTTGATTTAGATGTTTAACCAAAAGTAAATATTTTTTACATGTTTCACTGAAATTGTGATCATATCAGTTGGTTCAAAAAAGCTTGTTGCCATCATTTTGCCAAGTTTTAGCCACTTTTTGGACATGTGAGCCATATTATATGCCATTAAAAGCCAAAAGTTTCGCATATTGCAACCACATGTAAGTTTGTCTGATTTTAACCCTTTCCCTCATATACACGCTTTCTGAAGCCTCTGCAGCAGACAGTATTTGAAAACATAGTGACAAAAAAAGAAATTGCTCAAAACAAGCAATTTCTCCTTTTGCCACCGTCACTGTTTTCCACTTTTAGTCATAGGTTATCTTTCAATTATAGAGATTTTCTATTTTATGACAAAATATGTTCAAAGTCGTCTGCTGCAGATTTGTCGTATGAGGAGAAGGGTTAAATCGACTTTATGAACAAAAATCATAGTTATAATATATGTATATTTTGATGTCTGTAAAGCCAAGTTATAGTTTAAGTTTAACTAAAAAAGAAAGATAAGATGGAATTCTTTTATTAAATTGGTAAACAATTTCAGAGGCAAAAAAACATATATTTCAAACTGATGTTTTAATATTGCACATTAGAGTGTATGCATACATGTTAAAATTTACAACTTGTGTGACTTAAAACAGCCGGTTGTCTTTTAAAGCTGCTGATGAATATACTTTTTATGCTATAAAAAACATAATTTAAAAGCTAGGCCTGCGCTGGGTTAAAATATATTTTCGCCAAATTTGAAAGGTTTTCATCAATTTTTTTAACGTGAGAGCCAAATAGTTGACCATTGAAAGACAAATGTTTCGCAAAATGTTTCCTTTCTTTGCCTTTATTAATACGCTGTTATAATCAAAAATGATAGTTGAGTAAATTTTAACCATAATATTAAGTACTTGTGTTATGGGACTCCTGTGTTATAATCTTATAGTGTTCAGAACAAGTCTGACAAACTCTTTCTTTTTTTATTCCCTAATTTAGAGGTGAAATAAATCAAGTGTATCGAACTAATTGGGTCAAAAAGGCCTGATCGAAAAAGGACCAGATTAAAAAGGCCCACTTTAAATCCCCAATGTCACATACATGGTATATATGAATATTATGATACTTGATTATGTTTGAGTTGTTGATTTTAACTTCCTTTTTTTTTAAATGTACATGTATGTCTGTAAATTGTGTAATACGGGTAAACAAATCGACGGCGAAGCCGGCGATGTTTCCCGTCAATAGGTAATGTGTATGAACTTTGCAAAATTTGCTATACCGTCTTTCCAAAAATTGTGTCCAGAATGGATTTTTCGATGCAGTCACGATTCTGCTACAGTGCTACGTTTTGATTGGATGAAAAGAAAACAAAAAAAACTTCTAGAGAAAATAATTAAATATGATAATACGTACTCGATAAAGGAACGAGCACAAGTAATTTTATGTGTGATAATTTCCGTTTAATAACACTCGTTGTCTATTTCTAAAACGAGTTCAAATATTACTCGTAAGGGTTTTTTGACCTTTGACCTTTGACTTTCCAGAAGTTATAAATCCAAATTCCTGTAATATGACGTTATTCTATTAGTGGTGCAGAGGTAGAGCGTCGGCCTCTTGTATCAAAGGTCCCTGGTTCGAGTCCCGTGATGAGCGGGTCCTGACTTTGGGATTTTTTCACACAAACGGCGTGAGTACTGGTTAAGTCTCCAGGAAGCAGACATCGAGCGTGATTAATATAAGCTGAAAGCTTGTTTTTGTTTCACAATCGATGTATAATAAATAAGTTTAAACTAAATCAACCAAAAGGAAAACGACAGAAATTATACGAAACGTTAATTTGACTTGTCACAAATGTAGTTCCGTGAATTATGGAATCGTTTTATTTGAAGTACTTTATGAAGGGCAAGTTGATTATTTGTTGTACCTGTCATCATAATTTCATGGATGTAAAAACTTAGCTATATTTTAAAGTTAAATATAAGCTTAACCTGATGATCATTTTTATTTTCTTTGCTTAGGTCGGTAGGACTCGTAATTGACGTAAATAACTGGTCGTGCTGCAAGCAAGGGGCTAACTGCAGTTTGCGGGGAATTATTCACCAATCACAACATATAATAAATGTTTACCCGAAATAGGTAGCACCTATACTCATATTATTATTTGACTAGAAACACAGCTCAAGTGTTTTAATTCCTTTTGGAAATAAAGTAAAGTTTATCAAAACCCGCAATTGTAATTATCTTGATATGATGAGCAATTTCTCCTTCTGCCACAATGTTTAAAACTCTTCTCTTTATTAATACTTTCATTAATTTAAGAGATTTTCCAATGTAGTCTGCTGTGTTTGTTACTCAATTCTTCACAATATTTTGGATGTACAAATTATATATCTGTAACTTTCTTGCATGTAACAGATGTCCCATTTATTTGTTTCTGTTAATTAACTCGACTGATTAACTTAAATACGTTTACCTGGAATGAAATTGCTATACATTTACATTTACCCGTATCCCGCTGTTTGCGACTTAAAACATACAATATAAAAATATACTTTTTTACATCACATTAGCATAAAACAACAATAGATAACTGATTTGTTTACATTTTGATAATCTAACATCTTTAGTCCATTCTAACTTTTGATAGGACAATGTAATCCTAGCTTTCAGTGATCTAGACTTTACCTATAAACACATTAAAAGTATACAATAAAAACCTTACTTGATTCGGTATGCAATGAGTAAACACGGATGTAAAATTGACCAATTTCTTATTAAAAGGCAATAATCAAATATTTGACAGCTCTATTTAAGTCTGTATGCCAGTTTCGTTAACAGTTCATGAATCCACGCAATGCATCAACAAATAGCTGACGCAACCTTATCAGAGAAGGAAGTGCGATGACAAATACACGAAAACCTATACATTGATTGTTTACCTGAACAAATTAATTATCTATTTACAAAACTGAAAAGACACGTAATTCTTGCCAAACTCCCCGTATGTAAATATTATGGTGTTATAGCTTTTTATATCCCGATAAATTACTTATAATAAATATTTTGAATTCGGATTATATAAAACCTTTATCAATTGAAGTATGCAAACATAATAATATATAAATAATAAATATACCTATAAGTAGGTATTTAGAAGGTTCGGGGAAGATAATACGAAATCAAAGAGGATGTATTATACGAAGTAAAATTGAGATATACACCGACTAAATTTGGTTCTCCGCTCACCTTTTACTTATCTGGAAACCAAATGAAATTCAATCAAGCGCCTATCGTCAAGCCTCTCGATGATTGTGACTTTAAAACTTTTGACACTTGTTGAAATTTATTAGGTTTTTGGGGATTTGTGTTAATTAATCACATTTTTTAGGACGACAGACTATGTAAGAAACTGTTACAACTTAACGGGAGATAGAAAGAACCCGAAAATGCCGTTGGTAAACATGAAAAAGGCCAACAAAGCGGCGGCTAAGCGGTCCGGAAAATGTTTTTCTGTTCGGGTGCAGACAATGGACGCAGAGTTGGATTTCTTAAATATTGATGTAATTTTCTACCCTTGTGTCATCTTACAAAAATAGATATACTTTAATACGTTAATTAACTTTATATGTATATTTGAAAGACAATTTAGTAGTTTTGTATGATATGAATACTGTATAGATGCTACCTATTTTGGGTTAACATTTAATATATTGTAACGTGTACCGGAGTTAAGCCATCGTGGGTTACCCATCCATGCACTAACCGCGATGAACTTTACCTAACTTTAAGAAAAAGTCAACCGCTCTTCCAACGTTGCTATAAAAGCTGTTTCCACAGCAAGTCTGTAGAAGTGATATTTATACCTAATACCTATACCCCATTCCTGTGACATTTCCCCCCCTTTTTCTCTTGACTTCGACCTGAAGTCGAAAACTGAACACAAGCAGTACACCAGAGCGGAGTCACTAAAACATCACTGGGAACCACCGTGATCCTGGGATGATGGTGATATCTAAAAACCCAAAATCCCACTCTACTACCATTTGTAACGTGTACCGGAGTTAAGCCATCATCCAGGCACTAACTGCGATGAAATTGCTTAATTTTAAGAAAAGGTCAACCACTCGAACAGCATCGCTATAAAAGTTGGCTTCCAAAGCAAGGCTGTAGGATTTATATTTATACCTATACCCTGTTACCGTTCAGGGCCTGCTCTGGGATGAATTTTTCTTTCGCCATCACTTTCGCCACATTGAAATAAAGGTCGCCACTTTTAATTTTAAGGAGCCATTCATTTTCGCCACTTTGGACAAATATTTTAGCCATTTGCATGCTTACCAACCCTCCAGATTCAATCGTGAGTCTCACGATTTGAAGGGCGTAACCCCACCCCCACGATCGTGAGGGAGAAACTCACGATTTTCGAAAATTCGAAAATTTAAAAAAAAAAAATCTTTTTTTATTTTTTTATTTTTTTTTAAATCAAATCAGGAGGATAAATGTACTGAAAATACAATCATTTTCTAACATCAACTTTTAACATCTTGTCACTGATAAAAGGCCCTTTCTTTCAACAAGTTCAAAACAATGTGTGTAGCTCAACTAAATGATTAATACATGTACATGTATATTTCTTCTCCATGTGTCTTTATTCCATTGGAAGCCGTGTTTTTCATTCAAAAGTATGTCTATAAATTAAAATGTTGTTTATATTTTTATTTTCTTGGATCTAATATGAAAGTCTTTGACATAACAGACAACTTGCGTGATTTTCTAGTTAACCACAGTTAAAACATTTCTAAATATCAAAGGACAGATTTGAAAACATGCCAAAATAATACTTAAATGCTAATATACAGAAAACATTCTCAAAATGAGTCTTTTTAATTAAATATTGAAAGTATTGTACATGTATCCCTGCATAGTTATCTAAATTCCGTTTTATTGTGAACATTTCTACTGTTAAATTCATGGCGCTGAAAATCTCCCCCTTCAAACCCCAATCCCCCACTTTTGAAAAGGTTGGTAAGCATGCATTTGTTCGCTACTTTTCTTTAATTTCAAGAGAAGAAATATTTATATGCAATCTCATTAATGGGTCCACTAATTGTGCGTACTCGTCCATAATTAAATAAATTTTTCCCAATCAAAAATGACAAACTTACATTGTCATTAAAAATCATGAAAGGTATACGTCGATCGTCTAAACCTGCTTCAAAAAGCGTGCCGATATATTTAATGCATCTATAATTGCCAATTATCATATGTACAGCCTTTAATGTATCAATATCGCTTCAAAACAATAAAACAAGTGTGAAATACACAAGCTGTCAAAATGATAAAAACGGGTGTCGTAAAGATGTCGTAAAGTGGTCACTGGTTCCCGACATTGAATCAAATGGCAGTGCATTATCTTAGATTAACGGAACCAGTCACTGTATGTCGTAAACTGATACCCAAAACAGGTAAATGTTGATGATAAACCCTTTCGCCACTTACATTCGCCACTCATGAAATAGCTTCGCCACTTTAAAATAATCATCGCATTTGGCGAAAGTGGCGAACGACAGCGCAGGCCCTGACCGTTACATTATCTATAGGTAATACCTATTTACTAAAAAACTGTAAGATGATTGTTAACAAAAATTAAAAAGCATACTTTGGCCATATAAAATGTAAACAAAAATGAAAAGGCATACTTTGGCCATACAAAATTATTTATAATTAGTAATTGACTACACGATAATAATGTTAATGTCATGTTTTTTGCATGATCACAAAAAGTTCGGAATTCGTATTGCTGTCATCTATCATAATCATTACGAACAAATGAATCCGCTGTGGTCGAGTGGTTAGCGTCGGGGATTTTGAAATCCGGTGTCCCGGATTCGATCCCCAGTCGCGGCATTACGGTCATGGTGGAGTGCCCTTGGGCAAGGCACATTTTCTAGCCTAGTACTGGTTTGTTTACCCAGGGATCATGAATAATTAAATTTAATTGCGCGCTAAATTACCTTAGCTGTCGATGCGCCATAAAAACAATATACATTCATTACGAACAAAAAATGATAAAGAAAAGAAAATCAAGGAATACATTTTATACTTAAAGAGGTTTAAACATGAGGGCGAAGATGATCCTTAATCAATCACCTGCATTATGATTAAGCATATATCAGCCCTTTTCTGATGCCATCTGGCGACTACCTTTTTCAACCAGTCAATATGAGTTTATGACTGGAACAAATTATGTAAGGGGACATATTTCTGCTAAACCCTTTCGCTAATAGAGTCAATCCAGGGGCTGTGAGTTGGAATCCCTGTTCGGCCAAATTTCTTTCCGAGGATTGACAAAAGTCAATGCGTCATTCGTCTTCCACCAATGGGCTAAGTCTATGTGGAAAAGCAGCCAGTTGATTGTTGTGTGGAGTACTGGTGTGAGAAAACCAGGAAATGCATGTGGTCGCCGTGATATAACTGAGAAATTGTTAAAAACGGCGTTAAACCCCAATCAATCAATCAATCCCAAATAGAGACGGTTTCATACGCCTTTGCAATAGACGACCTAGGAAAAGATTGTCGCCAAAGGAACAATTGCTTATTATGAAAAAGTTATCCTTTTGCCACAATGTATATGATATATAATTATGCTTTCATTTATAGATATTTTATCTCGTTACAGGTAGATTTACAATTTTATTTTTATTTGTTTAAGTTTGTTTATCTATATTGACCAAGGATGGGCCTGTATGATTTTTTGCATATTGGGATCAAGATTTACCTATGCATACACAGTCTGATACATTTTATAACGACCTTGTGTGAGTGAATCTGTAGCTCATGTATAGGAATTTGGTGTAGTTAGTGTTGATACCACTTTTTTGTTGGAAACGTCGCTTCATTAATTTTAATATAACATAATCATTCTTTGGCTACGGTACAGTGAAATTCATGACACAGCATTTTTATGACCTAAAATGTCAATTTAAAATTTAAAAAAAATATATTAACTACGCCGGTAGGCAACAATAATTTTCAATTTGTGTTTTACCTCTGACAGACAGCTTTTTATACATACCCAAAATGGTGATTCCCATGATTTAAGCCAGTTTCATTTCAGAAAGTTTCATGGGATATGAAAAAGATAATATGCTCACACATGTATGATCGAATGAACATATGAACGAAAAAACCCATTTAAGGTTTTTTTTCGTATTAACTTTTGTAATTCGTACATCATTCTATGTGATCTACAGTTAGCCCCTTGCTTGCAGCACTTTCTGTGATTTGAATATTATAAGTTATTTACGAGTCCTACCGTCCTAAGCAAATGAACTAAAAATCATCATCTGGTTAAGCATGGATATATTCAACTTTAAAATATAACCAAGATTCTAAAACCATGAAATAATGATGACACGTACAAACAATAATCGACTTGCTCTTCATAAAGTACTTCCAATGAGATCATTCCATAATTCACAAAACTACATTTGTGACAAATCAAACTATCCTTTCCTATCATTTCTGTCGTTATCCTTTTGGGTATTTATTTAGCATTTACGTTACGATAACACGTCACATTATAGAAATTTGAATTTGTAACATCGGTTAGTCAGTAAAACCTTATCAGTTTTTATTTTTGAACTCATTTTAAAAATAGACAACCATTGAAATTAAACGCACATTATCACATATCAGTTTAGGTGTTTTCATTTCTTTATTGAGTACGTTTTATCATATTTAATTATTTCCTCTGTAAATTTTGTTTTTATTTTGCTATTTACTTTTTATCCAATCAAAATGTAAGAATATTGTGACTGCATGCAACACAAAATCCTCTCTGGACACAATTTTTGGATACATATTGGTTTAGCAAATTTCAAACACATTACCTATAATAAGATTTTTTAGAGTCCTACAGTCCGAAGCAAATAAACTAAAAATCATCTGGTTTTAAAAGCATATATATTCACTTTGAAATATGGCCAAGATTTTAAATCCATGGTGAAATAATAATTAAAGCACTGATAGTTACAAAGATGATAACAGTCTTTTTAGCTCACCTAAGCACGAAGTGCAAGGTGAGCTTTTGTGATCACTCACCGTCCGGCGTCCATCGTCATCGTCGTTGGTGTCTGTTAACAATTTCTTCAAATGTCTTCTCCTACTAAACCAATTGACAGATTTCAAAGTAACTTCACAGGAATGGTCCTTAGGTGGTTCTCTTTCAAAGTTGTTCAAAGAATTTAATTCCATGTAGAACTTTGTATAGAGTATAAAACTTTGAAAACTATTGAAGTTCTTAATCAGGTGAGCGATATAGGGCCATCATGGCCCTCTCGTTTTTAGTTTCCTTCATTTTGTTACTGTTATGTATAATACTGTTATGTATAACCAATCACTACCTCCATAAGAGGGGGAAGTCAAGGAGATCAGGGTTTGATCCTCTATTGGATACAATATGGTCAAAAATTATCCTTCGGTGGCCCTCTACAAAACCTGTTCAAGCCATACTGATTGGTTGTAAAACATGGCAGCCAGGCGGCATCAGAAAAGGGGCAAAATGACACCATTTTAAAAATTCATTCTAATGAAAGTGCCTGTCTGATTTCAAGATAATTTCATAGAAATCTTGCTTTAGTGACCCTCTCTTCTTAATGTGTTCAAGTCATATTGATTGGTTGCGAAATCATAGCAACATGGTATCATCACAAAAGGGGTGAAATCATAGGAGCCAGGCGCTATTAAAAGATATATATAGACTAACTATAACTCTAACTTCTTTGACCAATGTTTGCATTTTGGTCTGATGCAAAATAAAAAACAATGATCTTATAATGCGCTTTAGATGTGCCAGTATCTTCAGCATGTAGTTAACCCTTTCCTTCATATAGACGCTTTCTGACGCCTCTGCAGCAGACGGCTTTTTGAAAACATAGTGACAAAAGAAGAAATTGCACAAAACGTGCAATTTCTCCTTTTGCCACAATGTTTTCCACTTTTTGTCATAGGTTATCCTTTCAATTATGGAGATTTTCTATTTTTTGACAAAATACGTTCAAAGTCGTCTGCTGCAGATTTGTTGTATGAGGGAAAGGGTTAAATATCTACACTAAACACTGGTAAACTTTATAATTCCATTCTTATTAAAGTTCTGGTCTGATTTCAAGACATAATTTGTTCTGTTGAAAGAGATGGCCGCTAGGAGTCATCAGGGTAATTTCCCCTGTAAATGAACTTTTAACTTCAAACAACACCTCCACCTATACCATTGGACGTCTATCAGCCAAACTTCCCAGAAATGATCTTTTGGTGGTTGGTCCTCTTTTCAAATTATTCAGAGATAAAATGCCTTACTACAAATGGCCTTTTCTGAAAAGCTTTTGCATTTTATTTATTTACAGTGTCCACCCCTAACATTTCCCCCAATATTAGCTGTTAAATATTTGTCACTATACTTTTAGATCGATTGCCCTCTTTTTGCAAATAATATAATATTAATTAAAGAAAATGATAAAGGTTTTATAAACACAGAATTTATTTTGTGATATGTGTTTGAGTACATGTTTGTTTGATACCAAGTTTTGTGAACTTCAATTAGGTGGTTAAAAAGTAAGAACATTTAGGAAGTGTTATACTTTTTTTTGCATTTTTTTGGTAGATGCTTTAAAATTTATTTCAACATAATACCATTCAAGTTTTTGTTCAACAGACAAACTGAAATTTTATGTATCTTTAAACCTTTCCCTCATACGACAATTCTGCAGCAGATGACTGAACATGTTTTGTCAAAAATGGAAAATCTCTATAATTGAAAGGATAACCTATGACTAAAAGTGGAAAACATTGTGGCAAAAGGAGAAATTGCTCATTTTGAGCAATTTCTTCTTTTGTCACTGTGTTTTCAAAAAGCTGTCTGCTGCAGAGGCATCAGAAAGCGTCTATATGAGGGAAAGGGTTAAATTTTATATTAACCAGTTGTAGTTAAAAACGTTGTTGCAAATTATTGATTGTCAAGAAGTCTATATTATTATTTAGATGCAGCATTTGTTGGCAAAGTTATTACACTATTATATATATTATATGCTATAAATCATTTAGGGAGCATCAATAAATTGTTGTGTTTGCTCAAACATTTCTTCATTTATTCAGTCCAAAGTACAGAATGAAATATTTGAGTTTCTTTGGCGTAACAGTTATTTAGAAAATATTACTAAACCATTTCCCACATATAGACACTTTCTGACACCTCAGTAGCAGACGACATTTGAAAACATTGTGACAAAAGAAGAAATTCCTCAAAACAAAATATTTCTCTTTTTACCCCAATGTTTTCAACTATTTTCAGTAATTATACCTACATCTATAGAGCTTTTCAGTGTGTTTGCGTATATACTTTCAAAGTCATCTGCTGCAAATTTTTTGTATGTGGGAAAGGGTTAAATAACTTCAAAAAGCTAGTGTTTCATATTTTAACATGGAAGAACTTCAATTAAGTTAGTGTTTTATATTTTCACAGCAAAAGGCTTATGGAAGAACTTTTATATGTTAGAGTTTCATATTTTAACAGTAAAAGGCTTATGGAAGATCTTCAATAAGTTAGTGTTTCCTATTTTAACAGCAAAAGGCTTATGGAAAAGACCTTGTAGAGCAAGTCTGCAGAACAATCGGCTTACGAGAAACATGGTACTTCGGACTTCAGTATGTGGATTCAAAAGAATATGTAGCCTGGTTAAAATTTGATAAAAGGGTAAGTTCATGTCTTGTCCACCTCAGTTGTGGGAGGTCTTATGTTCGATTCCCAGTCGAGTCATATCAAACACTTTAAAAATAGTAGTTTTGACTGTCCTCCTTGGCGCTCAGGGTTGCTTGGTAAGCATAACGACTGACTGGCTGGTGTTAGGATAAATGGACCAGTAGTACTTGTAACTTACCAAGGAAATGTCATGATTTAACTGAAATATTGTTGAAAGCGTTTAAAACACTTAACAAACATTCATGTCTTGTCAGTTTCTTTTCCTACCATAATCATTGGACTAGATTGATTGATTGATTGGGGTTTAATGCCGTTTCAACAATTTTTCAGTCATATCATGGCGACCAGTTCATCTATTCATGCGTTTCCTGGTTTTCCCACACCAGTACACCACCCAATATACTTTCCAAGCAACTGGCTACTTTTCCACATAGACTGTTAAACAGCCCATTGGGGAAAGACGAAGGACGCAGGTCACAGTGACTTTTGTCAAACGTCGGAAAGAATGTTGGCCAAGCTGGGATTCCAACTCACAACCCCTGGATTGACAGCCCGCGTAGCTACCGACTGAGCTACCGGGGCTAGACTTGATAAGGAGGAGTAAATTGTTTTTTCGCATTTAAATCTTGTTTATAAATTAAGCAAATTTGATGTACCGGAAGTGAATACTCAAAAGAATCTTCTCAGTGAGAGGATTCTTTTGAGTGCCCGCAGCATATCTGTCAAAGAAAGATTTCGGAATGTGAAATACGCACCTTATATATATATATACCTCTGTTTGATGTTGTTTAGGGACAAATATTAAAGTATACCAGGAAATAAAAAAAATGCTATTGTGTTTATTTATCAAATAAATCAAGCTAGATCTTAGCATTTTTCTATTTGAGACCCTCCTGATTAATTGAATCTGTTTTGTTTTACAATTTTTATGTATTTGTTGATACAGAAGTCATCTGTTTGAGGGAAATGTGTTCAATTAACTATTGTACACTATATGAGTCTCATTACAGGAAAAGATTCTAACATGCAAACATTTGCAGTCAGTGTAGATTCAGATCAGCATGTGCAGTCTGATCTGAATCTTTCCTGTAATCTATCAAGTCAATGGACATTCCAATTTGTTTTTGAAAGAAGACTTTAGAAATTTGTTAGCTGAAGCCGGATCCTTTTACTGATTTTCTTCACTAAATTAGTAAATTATTATGTCTCCCCCATTACATGGGGGTGACATATTGTTTTTGCCCGTTCCGTCCGTCCTTCCGTCCTTCCATCTGTCACACTTGTTTCCGCTCAATAACTGAAGAACGCTTGGGCGTAGGAACTTCTTACTTGGTATGCAGGTTGGTCATGACCAGTAGCTGACCCCTATTGATTTTGATAGCAGAAGGTCAAAGGTCAAGGTCATGGTGACCTTGTGAGGTAAAAAATGGTTTCCGCTCAATAACTGAAGAACACTTTGGCTGAGGAACTCCATACTTGGTATGCAGGTTGGCCATGCCTAGTAGAAGACCCCTATTGATTCATACTTGATGTGCAGGTTGGTCACCACCAGCAAATGACCCCTATTAATTTTAAGGTCACTAGGTCAAAGGTCAAGGTCACATCCGTCACACTTGTTTCCGCTCAATAACTGAAGAACGCTTGGGCATAGGATCTTCATACTTTGTATGCAGGTTGGTCATGACCAGTAGATGACTCCTATTGATATTGATGTCAGAAGGTCAAAGGTCAAGGTCATGGTGACCTTGTGAGGTAACAAATGGTTTCCGCTCAATAACTGAAGAACGCTTGGGCAGAGGAACTCCATACTTGGTATGCAGGTTGGCCATGCCCAGTAGAAGACCCTATTAATTTTGAGGTCAAAGTCAAGGTCACAGTGACCTTGAGCTGAAAGGTCACAGTGACAATGAGCTGAAACATTGTTTTTGCTTAATAACTATAGAATGCTTTGGCCATGGAAGTTAATACTTGGTGTGAAGGTTGGTTACCACCAGTAGATAACCCCTATTGATTTTGAGGTCACTAGCTTAAAGGTCAAGGTCATGGTAACCTTCAGCTGAAAAATGGTTTCCTCTCAATAACTAAAGAATGCTTATGTTGAGGAACTTCATACCTGGTGTGCAGGTTGGTCCTAACCAGTAAATGACCTTTATTGAATTTGTTTGATTTTGAGGTCACAAGGTCAAATGTCGAAGGTCACGGTAAGCTTCAGCTGAAAAATGTGTTTTACTCAATAACTCAAGAACGCTTATACCCAGGAACTTCCTACTTGGTGTACTTGTTTGGTCCTAACCTGAAGATGACCCCTATTGATTTTGATGTCAGTAGGTCAAAGGTCAAGGTCGCAGTGACCTTTGGCTGAAAAATGGTTTCCGCTCAATAACTGAAGATTACTTGGGCCCAGGAACTTCATACTTGGTGTGCAGGTTGGTAACCAGCAGCAAATGACCCCTATTGATTTTGAGGTCACTAGGTCAAAGACCAAGGACATTGTAACCCTCAGCTGAAAAATGGTTTCCGCTCAATAACTGAGGATTGTCACTGTTGCTTCATCTCCAGTCCAAAACTAAAAAAATCATCTCAATCATTTCCTTTCCTCCCCTACGACCACACAAATGGGGAGACAAGCGCTTTTTCAAAAAAGCAATCTCTAGTTATGCTTGTTTTACAGGTTTTGGATCAGGATATTCCCAAAGAGTCCCCAGTTACCTTTTTGTTTCTTGCCAAGTTTTACCCAGAAGACATCTCCGAGGAATTGATACAGGAAATAACCCAGCATTTATTCTTTCTACAAGTCAAACAATCCATATTAAACATGGACATTTACTGTCCGCCGGAGGCCTCAGTGCTCCTGGCTTCTTATGCAGTTCAAGCCAAGGTAAGTTAGAGTTTAAACCTTCCCCATGTAGAACAAATTTGCAGCTGACCACTTTTAAAAACATCTTGGGAAAAATTATAAAAAAATCTCTTAAAATGAAATTATAATTATAGAAAAAGAATAAAAACACTGCCAACCAGAGGCCTTGGTGCAGCGTTACCCACATAAAATAATTGCCATAGACCACTTTGATAACATCTTAGCCAAGACATGGACAATCTCGAAAAATGAATTCTCTCCTTTTGTCACCATGTTTTAAATAGTCTGCTGCAGGCATATGTGTGTGTCTTAATGCTTATGCTCCAGTATAAAAAGCATTACTAATTATGATCAATAACTCTTTTTCACAATATTGTTTCAAATGTTGTCTGCTAAAGAGTCATTTTCTAATAAAAAAGTACCCACATCCAGTAAAGGGTTGAAACAGGGAAACTGTTCATCCTTTCCCACAGACGACTTTAAAAACAGTCAGGAACAAAAATATACAAAGCTATGATGTCACTTTTTCCCAAAATATTTTCAAAAAGTTTTCTTCTCTATCCTGTAAAGGGTTTAAACAGGGATCCACATACTACATGAAGGCAAAAAGAATCAACATATAAATTAATGAAACTATAATTATTAAATAAAGTTGAAAACATTGTGACAAAAGGAGAAATTTAGAGCAATTTTATCTTTTGCCACAATGTTTTCAAACAGTGTCAATACAGTAGAAAGTGTTGTTTAGAACATCTGTTAACCCTTTCCCACATACAACAACTCTGCAGCAGATGACTTTGAAAACATATTGGCAAACAAAAGGGGAAATTGCTCATCATGAATTGTCTGCTGCAAATGCGTCAGAATGCGTCTGCAATTGGGAAAGGGTTAAGAGATTGATGTATATTTCAGTTTGGTGACTATGATGAAATGACTTATAAGCCAGGCATGCTGGCCAGTGAGGACCTTTTACCACAGAGGGTGATAGATCAGTATCAGATGACCCCAGAAATGTGGGAGGATAGAATTAAAACTTGGTATGCCGATCAAAAAGGAATGACAAGGTATCTGTTGTTAGTTTACATATTCACAAATGAAACTAATTTGCACTCTTAATCTTAATTTACAAAGCAACAACATTTAGGAACATAATTGCCTGTTATGATTTGTAGGGAATATAAATGGCATCAGGAATGTAGATAAGAGGGATAAGCAACTTCACCTGCACACCTTTTATCTGGTTAAAATATCACATGGAGAAACAAAATTGTCCAAATTTTTACATTTTGTAGCATATAAAACTTTGAAGTCATACATGGCACATAAACAAAACAAACATATTCTGAAAGCTTAAACAATTCAACTAAAGTAACTTACATTGAACAACTGGAATTTCTTTGTGATTTGAATAATGACTGGTTTAAAAGACACTGGTATCGTACCTGATGGCATTAAGCATTTATACATAGTGGATACTTATTATGTCATGAAACTATAGGTAACAACTATAGTTTTAAAACATCCATTTGCCACAATGTTTAATAGGCCTATTGGGAGTGTTAAATTTTCAAACATGATCTTCATTTTCTAATCTGTATGTATTGTTGTGGATGTTAAACTTTCTTACTCGAATATATTTCTAGAGATGAGGCAGAGATGGAATATTTAAAGTTGGCTCAAGATCTCGAAATGTATGGTATTAATTACTTTCAAATCAAAGTAAGTTTTGTTGGACATAGGGAATATTAATATTAATAATCCATGGATTTCAATGCATTTTTACAATTTATAGAAGTGCTTTGTTCTAAAGTGGAGTATCGGTTATAACAGGAGAAGTTAATCCTTTCCCACATACAACAAAGTTGCAGCAGACGACTTTGAAGACAATTAGTAAACAATATGGAAAATCTCTATAAATGAAGGTGTAATAATTATTACTGAAAATAGTTGAAAACATTGTGGCAAAAGGAGGAATGCAGATGCTCCAAAATGCATATATAGGTGGGAAAGGTTTAATAATATTGTCTGTCTCAAAATTATAATTTCAGTTATCAATATTTAATCTGGATGTTTTTTTGTTGCTTTGATTTTGAAATTTCAAAAATTCTACATACACAGCAATGTGGATTTTTTTTAACTTATAAAAATGATGTGCATATAAATGACAAGTAACAGAAAATATTGAAGCTAAATTATTCTGAGCACATTTTCATAGGTCATTGGCTGCAAACGCATTATAAGTAATGTGCATCAAGGAAAGGACTTGATTGCATAATTTACCTGTCAGTTTTAACTACTAACCTTTGAAATTATCTTTTTCTTTGCATTAGTAACCCTTTCCCACATACAACAAATCTGCAGCAGACGCCTTCAATAATATCTGGACAAAAATATGGAAAACCTCTGTAAATGAAAATATTATTACTTAATCACATTTAAAACATTGTGACAAAAGGATAAATAGCATCTTTTGAGCAATTTCTTCTTTTGTTAGTGTTTTCTAAAGTCATCTGCTGTAGAGGCATAATAAAGTGTGTGTATCAGGGAAAGGGTTAAACCAACCACTGAATAAACTTGAAGTGACTGGCTTTTTGGCTCACCTCTGCATGAAGTGTGGGCGAGTTTTTGTGATCACTCGACGACAGTCATCCGTTCACAATTTGCTGCAAACATCAAAACCAATGAACAAATTCAACATCATTTCACAGGATTGTTTCTTATAGTATTAGGTGGACATGTTTCAAAGCTGTTCAAAGAATATAATTCCATGTAGAAACATGGCCGCTAGGAGGCAGAGCTTTTTTATGTCTCCTCCCTCCGGAGGAGACATATTGCTTTTGCCTGCGCCGTCTGTCTGTCTGTCTGTCCGTCCGTCTGTCTGTCCGTCTGTCTGTCTGTCAGGGCGTCCACATTTCTTGTCCGGCCTTTATCTCACAACCCCTTGGCCACATTTCTATGAAACTTCACAGGAGTCATTGGTACAACGTCTAGTTGCGCATATTACGAGGGCGTTTAATTTGACCTACTTTTGGATGAGTTATTGCCCTTTCTTAAAATTGCCATTTCATTCTTGTCCGGCCTTCATCTCACAACCCCTTTGCCACATTTCTATGAAACTTCACAGGAGTCATCGGTACAACGTCTAGTTGTGCATATTACGAGGGCGTTTAATTTGACCTACTTTTGGATGAGTTATTGCCCTTTTTTTAAAATTGCCATTTCATTCTTGTCCAGGGCGTCCACATTTCTTGTCCGGCCTTTATCTCACAACCCCTTGGCCACATTTCTATGAAACTTCACAGGAGTCATCGGTACAACGTCTAGTTGCGCATATTACTAGGGCGTTTAATTTGACCTACTTTTGGATGAGTTATTGCCCTTTCTTAAAATTGCCATTTCATTCTTGTCCGGCCTTCATCTCACAACCCCTTTGCCACATTTCTATGAAACTTCACAGGAGTCATCGGTACAACGTCTAGTTGTGCATATTACGAGGGCGTTTAATTTGACCTACTTTTGGATGAGTTATTGCCCTTTTTTTAAAATTGCCATTTCATTCTTGTCCAGGGCGTCCACATTTCTTGTCCGGCCTTTATCTCACAACCCCTTGGCCACATTTCTATGAAACTTCACAGGAGTCATCGGTACAACGTCTAGTTGCGCATATTACTAGGGCGTTTAATTTGACCTACTTTTGGATGAGTTATTGCCCTTTCTTAAAATTGCCATTTCATTCTTGTCCGGCCTTCATCTCACAACCCCTTTGCCACATTTCTATGAAACTTCACAGGAGTCATCGGTACAACGTCTAGTTGTGCATATTACGAGGGCGTTTAATTTGACCTACTTTTGGATGAGTTATTGCCCTTTTTTTAAAATTGCCATTTCATTCTTGTCTGGTCTTCATCTCACAACCCCTTTGCCACATTTCTATGAAACTTCACAGGAGTCATCGGTACAACGTCTAGCTGCGCATATTACGAGGGCGTTTAATTTGACCTACTTTTGGATGAGTTATTGCCCTTTTTTTAAAATTGCCATTTCATTCTTGTCCGGCCTTCATCTCACAACCCCTTTGCCACATTTCTATGAAACTTCACAGGAGTCATCGGTACAACGTCTAGTTGCGCATATTACTAGGGCGTTTAATTTGACCTAATTTTGGTTGAGTTATTGCCCTTTTTTTAAAATTGCCATTTCTTTCTTGTCCGGCCTTCATCTCACAACCTCTTTGCCACATTTCTATGAAACTTCACAGGAGTCATCGGTACAATGTCTTGTTGCGCATATTACGAGGGTGTTTAATTTGACCTACTTTTGGATGAGTTATTGCCCTTTTTTAAAATAAATCACTAACTGACAAAATACAGTCAGCCAGACAAATACCCCTTGGGGGAGACATATGTTTTTCCCAAAAACAACCTCTAGTTTTTTTTTATATGTGTATGGTAAATCTTCTTGGCTAAAAGAGCTGGTCTGATTTGAAAAGAAGTTGACACAAATGTTCCTTGTGTGACTCTCTTCCAAGATTGTTGAAATTATTCTGATCTGTTAAAAAAACATGGCCCTAAGGGTGTGGAGCTTGTTTGCCTGATATGTTTATATAACAATTTTTTTTTTAAAACTTGTACAAGGACTGACTAGATTTGAAAATAATTTGGCAAGAATGTTTCTTAAATGACCCTCTACTAAGATTGTTTAAATTATTCCAATCTGTTGAAAAACATGGACACCAAGGGGAGATGCTTTTTTTCCTTATATATATATATATATGTATATAGAGAGAAAACTTTATCTTGACCAAAAGTATAAACCCTATCTTGAAATTATTTGGCTCTGAGGTTCCTTGGTTGACCGACCCTCTAACAAGTTTGTTAAAATTATTCTGATCAATTGAAAAACATGTCTGCCAGGGGGGCTTGTTTTCCTTATATGTATAAATTATTAAACTTTAAAATACTTCTGGTCCTAAGGTATATTTGAAAATGATTTGAGACAAATTGTACCTGGGTGACCCTCTACCAGAAATGTTAAAATTATTCTGATCCATTTAAAACCATGGCCACCAAGGTGCAGCCTATATGTATAGAGTTAGAATATTTTAAACTATTTAAATTCTGTTAAATCAGGTTAGCGATATAGGACCATCATGGTAATCCTGTTTATTTTTCAGAATAAGAAAAATACAGATCTCTGGCTTGGTGTAGATGCACTTGGATTAAATATTTATGAAGACGAAAATAAACTAGCGCCAAGAGTGAATTTCCCATGGAATGAAATCAAAAACATCTCATTTAAAGATAAAAAAGTAAGATTGACAAGATTTTATCCCATTCCAACATACAGCCACTTTTGATGTATCTTCAGCAGATTATATTTGAAAAAGTTCTTTACAATAATGATACAATTTTATTAAACCTTTCCCACATACAACACATCTGCATCAGATGACTTTGAAAATATGGAAAACATGTTTATATAAAAGTTTCTTTTTAGAATAGAGTTGAAACATTGTATAGAAAGGAGAAACTGCTCATATGAGCTTTCAAAAGTTGCCTGCTACAGATGCATCAGAAAGCGTATTTATGTGGGAAAGGGCTAAGCGATTCTGTACTTTTGCTTAGCAGTTTTCCAAGACATCTACAGACTACTGCAGTTTTGTTTTATGATGGAAAGGGTTAACCCTTTCCCACATATAGATGCTTTCTGACACCTCTGCAGAAGATGACTTTTGAAAACACTGACAAATGGAGCAATTTCTCCTTTAGCCACAGTGTTTTCAACTTTATTTAATTATGATACTTATACAGATTTTTCACAATTTGGCAAATATGTTTGAAAAGTCATCTGCTGCAGATTTTTTGTATGTAGGAAAGGGTTAATGATTACAGATGTAAACCAAATATCTGCCTGTGCATCCATGCGATGGGATATAAATAGAAACTGTTCTGTGCATCCATGCAATGAGATCCAAAAAGAAACAGTTCTGTGCATCCATGTGATGGGATCCAAATAGAAACAGTTCTGTGCATCCATGTGATGGGATCCAAATAGAACCAATTCTGTAAATCCATGTGATGGGATCCAAATAGAAACAGTTCTGTGCATCTATGCGATGGGATCCAAATATAAACAGTTCTGTGCATCCATACAATGGGATCCAAATAGAACCAATTCTGTAAATCCATGTGATGGGATCCAAATAGAAACAGTTTTGTGCATACATGCGATGGGATCCAAATAGAAACAGTTCTGTGCATCCATGCGGCAGGATCCAAATAGAACCAGTTCTGTGCATCCATGAGATGGGATCCAAATAGAAACAGTTCTGTGCATCCATGCGACAGGATCCAAATAGAAACAGTTCTGTGCATCCATGAGATCGGATCCAAATAGAAACAGTTCTGTGCATCCATGCAACAGGATCCAAATAGAACAAGTTCTGTGCATCAATGTGACAGGATCCAAATAGAAGTAGTTCTGTGCATCCATGGGACAGGATCCAAATAGAAACAATTATCAGAATGCTCTTGAAACCATCTATTACTTATTGTCAAAGAACGCAGAGCCAGATTAGACAGCACGGATGCAAAAAGCCTTCAAGTTGGTTTTCGTAAAGCATCTCTTAATTTTTCATCATTTTATTAATACTTTAGCAAATGAAATTACTGAAATCTGATTTTAAGTTAGCTCTGTATGAAATGACTTTCAATTTTCAATGTTTTAAAATATCATATAAAGTACATGGATAGTATGTTAAGTTTTTTCTCTTCATCTCTTAAGCACATTGCAACCATACTATGAATCATGCTTACATTTATTTTTCTTTCATTATTGCAGTTTTTGATCAAACCAATAGAGAAGAAATCTCCTGATTTTGTTTTTTATGCTTATAAAATAAAGATTAACAAATTGGTAAGTCCTCCTTTTTATCTCAATATTTGTTTGCTATCAGAGTGTTTATCAAATTATTTGGTTAACAATACCTTTGTTTATGTCCAATTCTGTTTTTGTGATAGAAGCTGGCAGAACAGTTTGAACAAAAAATGGAAACAATGTAGAATACACTGGCACTCCTCTATAATACTGTACTTGGGAGCCATGACCTTGCACAGCGATATATACGGGGTTAAATTGATAACGCTGTTCCAAAAATCCGCCGAGTCAAAGGAGAAATTGCTCGTTTTGAGCAATTTCTTCTTTTGTCGCCATGTTTTCAAAAAGCTTTTCTTCTGCAGAGGCGTCAGAAAGCGTCTATTTGAGGGAAAGGGTTAAGTTTGTTTCTCTCAGAGCATAGCACATGTCATCGCATAGTCTTTCTACTTTCCCTACAGGGTTGAAAACTTTATGCTTTTTTGTTGAAGATTGTTGTGTTCAACTTTCAATGTTGGTTTCCTGTCAGATATTGGAGTTATGTGTTGGGAACCATGAACTGTTTATCAAAAGAAGACGACCAGACTCCATGGAAATGCAACAGATGAGAGCTCAGGCCAGGGAAGAAATACACAGAAAACAGGTACTTAACCCTTTCTCTCGTACAACAAATCTGCAGCAGACAACTTTGAATACAATAAGGCAAAAACAAATGTGAAAGATCTCTATAAATAAATAGAAAGTATAATTACTGATTAAAGCTGAAAACATTGTGACAAAAGGAGAAATTGCAAATCCTGAAAATTCTTTTCCTCAGAATAGGCTTGTCAGATTCAAACATAATTTGGTAGAAATGGTTCTTGGGTGACCTTTTACAAAAATGTTTAAACTAAATCAATTGGCAGCTTCAGCTTTGGGGCAAAATGACAAATTTCAAATTTCCTTTCTTATAAAAGTACATGTCTAGATTCAAGGTAACAGGGTAAAACTGTTCTTCAGTGACCCTCTACACATTTGTTTTCAAGCTTTATTGATTGGTTGAAAGATATAGCAACCAGGTGCTTTCAGAAAAGAGGCAAAATTAAATTTTAGCTTCAAATGACATCTCCCCCTTGACCAATTTCAACAAACTTTGCATGAATGTTTCTTTAGTAATTCTCTTTCAAATTAGTTCAAAGATATAAATTCTATATAGAACTTTGGTTTCTGCGGCATCGGAAAGGGAGAAAATTGCCTAAACTTTAAAAAAAAAGTTCTCGTTTGAATTGCTTGTCTGTATCCTAGATAATTTTGTTTAAATGATCCATGAGTGACTCTCTACAAAAATTGTCCAAAGTCATATTAAACTAATAGTCAAAATGAATTTTAAGCAATTTCTCGTTTTCCAACACTGTTTAAAACAAATCACCTGCAAAGAGTTTGACAGTACATGTATGAAAAATAGAATATGTGATTTCTGTGTTATGTTACAGCTGGAAAGATCTCGATATACGAATGAGAAACAATTAAAAGAGGAAGCGATGAGGGAGAAAGAGAACATGGAGAGAAGGTTGTCAGTTTTAACAGAGGAAGTTAGAGTCACTCAGGAATCTCTTGTAGGTTTGCTCTTCATTAAACCGTTTCCCACATACAGATGAATTTTTAAGCATCTACAGCAGACGACTTTTGAAAAAAACTTTTTTTAAAGGGAGAAACTGCTATTTAAGAGAAATTTCTACTTTAACTAGATTGTTTTCAACACCATTCAATAATTAATCTTCAATTTAAAGATACATATTACAAATATTTGCCTAGATATTTTCAAAGCTGCATATGTATGTGGGAAAGGGTAAAGATCATTACATCATGTTCTAGTTTTAGACCCATGATATTACCTTCTTCAGATTGGACTCATCCACTCTGGATAAGGTTTAGTGGACATAAAAACCCTATGTTGTGGGTACTCAAAAGAATCGTCTTATTGAGACTATTCTTTTGAGTATCCACATCATAGGATTTGGTTGGATGATAAGAGATATTGGGGGAAAGAGCTGTATATCTGGACCTCTGAGAGATAGCTTCTCCATTATTTGTCCATCAGACTTTCACATACTGACAAGGCAACACATGTGTTCTTTTATACACTCCTTCCTCATCAAACAAATTCTAAACTTGGAAGCTGTAAAGTTCTCTTTAATGAATGACAATGTCCCTTCATGTATATTTAACTCTTACCCACATGCAACATATCGGCAGCAGATGACTTTGAATATAACTGTTCGAAAATGTGGAAAAGCTCTTTTTTATAAAATGTTAATTTTTAGAAAAGAGTTGAAAACATTGTACCAAAAGGATATATGACCCATTATGAGCAATTTCTCTAATTGCCTGAGTGTTCCAAAGTTGTCTGCTGCAGAGGCGTCAGAAAGTGTCTGTAAGTGGGGAAAGGGTTTTTATGCCCCCGGAATCACCGATTCGGTGGGCATCTAGTTTTTGGCCTGTCTGCACGTCTGTCTGCACGTCTGTCTGTCTGCACGAAAAAAACTTTAACCTTGACCACTCCTTTTGAACCATAACAGGTACGGCTACCATATTTCACATGTGTATTCCTTGTGACACGACCTTTCTGTCAGTACCAACATTTTTGACCTTGCGACCTTCACCTTTGACCTAGATGTTGCCATTCTCGAAAAAAACTTTAACCTTGACCACTACTTTTGAACCATAACAGGTACGGCTACCATATTTCACATGTGTATTCCTTGTGAGATGACCTTTCTGTCAGTACCAAAATGTTTGACCTTGCGACCTTGACCTTTGACCTAGATGTTGATATTCTCGAAAAAAACTTTAACCTTGACCACTACTTTTGAACCATAACAGGTACGGCTACCATATTTCACATGTGTATTCCTTGTGACATGACCTTTCTGTCAGTACCAAATGTTTTGACCTTGACCTTTGACCTAGATGTTGCCATTCTCGAAAAAATCTTTAACCTTGACCACTACTTTTGAACCATAACAAGTACAGCTACCATATTTCACATGTGTATTCCTTGTGACATGACCTTTCTGTCAGTACCAGCATTTTTTACCTTGCGACCTTGACCTTTGACCTAGATGTTGCCATTCTCGAAAAAAACTTTAACCTTGACCACTACTTTTGAACCATAACAGGTAAGGCTACTATATTTCACATGTGTATTCCTTGTGACATGACCTTTCTGTCAGTACCAAAATGTTTGACCTTGCGACCTTGACCTTTGACATAGATGTTGCCATTCTCGAAAAAAAATAAAAATCTTGACCACTACTTTTGAACCATAACAGGTAAGGCTACCATATTTCACATGTGTATTCCTTGTGACATGACCTTTCTGTCAGTACCAAAATGTTTGACCTTGCGACCTTGACCTTTGACATAGATGTTGCCATTCTCGAAAAAAACTTTAACCTTGACCACTTCTTTTGAACCATAACAGGTAAGGCTACCATATTTCACATGTGTATTCCTTGTGACATGACCTTTCTGTCAGTACCAACATTTTTGACCTTGCGACCTTGACCTTTGACCTAGATGTTGCCATTCGGGGGCATCAGTGTTTCACAAACACATCTTGTTCTTCTTGAATCTCTGTGTATTAACATCATCCTTGATATTTTTAAATCATGTTCTCCAATATTAAGGGAGAACTCCTGGCTAAGAATTTATAAATGATATGCAAACAATGCATACCATCATTACATTGCATGTATACACAGTTTGCAAATGCTATGATATGTACAGCTGGAAAATTGAATAATGTGCAAACTCATCTGTATCATAATGGGTAATGAATCATTTTGCCACAACGTTTTCAACTTTAATTATATATTCATTGATAGAGATTTTCCACAATTTTCGCTGAAATGTGTTCAAAATTGTTAACTTATAGATTTGTTGATGTGAGCAAGTGTTAACAGAACCATCGCCTATCTTTGATACTCTTAACACATTTTTACCATAAGGGAGTTAGAATATTGATTTGTATTGTTTAAACATTGGGATAATAAGAAATTATTCATTAATACTGATGTGAATCTGACATGATGTTTTAACTGCTTTGTAAACATCTAAAGGAAGAGATGTTAAATCTAGAAAGATGTAGGTGTTATTTAAACACAAGAGATAATTACATTATGTGGCATTTCTCCTTATTAAAAAGTGTTTTCAAACTCATCAAATGCCATCTATATTATAACAGGTTAAACAAGAATTTCATGTATTTTACTAGGCAAGATCTGAAGAAACGGCGGAGTTGTTGGCTGAGAAGGCGAGGGTAGCAGAGGAAGAGGCTTCCCTACTCACACAGAAAGCTCAGGAAAAGGAGTCAGAAATGCAGAGAATTAGACTTTCTGTCATGAAAGTAAGTTTAACCCTATCTTACATACAACAAATCGGTTGCAGCTGACTTAAAAACAAATATGCAAAAATCTGTAAAAAAATGAAAATATAATTGAATAGGGTTGAATTTTGTTGCCAAAGTAGCAAGTGCTCATGATAAGCAATTTCTCCTTTTGCCACACTGTTATTAAAATGCCTTTGCTGAAGATGTGTCAACAGACAAATGTATTTGAGAAATGGTTAATTGTGACAAGAATGCTATTAATTAAGGTTATCCAAAGACTACCTATTATTTGTATAAATGTTATTTATGATTACTACCTGTTAAATGTTTCCTGAAATCAGGCCATCCATAAGTAGGCATGGTATCAAAGGACTAGATACTTGTATGACTCGCCTTAGCCCTATGTTGTTGATGCTCAAAACAATTGTCTCTCTGAAACAATTCTTTTGAGTACCGACAGTATAGGTTTGAGAGTCAAATAAGGATTTTGCGATGTGAAATACATGTCTAATCTGGAGCTCTGATGGTATTGTCCAAAAAAAATTGTGTACAATATTTGACACATTGTAATGAATATCTACAATTATCATACCTATAATGGGAACTAGTGCATATGTCTGAGGTCCAGATGAGGAGGGGTATTCAGCTCTATTTCCCACAATTTCTTCCTTATTATTAAAGCAAACCCTATGTGTGGGTACTCAAAATAATCGTCTCACTGAGATGATTCTTTTGAGTGCCCACAACATAGGGTTAGATGGTCAAATAAAGATTTAGAACATGCAAAACGCCCCTTATCTAGAGCTCTGAAATTTATTATTATGTTATTATTTTTAGACTAATTTTCATGGCAGGAGTAATGACAATTTTTTTCACATTTATGAAACAAGATTTAGTCCGGATCACCTCTCCCACAGGGGTTACTTGAGGTTACTGGAGGCATACAAAACACTGAGTTAACTGAACTTTTCACCAAAATATCTCTCTTATTTCCTAACCAAATCATCTGTTGTGGGTTCTCCAAGAAATCATGTTACTGTGTACCCACCAACATTAGAACATAGAATACAGCCCTTTTATAGAGATTTTATTTAGTTTTGATTTTGTATCAAACAGGCTATTCTGTCCTTCAAACGTTCTCATTAACCCTTTCCCCTCATATAGAAGCTTTCTGACGTCTCTACAGCAAATGGCTTTTTATAAATGCGTCGACAAAAGAAGAAATTGCTCAAAACTAGCAATGTCTCCTTTTGTCACCATGTTTTCAACTCTATTAAATTATTGTACTTTCATTTAAAGGGAGTTACCAATTTTTTTGGTTATGTTTTCAAAGTCATCTGCTGCAGATTTTTGTATGTGAGAAAGGGTTAAAAGACTTAAAAGACTGAGATAAGAAGTAGTGAATAGATTTATGTTCCACAGAACCTGTCTTATAACTTATATCCTATATTGTCTGTGCTTAAAGAAGAATCGTCTTAGTGAGATGCTTCTTTTGAGTATTGTAAAATAAGGTTTTAAAAGTACAACCCTCATCTGCATCTCCGCTTATTGTTTTAACTATACACTACTTTGTATTCTAATTTGGAATGATTCCAGATAAGAATCTAAGTAAGCAGGCATTTGCTTCTTAACACCTAGATATTTACCAATTTAAACCCTATTTTGTTGTACCCAAAAGAATTGTCTCACTGAGACTATTCTTTTCAGTACCCACAACATAGGGTTTGGCAGAGAAATAAGGATCTTGGAGCATGAAATAGAACCTTTACCTAGGCTCTGATTCATTAAGTTTCTTTATTTTAACTACAGACAGAAGATGAGAGGAGAATGTATGAAATGAGAGCCAGGGATGCTGAATTAATTGCTACAAAATTGCTAGATGATTCAGAATTAAGGTACATGGAAATTATTTGATTTACAAAATAATTAAAAAATGGTAGCATTGGCTTCCCACCTTACTGCTCAGCGTTTCGGAGAAGGCATTTCAACTGATGAACTGGTTCGGGATATTTCGAGCAGTATGGGTAGTTGACAGAGGAAATGCTGGAATATAAATGGATGAAATATGGATGAAAGCAGCATAAAATACCATTGAAACCATTGAAATGAGCGAGAAAACCAACATTGTGGACTCTGCGTAAAGTATCACCTGGATCAGCCAAAGCATGCCGCACAGGTTTACCCGGATAGACACTTTTTGCCTCCTGTGGATTTTCTGTTTCAGGAATCATTACTCTATACCTCTATCCCCCTGAGACGGAATAATCATACTTTCATTCATAGAGATTTTCCATATTTTTGCCTCATTGTCTTCAGCTTGGTAGATCCCATCATATTCAAAACATGGCTATTTATAATTATATGATGAGGGATGTTACATACTGAACCACTGCCTTCATGCAATTTGACAAATTATCAGAAAGGGTTATTTATCCATTTAAGGGAATTAGAGAAAGTGGCTCCTTTGTCAAGGTGTCTGTTAAACAGAATTAAAATATTCAACAAAATGCCAAATTTTTTTATCAGAAGACTGACAGATGAAATCAGTTTGGTTGCTTGGTAGGTACACGGATGAGACAGTTTTAATCCTTTCCCGCTTACAACAAATTTGCAGCAGAGCAGACAACTTTGAAAACATCAAAAATATAAATATCGAATAGTGTTGGAAGGAGACTTTTCTCTTGATGACTCTATGTTTTCAAAAGTTGTTTGTTGTAGAGGCATCGAAATGGGTCTGTATGAGGGAAAGGGTCGACTGATTCTTTCAAGTGATATTAAACTGCTAGCGAATCTGACTGAAACAATCATAAATAAGCAATTTCTCCTTTAGCTACAACGTTTTGAACTTCATTTTCATTTTGAGAGAGTTTCCATAGTTTTGACAAATGTTTTTAAAGTTTTCGTTGCAAGGAAAACCTTTTCAATTCATTGTTTATTCAAAGGGCTCATGAATCAGAAATGTTGAAAGAAGAATTACAACAAGCAAGGATAGCAGAAAGAATGGCCAAAGACAAGTTAATGGACATTCACAGAGGATCAGCTGTTTACCCGGTATTTTTCAAACCCTTTACCTTATATCCTGATTGTTAGCAAAATATGGAAAATCTTTAGAAAATAAACATAAGTTATTAAACAGAGTATAAAATAGTGTGACAAAAGGAGAAATTGTTCCTCATGGTCAATTTTGCCACACTTTTTTCAAATATTGCCTGCATCAAAATACATTTATATTTGGGAAAGGGTTCATTCACAGAATAAACCCTTTACATATGTTTTTTTGGGAAGCCAAACATGGAATTGAGATTTTCTTCTATAGGAATCGGGAGAGAGCTTGGTCCTTATCAGGTCTGGTAAATGAATTTATTAATGGAAGTAATGGCTGCCTTCCTTGGCACCAAGGAAGTAAGGATAGAAATACCAGCAGTACTGGAAATTTAAGCAAATATTGTTTAAATAAATATAAAGTGTCATTTTAAATCTGATTACAATGCATTCCTCTTAAATACAAAACATTTATTAGCATAGAAAAAAAAAAGGCATTTTGGAATTGTAGATCAATATTACAATTGCAGCAGAAGACTGAAAACATGAAGGCTAAAAAATGGAAAATATCTAGAAGTTGTAGTTAACTTATGACTATATTTTCCAATTAGGCTAATTAATTATGAATTTATCAAATTGAATTGATATCTCAACTATTCCATTTGAATTGATGTTTCAGCTATTCCTGCAAATAAGTACTATTTAGCAATATATTAACTCTTTTCCACATAATTGAAAACAATTGCTTATGTTAACAATTTACCACCAATGTTTTCAAAAGTATAAACGGACTGCAAGAGGTAAGGGGTAATTGTACTCAACTGTATTTGTCTAATATAATTACAGGACATGTATACCATACCTAACCTGTCCTCTGATTTAGCCTCTCACCTTACACTAGACACAAACTTTGATGGACTGAATGAGACGTCTACAGAAGCTAGCTGTGATCTGATTGTCACTGGTGACATGGATCAGTTAAGTCAGGAGATGGAGAAAGAAAGGTCAGTCCACTACATCAAGTGAATAATCAGTCTGTCAATCGTTAAGATTGTTTGTCACTTAGAATTCATTGACTTAACCCTTTCCCACATAGAACAAATCAGCATCAAACGACTTTGAACATGTTTTGTCAAACAATGGAAAATCTCTATAATTGAATGGATAACCTATGACTTAAAGTGGAAAACATTGTTGCAAAAGAAGAAATTGCTCGTCTATATGAGGTAAAGGGTTAACTGATAGACCTTCAGACATTGTTAACTCTTTCCGAATGAAAATAAATCTACGACAGATGAATTTAAAAACATCAACGAAAAAGCAAGAAAAATATCTTAAATTGAAAAAGTAATTATTAAATAGATTTGAAAACATTAGAAAAAAACATTGAGGCAAAAGCGGAAATTGCTTTTTAATAAATAAAAGTCATCTGCTTTAGATGTGTCAAAATATGTCGGCAAGTGGGAAAGGGTAAATAAATATACGCAAAAATGTGATGAGAATAAAAAAAGTGGGAAAATATCTGAAGATGGCAGGAACTGCAGAAGATGATTTTTGAAAATTATGTGACAAAAGTAGAATTTTTGCTTTTACCACATTTTCAACTTGATTACAAATTGTTCTTTATTTATAGAGATTTTCCATATTTTTGCAAAAACAATTTCAAATTTGTCTGCTGCTGATTTGTGTCATGTGGGAAAGGATTAATAGTAGACTCAGAGTTCCAGATAAGGAGGGGTATTCAGCTCTTTTCCCACAATTCCCTCTTGTTATTAAAGCAAACCCTGTGTTGTGGGTACTCAAAAGAATTGTCTTGAGTACCCACAACATAGGGTTAGAGGGTCAAATAAGGATTTTAGAACATGCAAAACGCCCCTTATCTAGAGCTCTGGTAGACTTGAATAGAATAACAACACTATGTGCAAAGAATATCACTGTTTTGCTTGTGTTGCCTTTGGTCATTTTTCCCAATATCTTACATGTGACATGAAATTTGGAAACAATTTTTAATTTTTACTGAATTGAAAATGTACATTCAAACCTTAAACTTATGAAAGCTAATTTATTTGAGCCGCGCTCTACATTTGGAGTCTTAATGCATCTGCCTAAAGCGAAGACTTTGGCAAGCCTTCACCGTCTGTCTACATTTAATTTTGTACTAAATGCATATTTAGATATGTAGCACTATGAGTTTTATGCCAATTCACCGTTATATAATCCTGTGATGGAGACAATAAAACCCAAATCACTAGACAGGGCTAATTTTCATTTAGTTGGAGTCATTTTTAGCTCACCTTTGCTTGAAGTGCTCAAGGTGAGCTATTGTGATCACATTTTGTCTGTCGTCCTTGCGTCTACAGGCAACATTTTACATCCAATCTTCATTAAAGTTTATCGGAAAATACATCTCTCTCAAATCTTAGCCCAGCTCGAAGCATGGGTCATGTGAGGTCAAAAACTAGGTCATAAAGTCAAATTGAAAGAAAATCTTGTTATTACTCTGAGTCTTTATATTTAGCTCACCTTAGAATGAAGGGCTCATGGTGAGTTTTTGTGATCACCTTTTGTCCGTCGTCCGTCAACAATTTGCTTGCTAACACATTTGAGGCCACTATTATCAGCAAATATTCATGAAACTTTTTCGGTCAAAACAGGGTTACAAGGCTAAATTGAAGGGAAATCTTGTTAACACTAGTGTTTGCTTACCTGACCACAACATTTGTTGTTGTCATTGACTATGTGGTTGACTTAACTCTAGGCTTAGTTCAAATTCAGGACATATCCGGTCATAAACTAGGTAACTGGGCCAAATTGATGGAAAATCTTGTAAACACTCATATTTTGCTTCAGTAGCTTTAAACTTTGTTAGAATGTTTTCTTGATTATGTCTAGGCCAAGTTCTAATATGGGTCATTTTGGGTCAAAAACTAGGTCATAGATCAAATTGAATGAAAAACTTGTTAACACTCTAGTAATAGCTTATCTGACCACAAAATGAGTCCACTTGTTTTATTTTTTTGCAATGAAGACCAAATATTGCAGAGCTTTAGTAGCTCTGTTGGTAATGGTGATAAATATTAATCAACTGGTTGTAAATTTGAATGGCTGCCCGGTCGTTCATTTTAACAGGCATCTGTTTCCTCTTGGCCCGAGTACTTGTGCGAGAAAGCTAGAGGCAAATGGTTAGATGAATTGTTCGCTGTCATGTAACTCAAATTCCATTGAAAAATCAATCAACATTGCCTTTAAACTTAAAATATTTTATTATTTCATGATATGTAATACATGTGTATATTACAGATTGGAATATTTAGAGAAATCAAAAAATTTACAAGAGCAGCTTCGTGAGTTGAAAACAGAGATAGATATCCTAAAGATTGATGATCAAGGCAGTTTGTTAGACAGATTGCACAACGAAAATGTACAGAATGGAGAAACAAAATACTCAACTCTAAGACAGGTAAGGGAAATCATGAATTCTCCCAAACAAATTATGTATTATATTTGTATTAATGAAATACTGGGATTTATCAGTTTAATATGTGATATCACTTTTGGAGCAATGCCGAAACTACTTTTTAGCTCACCAGAGCACGAAGTGCTGAAGGTGAGTTTTTGTGATCGCATTTTGTCCGTCCTTCGTCATTCGTTGTCAACATTTGCTTGTTAACACTCTAGGGGCAACATTTTGCATCCAATCTTCATGAAAGTTTATCAGAACATACATCTCTATCAAATCTAGGCCAAGTTCGAAACTGGGTCATGTCGGGTCACTAGATCAAATTAAATGAAAATCTTATTAACACTCTAGGTCAAATTGAAGGGAAATCTTGTTAACACTATGGAAGCTGTGTTTTTAACGTGATAATGTTGAAACTTTACTAGAATGTTTGTCTTGATGTTATCTAGGCTTAATTCAAAAGACCGCTTTTTTTACCTGAGCAGCTTGAAACTTTGTCAAAATATTTGTCTTGATGATATCTAGGCCAAGTTCGAATATAGGACGTGTTGGGTCAAAAACTAAGATACTAGGCCAAATTGAAGAACAATCTTGTTAACAGTCTGGAAGCTGCATTTTTAGCTCGCCAGAGCACGATGTGCTCAGGGTGAGTTATTGTAATCGCCTTTTGTCCGGCGTTAGTCGTTCGGCGTCAACATTTGCTCGTTAACAATCTTGAGGCAACATTTTGCTTCCAATAAACATGAAATTTTATCAAAGCATGCATCTCCATCAAATCTTGGCCAAGTTCGAAACTGGGTCATGGGGGCTCACAAACTAGGTCACTAGGTCAAATTAAATGAAAATCTTGTTAACACCGCATTTTATACTTGAGCATTGTTTACACTCTGGAAGCCGTGTTTTTAACTTTAGCATGTTGAAACTTTAACAGAATGTTTGTCTTGGTGATATCTAGGCTAAGTTCAAATATGGGAGATGTTGAGTCAAAAACTAGGTCACTAGGCCAATATTGAGAAAATTCTTGTTAACACTCTAGAGACCAAATTATTTTCTCAAATGTGCCTTGGGTGACCCTCTACTAAGATTGTTGAAATTATTTCAATGATATGATCCTTTAAAAATATGGCTTCTCTTATAAAGTCTTAAATAGCACATTCACAGGTGAGCGATCCAGGGCCTCATGGCCCTCTTGTTTTAAAAGAATCCTTTTTTAAATATCTCCAAATAAGCTCCAATGCTTACAGTTTCAAGAATAGCATACTTTAATAATGATTGAAAATATTGAAGCTAAGAGAGAATTTGCTCAATTTGAGCAATTTCTCATTTTGCCACAATATTTTCAACTCTATTTAATAATTTTACTTTCATTTATTGATTTTTTTGCATAGTTTTGCATAGATGCTTTCTAAGTCATCTGCTGCGAATTTATTGTATGTGGGAAAGGGTTTACTGTTTCCCTCATATGACAATTCTGCAGCAGACGACTTTGAATATATATTGTCAAAAAATGGAAAATCTCTATAATTTAATGGATAACTCATGACTTAAAGGTGAGAACATTGTGGCAAAAGGAGAAAAAAACGAGCAATTTCTTCTTTTGCAGAGGCGTCAGAAATTGTTTATATGAGGGAAAGGGTTAACATAAAAAGAGCTAATTTCACTTGTTACATAGATAGCCACACACTTAACCTTTTCCCACATACAACAAATCTGCAGAAGACGACATTGAAAATTTCAACCCAAAATATGATAAAATTGATGAATCTGAAATCTTATTTGGAGCATGGTTTTCATTTCTGAGCACACAGAACATTTTCAGAGCTTCATGCTCTTACATGTCGTCGCAGATTGACATTTGCGTAAGCCAATCAAATTGTCACCTTAAAAAATCATAAGGTATTAACCCTTTACCTCATATAGACGCTTTCTGACGCCTCTGCAGCAGACGGCTTTTTGAAAACATAGTGACCAAAGAAGAAATTGCTCAAAACGAGCAATTTCTCCTTTTGCCACAATATTTTCCACTTTGAGTCATAGGTTATCCATTAAATTATAGAGATTTTCCATTTTTTGACAAAATATGTTCAAAGTCGTCTGATGCAGAATTGTCGTATGAGGGAAAGGGTCAACAGGAGAGATAACCCATATAAATGAACAAGATATAGAAGCTGTGATAGCACAGTGTTCCGATTGTTTAGACTTTTACCCTTTCCCTCATACAAAAATTCTGCAGCAGACGACTTTGAACATATATTGTCAAAAAATAGAAAATCTCTATAATTGAATGGATAACCTATGACTAAAAGTGGAAAACAATGCGGCAAAAAGAAGAAATTGCTCGTTTTGAGCAATTTCTTCTTTGGTCACTATGTTTTCAAAAAGCTGTCTGCTGCAGAGGTGTCAGGAAGCGTATATACTAGGGAAAGGGTTAAATGTATATGGTCATTACGATACAACCTTTCACAGGCTTTTGTAAGATCCAATATACTATACATACAGCGAAGTTTTGGTCTGATTTCAATGATAGTTTCTCCTCCAAATAGTTCAGTTTGGAAGTCTAACTACAACATTCTTGTTATTGGTTTATGGTGCTTGCCACTTTGATTTTCACTGAATGGATAACTTGTTGTTGTTTTCAGGCATCGGCCAGTACAACAAAGTCGAGGGTAACATTATTTGAAGGATTGTGACAGTGGACGAGAATCAGAATCCAAATCACCATGTCTTCCGGTTGTGTTTGTTCTGTTGTGTTTAAGAAACTTCTTCATCTCATTGGTATCTCTTGGCAAGTTCATGTTATTGCGTTTACAAGTTCCTGTAAGTCTGCCAACATTAACAAACAATACTATTTCCCTTTTTTTATCTAAGTAAATTTTTGAAAATTAAAAACTCTTTCCCACAAACAGACGCATTTTGACGCATCTGCAGAAAAAATACTTTTTAAATTAATGCTGCAAAAATGAGAAATTTCTTCTTTTACCAAAACATTTTCAAAGTCGTCTGCTGAAAATATTTTGTATAAAGGAAAGGGTTTACTCTATGTGTGATATGATATTTGTAGTGTTGATAATAGAAAAAATTACTTGTTTTGATCAATTTTTCTTTTCGACAATGTTTTCAAAAATGGTCTGCTGCAGAGGCATTAAAAGTTATCTATCAGGTATAGGTTTATTTTTAATGCTGTATTTATTTGTTTTTTAATGTTTTGGTCATATTAATCTGGCCGATTCACCTACAATACCTGTGTGTTCCCTCGTTTCTTAAACTGCCATTCCTTTCAATGTTTTATCTAGGAAACTTGTTTATGTCCCATATAGATATAGTCTCATATGGTTTAACCCTTCCCCTCATATAGACACTTTCTGACACCTCTGCAGCAGACAGTTTTTGAAAACATAGTGACAAAAGAAGAAATTGCTCAAAACAAGCAATTTCTCCTTTTGCCACAATGTTTTCCACTTTTAGTCATAGGTTATCCATTCAATTATAGAGATTTTTACATTTTTTGACAAAATGTGTTCAAAGTCGTCTGCTGCAGATTTGTTGTATGAGGGAAAGGGTTGATCATTACCTTCATGCATTTTGAGACATTGGCAGCAGACAGTTTTTTAAAACCTCCTGCATGTCGAGGGCTTGGTGTGAAACGGTTGTAACTAAAATCATATTTTTTTACCAAGGTTTAAATCACCTCGCCAAGAAGTCTTTATAAGCGTTAAATCATTTTTCTTGGTAAACAATGGAAATTTAGGTGCCATTGCTCAGAACGAGCAATGGCACCTAAATTTGCATTGTTTACAAAGGGGTCAAAATTGCCCCTAAACTAGGGTTTTCAAAATAGGTTTTTAGTTACAACCGTTTCACACCAAGCTTTCAATAACTATTACTGATAGGGTCTGCTGAACAATGGTAGCATGAGGGAAAGGGTTTAGAGAATATGTGAATAAAATTATTGTTTACAGTGAGGGAGATACAGAGGTATCAAAAGCCATCTATCAGGGAAATAGTAAATATAACTGCATAATATTATATTTTTGTAATGATGGAGTTTTGCTTTGAAAAAGATATTTCATGACAGTTTTCTATAATCATTTTACTTTATTTTATTGAAAACAACCTTAGTATGTATGCAAGTTAAGTGTTCACCTAATATGATATTTTTATGGTCATCTGCCATGAAAATATCTGATGATAAAATATTTAATCTGGAAAATTAACATGGTTGAAACATTGTGTGGAAAGCAATTGATCCTTTCACGAAATATGTTCAGTAGTCGTCTGCTCCAGATGCATCACATGTCATCTGTACCAGGGAAAGGATTAATGTCTGTTATGTTTAACACCTTCCCTGAGTCGGATGACTAAAGAATTATGAAAAAAGGTCATTTAGCGCGCAATTAAATTTAATTATTCATGAAAAAAGGAGGAAATCACTGAAAACAATATATTTTTATATTTTCAAACAATGTTTGCTACTCTGCACAAAAATCATCCTTCCATATGTTACAGGTTTTTTTTCCTCCTCAGGTGTTTTTAATCAGACGATTTTTAACTCTTTGCCACATGCAGACACATTTGCAGCAGATGACGTTTATATCAAACATTGTGGGAAAAGTAAAAATTGCTCATGATGAGTAATTTCTCATGTTCCCAAACTGTTTTCAAATTTATTTAAAAGTACTGTATCATAATTCATAATGATAGATACTTATTGTTATATGCTGGAAAGGTAGGCTTAAAATAGCCTATCAGGAAAATGGTTAATCTTATTTTTAATTAATTTTTGTCTGTTTTTGTACATGTATCAACATATATTTACAATAGACCACCGATAGTGTCAGAGCATTTATTCGCTTATCCTTTTTTACTGGACATTCTTATAACATAACACTTTCCCACATATAGAGGATTTCTGACGCCATTTCATCTCTTTGATTATTATACTTTCATTGATAAAGATTTTTAGCTTCACTATCCAGTCGGTGTCACACCTTGCTTAAGGTTTTGCATGCTACTGGATATATTGCATTGAAACTTTATACAATGCTTCCCTACTATCACACCTGTGTAAATAATCAAGTTAGATAACTCTATCCAGCATATAATGCAAATTATGACCCTTTTTTTACTTAGAAATTCTGGTTACAGTTTTGCGTGCAACTACATTAAGAGTCCATATCTAGATGTATTGAACTGAAACTTTCTAAAATGCTTCCCAACTATAACACCTATGTAAATACCCAAGTAAGGTAACTCATTCCTGCATATAATGCAGGTTATGACCATTTTTTCATCTAAACTACATCAAGAGCCCATTATCTCAGTTACTACTCAATGCATTGCATTGAAACTTTATATATCTCTTCCCAACCATCACACCTATGAAAAATAATCAAGTTAGATAGCTATATCTTGCATATAATGCAAATTATCGCCCTTTATTATTTGTCTTAGAAATTCTCGTAGAAATTTTGCATGCAACTACATTAAAGTCCATATCTTAGTAACTAATAAGTGCTGGGATAGTTATGGACAGCTCTTCATCATATTTTTGCCTGTGTGTTTACAAAATCATGTGCTGCGGATTTGTCCTGATCTTGGAAAGGGTTTATCACATAAGAGCTGAGTCATGTAGATAATTAATTAGATATACAATGAAGGCCATGTTACAGGATAAACAGCCAGTTGCCTGGAAAGACTGTTGTGTGGAATACTGGTGTAAGATAGGCGAACCGTCCGTCATCATGTAGAAATTGGCATAAAATTCCAATTTATCAATGAAACCCTCCAAATGTCGATGTGAACCTGTAAATAAGAAACCTTGCAATAGTTTTACTTTTTTATAATGTCAATCCTAAGATATGGACACAAGGTCAGACCAAACGAGTGGAAATGTGTTTCCAAGCACAATGTTTTCAGATCTTGTCTGCTGAAAGAGGTGTCAGAAATCATCTGTATTATATTTTGTATGTTCTCTTCTCGTGATAATGTAAATATTTTAATGAATCAAAAGTAGATAATAATTATGATGTAATCATATGTGAACATATAGTTGTAATTTGTAAACCTATGTGCAATAATATTTTAGCAACATCGGGGGAAAACCATTCTTATGACATATACTGATGGCTTCACACAAGCAAGGTTCTTTCTTTATCCCTTTCTCACATATAGACGCTTTCTGACGCCTCTGCAGCAGACGGCTTTTTGAAAACATTGTGACAAGAAATTACTCATAATGAGCAATTTCTACTTTTACCACAATGTTTTCAAATCTATTTTAAACCTAAACTTTCATGTAAAGTGATTTCTGCATATTTTCTTCCAGATGATTTGAAAGTTGTCTGCTGCAGATTTGTTGTATGTGGGAAACATTATCAAGTATTATCTGCAAAATTTCTGTTATGGAACGATTTCTGCTTTAGCAACAAGTCATCTGTATTGTTGTGAGACAAAAGATAGCTTTACATGTGTATGAAAAGGCAGGACATAAGACAACAATATAGACTATTCCACTCCCCTATATGTCATAAGAATGGGTGTCCTGAGGTGCTGCTAGTTTGTTTTTATACTAATATTAGAAATGTTTTATACTTTGTTTTGTTGTAAAATGCAAATAAGTATTATCCTGATTATTTGCCAAGGCAGGGCTATGTTTGATTTAGACCTGCATATTGGTAATTGGTTAACACTTTCCCACCTATAGACGCTTTCTTACACCTCTGCAGCAGAAAACTTTTGAAAACATTGTGGCAGAACGAGCAATTTCTCCATTTGCCACAATGTTTTCAACTTTTTGCATTAATTATACCTTCAATAATTAGATGTTCTGGGTTTTTGCCAACATGCTTTCAAAGTTGTCTGCTGCAGGTTTGCTGTTAAAACAGGTACTCTAAGACAGCTGGTTTTAATCGCTTGTAATAATGTTTGCATGTTCAATAAATACGAGAAAAACATGAATGGTTAACCCTGGCAACAGACGGCTTTTTGAAAACATAGTGACAAAAGAAGAAATTGCACAGAACATGCAATTTCTCCTTTTGCCACAATGTTTTCCACTTTTAGTCATAGGTTATCCATTCAATTATGGAGATTTTCTATGTTTTGACAAAATAAGTTCAAAGTTGTCTGCTGCAGAATTGTCGTATGAGGGAAAGGTTTAAGAGCATTTATTTTGATCTCCATGATCAATGTGTGTCTTACCGAAAAACTGATATGCTGAGATACCAAACCCCTACCTGACATGTACAATACATGAGATACCTATCAAACCCCTACCTGACATGTACAATAATTGGGACAATAATTATTGATCAGTTTGGATTCTCAATACATGTTATGCTATTTTGGTACACTCCCCAATTTTTCATCTCCATATTAAAATTATATGTTCAGTTTTTCAAACATCAAAATCTATTTAGCTGTAAACATAGCATATCAGGTGATTGAATTTAATATTCATTTGAATCAGCCGTAGAATTAGTGCCTTGTGATCACAGCTTTCACTTTGTTATCATTTCTTGCATTAGTTTTTTTTTTAGCTCACCTGAGCTCAAGGTGAGTTATTGTGATAACCTTTTGTCCGTTGTCCGGCATGCCTCGTGCATCCGTCAAGATCTTCTACTCAGTAACCAGTGGGTCAATTGGGATGAAACTTGGTCGAAGATTATGTCAGCCAGGGGATTGGGCTATTTTGACTTACATGGCTATAGTGAAAACTTAAAAAATCTTCTCCTCAGAAAATGTCGGGCCGATTTTCAAATAATTTTGTAGATATGTTTCCTGGTTGACCCTCTATCAGATTCCTTCAAGACATGTTGATTGGTTGAAAAACTATAGCCGCCAGGGTGGCAGGGCTGTTTTGCCTTATATGGCTATAGTGAAAGCTTAAAAAATCTTCTGCAACGAAAGTATCTGGCAGATTTTTAAATAATTATGTAGAAATGTTCCTTGGGTGACTCACTATCATATTTCACAAAGACATGTTGATTTTTCAAAAATTGTGGCCACGAGGGGGTGGGACTGTCTTGAGATTTAATTTTTGCCTAATGGCAATGGAGCAATACTGGCCCTCTTGGGCCTCTTGTATTAGCTTATCTGACCACAAAATGAGTTAATGTGGTTGATTGTGTGGTTAGCATGACAAATCACATTGCATAAGTCAGGTGAGCGATCCAGGGCCTTCAAGTTGATTGGTTTAACTTTTTACCTTTTACCTAAAAAAATAGAAGTATTTTTCACAAGTAAACTTAGAAAACATAGTGGGAAAAGGAGCAGTACTAGTTTTAGTGTCTGCCTCTCTCCAAATATGTTTATATTAACCGTTTCCCATTTATACAGAAAATCTGCAGCAGACGACTGAAAAGATTCCTATAAATGAAACTAGAGTTGTTGAATTGAGATAAAAACCATTGTAGTAAACGGAGAAAATGCTTATCATGAGCAATTTCTCCTTTTGCCGCAATAATTTACACGGTTGTGTACCGCAGCTGTGTCAAAATGTCTCTAAATGAGGGAAAGGTTATGAAAGGGTATATAGAGATGGGTGTACTCACATTATAAACTGATGATCCATGACATGGGTGGTATTTTCTCATGTTTTCAACTTCTTATACTGTTCATTGTGAAAATTAACACTTTCCCAAAATACAAAAAATCTGCAGCAGACGACTGAAAACATCTCGGTAAAAGTATGAAAAATCTCTGCATAAATGAATGCATAATAGTTGAAAAGAGTTAAAAACATTGTGGCAAAAGAAGAAATTGCTCATTATGAAAAATGTTTTCTAAAGTCACCTGCTTCAAAGTTGTCAAAAAGAGTCTGTATGAGGGAAAGGATTAATTGCTTTTCGACACCTGCATATATTATTCGAACCACTGCACTCGAAAATATATGAATGTTTACATAATCCAGTACCTCTATGTACAGTAATCTATATGATATCCACCTATTTTTGAAAGCATTTGTACTTGTTTGACAACAATGTATTTAGTTGTATTGCAGTTGTCTGCAGTCAGTTAACCCTTTTCCGCCTGCAGGAAAGGTGTCAAACATTGACTATATCAGGGAAAGGATTGACCTGTAAGCTTATAATTATGTTTAAGGAAAGATCTGAAAAAATGAAAGTCAGATTTGAAACAATTGTTGAAAAAGGAGAAACTGGTCACGCTGAGACATTATTTTCTTTTCTCGCAGAGTTTTCAAATACTCTGCTTTAGAGATGTCTAAAGTTTTTTTTATCCGGTAGAGGGTTATTGATATTGATTGATTTTAAACTTTAATCATATTGATTTGTAAAGCCAATAATTTCATGTTAAACCCATTACCTTATATGCCATTTTAACTTTTCAAGATAGGGAACATCTCTTGAATTTGACAAAATAGTTAGAGCTGCAGCCTCATGATTGAAAGTCCCAAGTTCAAATCCTGTCAGCTGCAAAGGCAACCTTTATACGCTAGAACTGGTTAACACTTTCCCACATGCAGACAACTTTCGAAAACATTGTGACAATAGGAGAACTTGTTCAAAGAAAGCAATTGCTTCCTTTGCCACGATCATTTCAATTCTATGTAATAAATACACCTATATTTATAGAGATTTTTCTTATCTTTGCCTAAATGTTTTCAAAGTCATCTGCGGCAAACTTATTGTATGTAGGAAAGGGAGGGTTACAATCAAAGGAAGTAGATATACTAAGAGTGATTTAATTAAAATATATATTTCATAATCATTGTTTATCTGGTTTTAACCCTTTCCCCCATACAGAATTTTTCTGATGCCTCTGCAGCAGACGACTTTTGAAAAGATTGTGACAAAAGAAGAAATTGCTCAATGTTTTGTGTTTTCAACTCAATTCAATAATTATGTCTTCATTTTTGGGAGATTTGAGATGTTTTCAAAGTCGTCTTCTGCAGAATTGTTGTATGTGAGAAAGGGTTATTATATGGGAATAACTAAGACTAGATTGCATTTTATCCCTTTCCCTCATACGCCAATTCTGCAGCAGACGACTTTGAACGTATTTTGTCAAAAATTTAAAAATCTCCATAATTGAATGGATAACCTATGACAAAAAGTGGAAAATAATGTGGCAAAAGGAGAAATTGCACGTTTTGTGCAATTTCTTCTTTTGTCACTATGTTTTCAAAAAGCCGTCTGCTGAAGAGGCGTCAGAAAGCGTTTATATGAGGGAAAGGGTTATACCTTTCCTTGCTACAGACAACTCAACTCATCCTATGCAGATAACATAAGAAAACAGACGATAATAGAAAAAACAAGAATTGCTCAAAACCAGCAATTTCTTATTCAACCAGAATCAAGTTGCTACATTTATTCTTTCCCACTTACAAACGCATTTTGATGTATTTGCAACACACGACTTATGAAAACATTTTGATAAAAGAGGAAATCCTATTTTAAACATAACTTTCATAATTCTGCAATACTTTAAATACTTACACTGTCCCCAAAAGAGATTTTTCATATTTTTGCCAAGATCTTCTCAAAGTCCTCTGCTGTTGATTTATATTTTTGCCAAGATCTTCTCAAAGTCATCTGATGTTGATTTGTTGTGTGTTAGAAATGGTTAATCCCAGATTTTTTCATAGCAGACATCTCTATTAACCCTTTACCTCATATGACAATTCTGCAGCAGACAACTTTGAACACATTTTGTCAAAATTAGAAAATTTCAATAATTAAATTGATAACCTATGACTAAAAGTGATAAACATTGTGGCAAAAGGAGAAATTGCTCTTTTGAGCAATTTCTTCTTTTGTCACTATGTTTTCAAAAAGCTGTCTTCTGCAGAGGCGTCAGCAGGCATCTATATGAGGGAAAAATTTACAACAATTGTGCAGCAGATAACATTGAAATATCTAGCTATAAATATCGAAAAACTCTAGAAATGAAAGCAAAATTATTGAAAACAGTTGAAAACATTGTGGCAAAAGGAAAACATTCTCTGTATGATTAATGTCTCCTTTTGCCACAGTTTTCAAAAAGCTGTCTGCATCAGAGGCATCAAAATGCAGATATATGAGGGAAACTACCCTTAACTGATTAATAGTAATAGCTGACCTAGATCTTCATTGATGTTAAGTTGATATCTTCATTGATTTTAAGTTAATAACTATTGATGTTTAGTTAATATCTTCATTGATGTTAAGCTGATATCTTCATTGATGTAAAGTTGATATTCTCATTGATGTTAAGTTGATATTGTCATTGATGTTAAGTTAATATCTTCATTGATGTTAAGTTAGTATCTTCATTGATGTAAAGTTGATATCCTCATTGATGTAAAGTTGATATTCTCATTGATGTTAAGTTGATATTGTCATTGATGTTAAGTTGATATCTTCATTGATGTTAAGTTGATATCTTCATTGATGTTAGTTGATATCTTCATTGGTATTAAGCTGATATCTTCAATGATGTTAAGTTGATATCTTCATTGATGTTAAGTTGATATCATCATTGATGTTAAGTTGATATCCTCATTGATGTCAAGCTGATATTTTCATTGATATAAAGTTGATATCTTCATTGATGTTAAGCTGATATCTTCATTGATGTAAAGCTGATATCTTCATTGATGTTAAGTTGATATCTTCATTGATGTTAACTTGATATCTGATGAGATTGGGGTCTCACACCCAACTTTTTACATCTTTTGAGTTGATAACTTTGGACATAATGGATATATTACTTCAATTTTCATTTCATCCAGATGTTCATATTTTGTTTTATTTTGCAGATTTTAAGATCTTCTGGTACAAACAGCAAATAAGTGTTTTTTATTAGCTCACCTGAGCACAAAGTTCTCAAGGTTAGTTAGTAGTTAGTGTCATCATTCTTTGTCCGGCCTCCGTCGTACGTTGTCCCTCAACATCTTCATCTCTGTAACCAGAGTACCAATTGGGAGGAAACTTCACAGAAAGCGTCCTCCTAATGTCTTCTCCAAAGTTCCTTATTTTTTCATTATCCATGCAGAATTCTGGTTTCCATGGCAACCAAACGATATACTTTCTCCTCCAAAACCAGTTGACCGATTTTCAAATAATTTTGTACAAATGATCCTTGGGTGACCGTGACCCTCTATCAGATTCCGTCAAGCCATATTGATTAGTCGAAAAACATGGCCGCCATATGTTTTGTCTCATAATGCTATAATGAAAACTTCTCATAAAGTATCTGTCGGATTTCCAAATAATTTTGTAGAAATTTGTTATCCATACAGAATTCTGGTATCTATGGCAACCAAAAGAAATATACTTTCTCCTCCAAAACCAGTTGACCGATTTTCAAATGATTTTGTATTATTGTTCCTTCAACAGGGTAAACCTCTACCAGATTCCTTCAAGCCATGTTCATTGGTTGAAAAAACATGGCCTGCAGGGTTTGGCCTTATTTGGCTTTTGTGAAATATTTTAATATCTTCTTTGCCAAACATATCTTGTTAATTTCCAAATAATTTTGTAGAAATGTTCCTTGGGTGACCCTCTATCAGAGTCCTTCAAGCCATGTTGATAATTCGAAAAATGGCATCTTGGTTGGTAAAAATAATAGTTATTGTGGTAGGCATGACCTTGGACTACTAATACTGGGAAGAGAAACGAGTGCGATAAGCGCTAATTGCTTGTCGTCTTTACAAAACTGCTTGTGTATGTAAACCTTGATAAGCAGGTAGATAAACCTTCTACAGGTAATGCGTAGTATTGATCGATAAGAACGACAAGCATATTAAATAGCGCTATATTCTAAGCTTATCGCGCTCGTTTCTGTTCCCCGTATTAGTAGTCCAAGGCATGACATATCACATTGCATAATTCAGATGAGCGATCCAGTGCCATCATGGCCCTCTTGTTTCTACTGCAACATTAGAATGTTACTTGTTTTGTGTAATGTATTAAGGTGCTTATTGAACAAATAAAACATGAAATTAATTAAGGCATGTTACTTTGTCTCATTTTCTTTTACCAACAGAGCATTTTCATCCTTGAAGTATGACAATAAACTTTGACCCTCATGCCATTAGATAAATATCTAAGAAAAATAAATACATTAACTCTTACTTTGATATAGAAGACATTTTATGCCTCATCAGCAGACGACTCTTTGAAGACATTGAAGAGAGAGCAGAAATTGCTCGAAACCTTTCAACTTTTCTAACTATGTTGTCAATTAACCCTTTCCCTCATGCGACAATTCTGAAGCAGATGACTTTGAACTGCAGCAGACGGCTTTTTGAAAACATAGGGACAAAAGAAGAAATAGCTCAAAACGATTTTATGTTAATACTATGGAAGCTGTAAGTTTGTCAGAACGATAACATTGGTGATATCTAGACCAAGTGCGAATATGGGTCATAATAGCTTTAAAATAAGGTCACTAGGCCAAATTGAAGGGAAATCTTTTTAACACTAGTATTAGCTTACCCAACTACAAACTTGGATTATTGTGATTGACTATACGGTTGGCATAGCTCAGGTTAGCGATCCAGTGCCATCATTGCCCTCTTGCTCAAATGTTACTGTTTTAACTCTTCTCAAATACAGATGCATCTTCAGCAACGATTATTGAAAACATTATGGCAAATGAATAAATTGTTCATCATTACAATGTTTTCACTATTTTCACTAAATATACTTCCTTTTACAGAGGCTTTCAATACTTTTACATATATGTTGTAAAAATCGCTGGCTGCAGTTTTGTTGGATGCTATGAACAATCTTTCTGATAAGACTGAGCAGGTGGACATTATGATCCGAACCTACATCGTTCAGAAATACCAACTTGCACCTTTTCTTGTGCACTGGCTCATACCAGGTAAACAATTCAGTTAAGCAAACAAGTTATGTCAAAGAATGATGCCTGACATGTTATTGGAGAAGGAGAATCAACCTTGAACGATAGAGTAAATATTACACAAATTCGTATCTTGCATATCTAAAGTAGACAAACAGGTATATCTGGAGAGTATTTTTTCCCAATTTTCTTTATCATGCTCAGTACAAATGAGCCGTTCCATGAGAAAACCAACATTATGGATTATGCGTAATGTATCGACCCAGCTCAGCCTGCGTAGGCTAATCCGGTACGACACATTCCGTCTCAGGGGGATAGAAGTATAGAGTAATGATTCATAAAACAGAAAATCCACAGGAGGCAAAAAGTGTCTGCCCAGATTAGCCTGCGTGGCATGCTTAGGCTTATCCTGGTCGATACTTTACACAGAGTCCACAATATGTTGGTTTTCTCGCGGAACGTCTCAAATACACGAGGTACATGTACATACATGTAGCCTATCAAACACGGTGAAGAATGATACCATCTAATTATTGTTATTGTTTACAAAGAAATCAAGAGACTTCTAGAAACATAATAGTTTTGTTGACTGAGAAAATATAGGTTTGGTAAGTTAAGTTATATGAATAATTATTAAGTGATATTAATAATAATAACTGTAACTGATTATAAAATCAATAAATAGTGACCTTTTTTGTTTAATGTGTATGAAGCTTGTAGTGAGCACAATGGACACACTGGATGTGGTTTTGTAACCAGACTTAAAGGAATTCCCTACAGTTTTGGCAATGTTCCTGGTTCGAATCCCAGTCGCTGCGCTGTGGTCATGGTAGAGTGGCCTGTGGCAAGGCACATTGCCTAGCCTAGTACTGGTTTGTTTACCCAGGGATCATGAATACGTGATATAACTGAACTAATGTTGAAAACGGCGTAAAACCCCAACAAAACTGACCTGGTATGAGTCCTCTGCTTAACCCTTTCCCTCATATAGACGCTTTCTGACGCCTCTGCAGCAGACGGCTTTTTGAAAACATAGTGACAAAAGAAGAAATTGCTCAAAACGAGCAATTTCTCCTTTTGCCACAATGTTTTCCACTTTTAATCATAGGTTATCCATTCAATTATAGAGATTATCTACTTTTTGACAAAATATGTTCAAAGTCGTCTGCTGCAGAATTGTCGTATGAGGGAAAGGGTTTAACACTGTGGCTGCTGAAACCGAGTGTGTGAAGACTGAACCACCAGCATAGAACCAGACCAGCTGGCCTATCCACGCCGTCTGACCAGGCTCTAAACTGTTGGCTGCTCTACTCAACATTTTATCTAAAATTCCTAAAATTGGATATGGACTTTTCAAAATGCAAATATGGACAAGTCCATTTGAAAAGAAAATCAGTATTGAAAGGGTTCAAAACAATATAGGGGAATGCTTACGCCTGGAAACATAGTTAGAAAAAGATATTAAAAGGCGTTGTCAGATGAAAAAGAAATAGGCAATTTTTTCACTTCCCACAATGTGTCGCCTGTATCCGGGCAAGGGCTAACACATGTCTCAACCAGGTTTCGGTATCGCTATGTCATTTCAACCGTTGTATCACTGGGATCGTAACTCCTTCACTGCAGAATTTCACAAAGTCTACTCTTCCATGAAAATTTTACCATTTCATTTTCCGTCCAATAGGAAATTTTGTTAGATGTAATATCTAAATGGCAAATCATGCAAATTCCAGGAGAGCTGTCTCACCTGGATCTGCATTGTTTACAAAAGCATTTAATTGTCTTTTGTAGCGACGCTGCATTATGTTGTCTTGGGACCAGGTGACATCCGTTGAAGATATTCTATATTTGTGAATAATTTTGTACGTAAATTCCACGTAAGTTCTTTGTAAAACCCACTGTGAACTGTTTCGTAGCAAGGGGCTCGTCAGAGCCAATTGCTATAGTAGGCGAGTTCCGAAGACACTCATCGAAATATAGACTGGAATCAGTCCCTTCTGTTAAAGTCTTATCGGCACTGAATGACTTCAAATATCTCTTTCTATAGTAGCTCTCCAGTACGTAACACAATTTCGGGTTCATAGAGATGTCGATTGTATATAATGTCAATGAAAGCACGTGCATCTGTCGAATATATGTCAACATACGTTTTACCGAGCATCTGCCTTGATTGCATACTTGTTGATGGAAGATCAATGGTTGCTTTCATTATTAGTTCGTCTGTTTTTCAGTAATCTTTTGCATATTTAGTGGGAAAGGGTGAATCATCAAAAACATCGTGAGAGATGTCGAATGTATGACTGCTTTAAATACAATATTACAAGTGTGTCGCCGTGAAGGTGCCTGACGTGCACGTGAATGCATATTTTATAGGCAATTATGTGAATTTACCTTTCCTTTGGGATGGCTTGTAATTGTATTTCTAGAATCAATCTAAATTGCAGAGTCTGCAACCTGCATCCCAATCCATCCTACTTGCAGACGAATTTGTACGCATCTGAAGCGGAAGACTTTTAAAAACATTGTGACAAAAGGAGTAATTGCTAATGATGAGTACATGTTTTCAACACTATACAATGATTATAATTTCCTTTATAAATATTTTCCTTATTTGTTCTTAGATATTATCAAAGTCGTCTGCAGATTTGTTTATGTGGGAAAGGGTTAAAAGTAACGCGTTTTTCCCTGATACAGAGACTACGTTTGACGCCACAAATAGATGTAGCAGACGTCTGTAAAATACAATTATGGCAGAGGACAAAATGAGAAAATGCTAACATGAGCAAAATATCCAAAATAGGACGTGAAGGTTGTCTTGTCTTGTTCTACATCGATCATACACGTGTATGAGAAACAACGCCATGTAAAGATGGTTTGATCTACATCACTCATTCAAATGTAGGAGAAACAAAGCCCTGTAAACTGGGTGTGTTCTACATTAATCATACACATGTAGGAGTAACAACGTCATGTAAAGTGGGTTTGATCTACATCGATCATAAACTTGTATGAGAAATACTGCCATGCAAAATGGGTTTGATCTTCATCGGCCTAATGCCATGTAAAGTTGGTTTGTTCTACATCAATCATAAACACGTATGAGAATCAAAGCGCTGAAAGCGCTAATGGTTTAGGGGCAAATGTAAGTTGAAAATAATTTGGACAAACATTGTTGAAACAATAAACCTTAAATAAATGACCTTTAAAACAAACCAAATCAAAAATGTGTGAGAGCAACACATACTGCCTGCCAATAAATAACATATACCTTAATTGTCAAAGTTTGACCCTTTTCTTGTATAAACAAAATAAATCAGGAAGGACAAAAGATTGACAAAAAACCGAGCAGCGACCCTTAATTAAAATATTTCCAGTTTAGATATCACTAAAGATCCACAATGTATATTGTAATCATGCTGATAAATGAAAGACAATGTAAAGCATGCTATAGTTATGTTTCTTTTTGCACTGCACATCTGTAGCTCCGAGTTCCCTATACACCAAGTCTTAAATTGATAAATTGGACATCTATTGAGACAATAACCGAAGAAATGAAAAAATGAGTTTACATCTAAAAAACCAGATCAGATTTGTGTTCAAAATATTGTATTGATCTCCTAATCCCAATGTATACGTGAGACGATTTTGAAATAGATCTGCGAAACAGAAACAAAGTTTTGACCCATTAATGCATACCGTAACGGACAGACTGACGGATGGGTGAACACAAAGGACAGACAGTCAGTCAGTACACAGCTTGGGGAAGCACTCACTAACGAACAAGCGCATTTCATGGAACGCACGTGTTGCATGCGAAAGTCATATAATAAGTGAGAACATGGAAAGACAAAAATATACACACTCCAAACGCAGTATGCTAAAGTTATGGTAATGGTGCACTGCAAATATGTAGGTCATAAGTTACCTACAAACCAAGTTTGAAATGGATACAATGGAAATTAATTGAGAAAATCGCTGAACTAAATAAGGAAATATGGAGATAACTAAGATAAACAGACCAGAGTTATGTACCTAGTACTTTGCCGTTCTCCTGATCACACGGTATAAGTGTGACCACTTTGAAATAAATCTGCCATACAGTAACAACTTGTTGACCAATACATGCAATCCATGACGGACGGACGAATGCTCATTCAGGCAGACAGCCGGCCGGACGCCGGATTATACCTCCAAGCTTTACAGACAGAGACAACTCATAAAGTATTGATTACAGAAGACTGGTTCGATGCGTCTCCGAAACGGGACCGTACAAGGTTAATTTGCAAAAACCTATTTGGACTACATTTCTAGTTTATTTGTCAACAGATACATCTAGGACTAGATTACACGTTGACGGACGTTGACTCTTCACATCCCGCAAATGCATATACATTATAAATTTTGTCCCAAAGTCGCGAAGCGCCTCAATTATAAAATAAATAATGACCTTGCGATTATAACTCGTGTGTATGTTGGCATTTTCGGCCAAATTTCTTTCCGACGTTTGACAAAAGTCAACGCGACATGCGTCATTCGTCTTTCACCAATGGGCTAAGTCTATGTGGAAAGCATCCCGTTGCTTGGGAAGATTGTTGTGTGGAGTTCCGGAGTGGGAAAACCAGGAAATACATTTGTAGGTGAACTGGCCGCCGTGGTATCACTGAGGAAATGTTAAAAACGGCGTTAACCCCAATCAATCAATGTTGAAATTAACTTATCTCTAATTTGTAGATTTAATTTCCTATTTTGAATAGTGATGAAAACATTGTGGAAAAAGAAAATCTTGCTGATTATCATTCATCTGTTAAGGTGAGTCAAATGTGTCTAAAAGGGGCAAAAGTTAAAATAATAGAAAAAAATTGATTCATGTTTTAAAGCATTGTTTGGAAAGGAGGAATTGCTCATTGTCAGCCATTGCTCCGTTTGCAAATACACTTTCAACATACGTATGTAACTAAGTAGCTATAACGGAAACGGTTCAACCCTTTCCCGCTTACAGTCGCTTGTTGACGCATATGCAGCAGACGGCTGCAGATGTGTTTATCGTGACCCATTTCCTCTTTTTCCACAAAGGTTTCAACTTTATATTTTTCCCCTTGATGTAAGGCAAAATTGCTCGTTATCATTCATCTTTAGCATTTTATTCAAAATGTGTCGAGTAAAAGAATGTCCATAGTAAAATGTTCAAATATGAAAAGAATTAATTTGAAACGTGTTTGAAAGCATTGTGTGAAAAGGAGGAATTGCTAATGTCAGCAATAGCTCCATTTTCAACAATATTTTCAATATTCGAACTGTTATAGTATCACGGAAACGGTTCCGCTTCCATGGGGAGGATGTAACCATTTTCCGCTTACAGACGCTTACAGACGCATGTGCAGCAGACGACAATCGAAAACATTGTGACAAAAGGAGAAATTGCTTATCGTAGGCAATTTCTACTTTTGCCACAATGGTTTCAACTCCTTTCAATAATTTTATTTACAGTGATTTGCACATTTTTCTAGCACGGTCGACGTTACCTAACACCACTGACATTGAGGTCAATCATAGTTCAGAGTGTGTTTCACGCGTTGGAACTATTTTGTTTCATTAATTAAAGCAAGCGGAGGGTTTTTCGTTAAAAAGGCAGATCATAACCAATCAAAACTCGATTTTGGTGTACGAATTCAATTGTGGACTGTGGTTGCAGCCTTAATCCGACTTTTCGAAAGCAGGCTAATAATGGGATAGTGGCGAAAGCCCCTATCCCATGCAAAATGGGTTTGATCTACATCAATCATAATCATGTAAGAGAAATACTGCCATGTTGCAAAGTTAACTATAAACCCACTTCGGAAGGTTCAATCCTTATATGTGACCAAACCTTCGTGGATGTTTTAGTAAAGTTCACAATCATTTTAGTTATATCACGGTGGGTCTAAGGGACGATCCAGTGAGTCTGTCAATACAAAACTTGTATTGCCTTCAAGTAAAAGAACAACATTAGGAAGAAGACCATGTATTATATAGGAGCCCGTCCGTCCATGAGGAAAGGTACACGCTGACTTTTATGAACAGTTTACACCCAGATCAGTATGTGCCGCCGCTGTTTTGACATACATGAAACTAAAATTATTATACAGTCAGTTCTTTGGTCATTACAGTCTCTGATTGATGAGACTTTCCAGGACGTTTGGAGGACCAATATCAGGGGTGTAGCTCCCTTTAGGCACTGTAGGCACGTGCCTACACATTTTTTCTCAAAATGCTCCAAAATGCAGCTGCGGCGATAGACATCTGCGTAATGTATCGACCAGATCAGCCTGCACTGTCCGCGCAGACTGATCCGGCCGACACATTCCGTCCTACGGGGATAGATGTATAGGGTAGTTATTCCTGAAACAGAAAATCCACAGGAGGCGAAAAGTGTCTATCCGGGTAGGCCTGTGTGGCATGCTTAGGCTGATCCGGGTCGATACTTTACGCAGAGTCCACAATATTGATTTTTCTCACGACACGACCTACACATTGATTATTGCAAAGCTACGCCCCTGAATATCACGAACGATGAAGATCTGACGAGACTGAGCGGTGGCTCGGTACACTCTGCTGCAATAGTCACATCAACTGGTTTATTAAAGTGTCAGCTCTTCTTATAGAAGCCGAGCCCCGGTAGCGACGCGGGCTGTCAATCCAGGGTTTGTGAGTTCGAATCCCGGCTCGGCCAACTTTCTTTTCGACGATTGACAAAAGTCAATGCGACATGCGTCATTCGTCTTTCACCAATGGGCTAAGTCTATGTGGAAAAGCAGCCAGTTGCTTGGGAAGATTGTTGTGTGGAGTACTGGTGTGAGAAAACCAGGAAATGCATGAGTAGGTGAACTGGCCGCCGTGATATAACTAAGAAATTGTTAAAAACGGCGTTAAACCCCATTCAATCAATTCTTATAGAAAGGACCAGTCATTGGAACTGGATTATGAGACACATGTGGTACGAAGAGGTAGCCCTAACACGTTTTCTTCCCGAATCAAGTTCGTTTCGTCAGGATCCGTGCAGGCAGACAATCTGTACCATTATTTAACTTACTGGCAGACACCAACCGGACCCTACAGTCGCCACTGGGATTCGAACCTTTGATCTAAGGTTCCCAGAGCCGCTGTCTTAATCACTAGCCTATCAGAACAGTTTATATTATAAAAACTGCTTGAACGAAGTTTCTTGAAGCATTCTCTGACTAATTGGAGAACAGTACAGAGCCAGATCAGACTGCACGGGTAAGTTGGTTGATCTAGGTATACACACAGTTAGAAAATACCTAACGGTTCGTTTTCGCCTAGCGTCGTTCATCAGATAATTTCACATTTAAGCCGTCCCGCGAGAAAACCAACATGATGGACTCTGCGTAAATATATCGACCCAGATCAGCCTATTAAAGTGTATTAAAGTGTCAGCCATTCCTATAGAAAGGGCCAGTCATTAGAACTGGATTATGAGACACATGTGGTACGAAGAGGTAGCCCTAACACGTTTTCTTCCCGAATTAAGTTCGTTTCGTCAGGATCCGTGCAGGCAGACATTCGATATCATTATTTAACTAACTGACAGACACCAACCGGACCCTACAGTCGCCACTGGGATTCGAACCTTTGATCTAAGATTCCCAGAGCCGCTGTCTTAATCACTAGGCTATCAGAACAGTTTATATTATAGAAACTGCTTGAACGAAGTTTCTTGATGCATTCTCTGACTAATTGGAGAACAGTACAGAGCCAGATCAGACTGCACGGGTAAGTTGGTTGATCTAGGTATACACACAGTTAGAAAATACCTAACGGTTCGTTTTCGCCTAGCGTCGTTCATCAGATAATTTCACATTTAAGCCGTCCCGCGAGAAAACCAACATGATGGACTCTGCGTAAATATATCGACCCAGATCAGCCTATTAAAGTGTATTAAAGTGTCAGCCATTCCTATAGAAAGGGCCAGTCATTAGAACTGGATTATGAGACACATGTGGTACGAAGAGGTAGCCCTAACACGTTTTCTTCCCGAATTAAGTTCGTTTCGTCAGGATCCGTGCAGGCAGACATTCGATATCATTATTTAACTAACTGACAGACACCAACCGGACCCTACAGTCGCCACTGGGATTCGAACCTTTGATCTAAGGTTCCCAGAGCCGCTGTCTTAATCACTAGGCTATCAGAACAGTTTATATTATAAAAACTGCTTGAACGAAGTTTCTTGATGCATTCTCTGACTAATTGGAGAACAGTACAGAGCCAGATCAGACTGCACGGGTAAGTTGGTTGATCTAGGTATACACACAGTTAGAAAATACCTAACGGTTCGTTTTCGCATAGCGTCATTCTTCAGATAATTTCACATTTAAGCCGTCCCGCGAAAAAACAACATGATGGACTCTGCGTAAATATATCGACCCAGATCAGCCTGCGCAGGCTAATCCGGCCGACACATTCCGTCTTAGGGAGTATAAAGGTATAGAAAAATGATTCCTGGAACAAAAATTCCAGAAAATTGTCTGTCCGGTTTAGCCTGTGCGGCATGCTTTGGCTGATCCGGGTCGCTACTTTACACAGTGAAAGTTGCTTTTCTTGTCGGACGGCTTATTTATGCAGTGGTATTTTCTACTTGTTGATAAATAATGAGAATATTTTGATTTAGACCAAGATCAGAACGCACAAAATGTGAAATGCTGATCTTGATCCACATGGTTGGCAAATGTAAAAATGTTAAAGTCTAGCATTGCCCGGTGCGTGTTGTTTATAGGATAAACCGCTTATAGTCACGCATAGCGTGAAAATTGATTAAGTATGCACAAAACTAATGCGCAGTTTGTCCAGAGACATATATATACCTTTCTATTTATGTCTCTGGTTTGTCCGATAGAAAACGTCACGTTGTTATCACATTGGTCAGATTTGACAGCAGCTTCGACCTAATCTACAGTTTTTGACCTATATGTCATAACCAGCAATTAGGAGAGCGAGTAAATTGAAAATCTACTGCGCAAATAAACTTTATAGCTCATTAGATAGGTTATGTAGACGGATTCGTTCTGACCTCCTTTGTTAAATATCGGTTTTTAGGTCACATTAGCCCTACAGTAACACATGTACATTAATAGATCACGGAACAGCTGTTCAACCAATACAGAGCCGACCTCCTTTGTTTATTTACATTTTGGGGTGGTCACGTGGTTTTGTTTTCGTTGCTGTGAGAGACCGCCCCTCTCTTGTCACGTGGGTTGTGACGTAAGATTATTTCCGATTTCTAGACCAAGACATAAACATTGCATGAAATGTGAGGAGTAGAGAGATAGAAAGCGCGCATATTTTCCTAATTTGAGCATCTGTTAGTGCGTTTACATATATGTGTGACTGCGGAGAGGTCGTATATGGTTTACTCTGCCAATTAAGGTGAGCAAACGTGTTGTTAATAGCTGTCAATTATATTTTGAGCTTTTTTCTTCACTATACAGTACTTCATTCTCGCCAGAGATATAACATTATATTTCCTTGACCTTTCTATTTATGTTCTTTGTGTACATTTGCGACCTTCTTTCTTTCCTTATGTGTGCATTTATATACCCTTTGTTTCTGATACAGGCGACTTGTCGTGCCTTAATATGCAGCAGACGACATTTGAAAACATTGTGGGAAAAGGAAGAACTGCTGAGACCGAACAATTTCTCCTTTTTCATCAATGCTTTGAGGATTTTTTCATTAAGTATACTTCCATTTATAAAATATCTGGTTCAAAGATGGCTTTTGACATGTCCAATAACATATCTTTATTTAGTATGTTGAGTGTTCATAGAATTATTGCAAAAAGATAAGTTACTACTTTTCCTATAATGTTTTCTGTACTATCTTCATTTATATATATTTTTAGATGGAAATAAGACATTCAAATGAAAGACATTGTTCAAACTTTGTTGTGATAAAATCAATGTCAATTAAAGGTACTCATTTTCAAATGTCCTCAGCATCTTTGCCAGCAATATTTGCATGTCTGTTTTTTTACAAAAATGGTCTGGTAAGTAAGAAATCAGGCAGTATGGCCATAACAAGTTAGAACTGTAACATCTATGCAGAAATTGGTTTAACATTTCCCCCCTAAAGAGATGGTCTATTCTAAATGGATCAATGGTGATATTGGGGTATTGAGTCAATGCATTATAAATTTGATGTCCTATGCAAATGTCAGTCATGGGGAGGTGTATCAATGCATTTTGTGAAGAAGTCACTAAACCCTTTCCCACATGCAAATAAACACATTTTAAAGAATCTGCAGCAGATGACATTTGTACCATTTGACAATTTCTCCTTTTGCCACATATTTTTTATATATAATATGGGGTTTCCTATTTGCATTCAAAAGTTTCTGCTGCAGATTTCATATGTGGAAAAGGGTTTTAATACACTTAACCCTTTCCCACTTGCAGACGCATTCCGACGCATTTGCAGCAGACGTCTTTTGAAAACATAGTGACAAAAGAAGAAATTGCACAGAACGTGCAATTTCTCCTTTGGTCACAATGTTTTCCACTTTTTGTCATAGGTTATCCATTTAATTATAGAGATTTTCTATGTTTTGACAAAATACGTTCAAAGTCGTCTGCTGCAGAATTGTCGTATGAGGGAAAGGGTTAACTGTGTTGAACATATTGTGGGAAGTGGAGAAATTGCTGTTTTTCCCCACAATGCTTTTTAACCCCCCTTTCCCTCATACAACAATTCTGCAGCAGATGACTGAACATATTTTGTCAAAATGTAGAAAATCTCTTTAATTGAACGGAAAATCTATGACTAAAACTGGAAAACATTGTGGCAAAAGGAGAAATTGCACGTTTTGTGCAATTTCTTCTTTTGTCACTATGTTTTCAAATAGCCGTCTGCTGCAGAGGCGTCAGAAAGCGTCTATAGGAGGGAGGGAAAGGGTCAAAATATGTCAGTTGCGAAGGTATCTTAAGTCATCTATATCAGGGAAAGGGTTAAAAAGCTGAGTGTTTTGAGCATAAGATCTTTCAAAGATTCAGGTTCCTACTAGATTTTTGGCTTGATTCCAAAATCCTTATTTGTTGGCATTCAAGCCCTTTGTTGTGGGTACTGAAGATAATTTTGAGCACAAACAAAATAGGGTTTGACTTATTTGGTAAAAAGGATACTTGGGGTTTAATTTAACCCTTTCTTCATGTAGATGCTTTTTGATGCCTCTGTAGCAGACAACTTTTTTAAAACACTGGCAAAAGGGGAAATGAGCAATTTCTCCCTTTGCCACAATGTTTTCAACTCTATTAAAAAAAAAAATCTACATTTTGTCTGGATGTTTTTAAAGTCATCTGCTGCAGACTTGTTGTATGTGGGAGAGGGTTAAATAAGTTACTGATCTTCAACTCCTTTACAACTTGCAGGCACATAAAGACTTTCCATGTTTTCAAAGTTGTCTTTTATGACTCTTTGTTGTTTATTGGAAAGGGTTATTAAAGGGACTGAACACCATAATGGTCCAAAATCGTTATATTTTATACTTATTCTAATTAATCTAAAATACGTCCATATATATGTAACAGAATGTTGTAGAATAAGCAGTTTAAAAAAACGTCCGCTCCGTGTTTTCCCGTTTAAAAATACCGTGGAATTTCCTCTTGCTCATTTGAATTTGTGGATTCAATTCGGCATTCTCTAACACTATCGACTCATTACATTCATGTATGCGTGAGTGTAAGGAACGTCAACTCTGCGAAGGAGATTGTCAATTCGGTTGTAGTGATCACGTGATAAATATACAGCGATATTTTTAGATTTACTGGGTTACTAACCCAGTAGATTTTACAATGCAAAATAACGAAAAATCTCCGCAATATTAATAGTGTGCATATATTGTAGTACATCAGTCAGCAAATCTCAATGCCGTACATGCAAAAACATCAAGGTAATAGCAATTTTTAACAATTTTCTTTTTTTCTCGCTTTTTTCTCATATGGGATTCAGTCCCTTTAATTAAGGGCTTATGGTAGTTTGTCTGTAGACAGTGTTTGTGATAATGAATCATGATGGCCATGTGGGGAAACAGGTTTAGACATACAGAGGATTATGTCTAACCACAAGTCTTTGTTTGGATGCTGAAAGAGACAGATGTCACAAACAGAATCACAGACACTTTATCCTGATCACTGAATCTCTGAGTATGTTTGAGTTGGATGCTTCGGCAGTTGTTGATCGGTGAATTGTTATGATGATTGTTGTGGGAAAGGAGGAATTTGCTTAACCTTTTCCCTCATACGACAATTCTACAGCAGACAACTTTGAAAGTTTGAACATATTTTGTCAAAAAATAGAAAATCTCTATAATTGAATGGATAACCTAGATGACTAAAAGTGGAAAACATTGTGGCAAAAGGAGAAATTTTGAGCAATTTCTTCTTTTGTCAATATGTTTTCAAAAAGCCGTCTGCTGCAGAGGAAATTTTTATTTGGACTCCAAACCCTATATTGTTGGATGACTCTTTTGAAACTAAAAATACATGTATTTACATGGGTTTTAATAGCAAAATAAGAGGGTTATCCTTTGGCATTTAACCCTGCAGCAGACTTTTATTTGAAAACCTTGAGCCATTTACCCCTTTGCCACAAGGCTTTCAACTTTTTAAACTTTCATTTATAGAGTTTTTTTGTGTTTTTCATTAGATGTTTTCGGAGTCTTCTGCTGATTTGTTGTATTGTGGGAAAGGGTTAAGATTAGTTTACTCTTTTTTGTCTATATCTAGAGGTCTCAGTTAGTACAATGAACAGAATTCCCCAATATTCCGAGAACTAGCTGAGACTGCACTATTCAGCATTCTGTAATTGATTTTCAGAGTGTCGCAGACCTTTGTTGCAAAATCACTGGTCATTGATCTGACATATCCAGTGAGTTTAACACCTCCGTTTCATGGTGTTGTGGACATACATGTATGTATGATGGAATCAGAGAATTATCAATGACTACTTTGACAGTGAAAGGGGGGGGGGGGGGGGGGGGGGAGGGGGTTAAAACAACACCATTCAATCAAACAAGATCTCAATCTGACTAAAGTACACGATCTTTCTATAAATGTAAGCCTCATACGTAGCGTAGCGTTTTTGAGGAGATGATTTTAATCAGATTGACAAGATCTATGCCTCTGTTTTACCCTTTCCCACATGTTTAAACATTTTGACGAATCTGCAGCAGAAAACTTTTGAAAACTTTGTGGCTAAAATAGAAAATGCTCATGATGAATAATTTCTCCCTTTGCCACAATTTGTTCAATTCTATTAAATAATTATATTGTCATTTATAGATATTTTCTACATTTTCAATGTCATCTGCTTCAAATGTATTGTATGTGGGAACGGGTTAAGTTTCCCACTAATCTCAGCCACCACTTTTCCCTATTATATTGATTGAACCATGTGGAGTGAATGACTCAACTCTCCTTGGTGTTAAATGATAGCTGTTTTCTTTGTTCTCTGAACACAAAGATGTTTTTTTGCCTTTTTTGTCAAACATTTGGATTACGGATGTATTATGGTGACATAATGGTTTCATGAACATCAAGTAAAGTACATACTTTTATATTTTGTTCCTTTTTATTTTCGCTAGAAGCAGAAGTTGTTCATGTAAACATTTTGGGAAAAGGAATACTTTCTCATGGATGGAGCAAAACCAGTCAAAATATCTAACAATGTTTTTTAGTCAGAAAGCTGTTTTATTGAAGACAAATGGATAACCAGAACAAATGAAATTGTTTTATTAAAACACTTGCATATTATAATGAACAATTTCTCCTTTTCCCAATTTTGAAAAGTATAATTCTCTGCTTCAGATGAGTTTTGCTGGACTTGTTAGCCCTTTGTCAAAAGTAAACGTATCTGCAGCAGTCTTACTCTTTTCAATAAATCTTTAACCCTTTCCCTCATATAGACGCTTTCTGACGCCTCTGCAGCAGACAGCTTTTTGAAAACAAAGTGACAAAAGAAGAAATTGCTCAAAACAAGCAATTTCTCCTTTTGCCACAATGTTTCCACTTTTAGTCATAGGTTATCCATTCAGTTATAGAGATTTTCTATTTTTTGACAAAATATGTTCAAAGTCGTCGTCTGCAGAATTGTCGTATGAGGGAAAGAGTTAAACTTACGTACATATATATATATATATATACATATAGTAAAGAGTTTCCATATTGCTATCTGGATATTGCAGATTTGTTTTATGTGAGAAAAGGCTACTCGTTTGTATGGTGGAGCCTTTGCCATCTGTATAGGGCCAGATCAGTCAGCGCACCCGTCTAACCAGGCTCTATACTGTTGGCTACTCGACTCAACATTTTATCGTGTCATTATTACAATTGGCCGTGGAATCTTCCAAATGCAAAGCCGGACAAGTCCATTTGAAGTATTCAGCATTGAAAGGGTTATAGATAGGGTAAATAATGAAATTGATATATTTATTTCATGTCCTTAAGGATATGAGATTTGTGATGACAATGACACAGGAAGTATTGGCCAGATAATCAATACCAATAAGTTAATAAGAGGTTTACCTTTCCAAAATACAACAAATCTGTAGCAACTTTAAAAACATTTAGTAAAATATAAAGAAATGAAAGAACAATTATAGTAAAATATAAAGAAATGAAAGAACAATTATTAATCGAAGTTGGAAATATTGTGGTTAAAGAGGCTTTGATCATTATGGGCATTTTTACCTTTTGCCACAGAGTTGTCAGAAAGCATATTTATGTGGGTAAAGGTTAAATTGATACTAACTTGCTAAAACGTTGACCTATTATGTTGGGCTTTGTTTTCTAGTTCGTTCACCTTTAACCAAAAAGTGTTGCTTAGAACTACTTACTGTCTTGACCTATATTTACCTTTCTTTTGACCTCCTTCTGTTAATGTATTATTTACTCAAACACCATTATCTTTCTACACTGTGATATATCATTGGGATAAAACACTAATGGTCCCTCTGAAGATAGACCTGATATAATCTCCTTTTTACATGTCCCTTTTTTTTATCTATCTCAAAACAAAGTTTATTCTTAGCTCACCGCCGCTCAGTTGGTAGCGACGCGGGCTGTCAATCCAGGGGTTGTGAGTTTGAATCCCGGCTCGGCCAACTTTCTTTCCGACGATTGACAAAAGTCAATGCGACATGCGTCATTCGTCTTCCACCAATGGGCTAAGTCTATGTGGAAAAGCAGCCAGTTGCTTGGGAAGATAGTTGTGTGGAGTACTGGTGTGAGAAAACCATGAAATGCATGAGTAGGTGAACTGGCCGCTATGATATAACTGAGAATTGTTAAAAACAGCGTTAAACCCCAATCAATCAATTAATCTAGCTCACCAGAACACGAAGTGCACATGGTGAGTTTTTGTGATCGCCTTTTGTCCGTTTGTCAGTTGTCCGTCGTCAACTTCTGCCTTGTTAACACTCAACAGGCTACATTTTGCATCTGAACTTCATGAAAGTTAATCAGAACAATCATCTCCATCAAATCTTGGACAATTTCGAAACTGGGTCATATGAGGTCAAAAACTAGGTCACTAGGTCAAATTGAAGGGAAACTTGTTAACACTCTATAGAGGCCGCATTTTTAACTTGAGAATGTTGAAATTTTATCAGAATGTTTGTCTTGGTAATATGTGGGTCAAGTTTGAATATGGGTCATGTTGGGTCAAAAAGTAGGTCCCTAGGTCAGATTGAAGGAAAATCTTGTTAACACTCTAGGCCACACTTTTTGCTTCAGCAGTTTGAAATTTTGTCAGAATGTTTTTCTTAATGATATCTTGGTCAAGTTAGAATATGGGTCAAAATCAGGGGAAATATTGTTAACACACTAGAGGCCACATTTTTTTTGCTTCAGCAGCTTGAAATTTTGTCAGTATAAAATTTGTCTAAATCATATTTAGGTCAAGTTCGAAAATGGGTCATATTTGTTAAAAACTAGGTCACTAGGTCAAATTGAAGGAAAATCTTGTTAACACTTTTTACTGCAGCAGCTTGATAAACTAGGTCACTAGGCCAAATTGAAGGGTAATCTTGTTAACACTCTAGAGGCCACATTTTCAACTTGAGCATATTGAAACTTTATCATAATGTTTGTCTTGATGATATGTAGGTCAAGTTTAAATATGGGTCATTTTGGGTCAGAAACTAGGTCACTAGGCCAAATTGAGGGAAAATCTTGTTAACTCTGTAGAAGCCGCATGTTTTGCTACAGCAGCTTGAAATTCGGTCAGAATGTTAAGCTGAATGATATCTAGGCCAAGTACGAATACAGGTCATGCTGGGTCAAAAACTAGGTCACTAGGGCAAACGGAAGGAAAATCTTGTTAACACTTTGGATGCCACATTTTTTGCTTAAGCATCTTGAAATTTGGTCAGAATGTTTGTCTAAATGATATCTAGTTCAAGTTCGAATATGGGTCATATAGGGGTCAGAAACAAGGTCAATAAAGGAAAATATTGTTCAAACTCCGGAGGCCGCATTTTTACTTTGAGCAAGTTGAAAATTTGTCAGAATGTTGTTTTGATGATATCTAGTCCATGTTGGAATATGGGTCATATCAGGAAAAATAATTTATAGATCACTAGGCCAAATGAAGGAAAATCTTGTTAACAGTCTGGAGGTTGCATTCAGAATAATTGTCTTGATGTGTTTTGCATAACAGTACATTGTATAATTAAGGTGAGCGATCCAGTGCCATCATGGCCCTCTTGTTAATTATACTTTCCTTCATAAAGATAATTCATATTTTTGCCTGGATGTTTTAAAAGTCACAAGTGGCCTGCTGCAGTCTTTTTGCATCTGGGAAAGAAATTGGGCTACATTTAAGAAAGGAGGATAATCAAGGTACTATAAGTTACGCACAATAGGTAATTGGTATTTTCAAGCTCTTTTTCCCATTTAACTCTTTCCCAATTACAACCAATCTGCAGCAGAAAACATCTAGGCCAAGAAGTGGAAAATCCCTAGAAATTTAAATATAATTTAAGGATTATATGAGATGGAAATATAATGTACCAAAATATGAAATATAATGCTCATTATGATCAATTTGTCACAATGTTTTCAAAAGTTGTATGCTGCAGACATAATATAACTGACACTTTTGAAAACACTGTGACAAAGGGAGAAATTGCTCAAGATGAGCACTTTCTCCTTTTGTCTCAGTGTTTTCAATCATATTCAATTATAATACCATTATTTATAGAGATTATTCACATTTTTGCCAAGATGTTTTCAAAGTCATCTGCTGCAAATTTGATGTAAGTGGGGAAGGGATAAAGGGTTAACCATTTCCCTCATATAGAAGCTTTCTGACGCCTCTGCAGCAGATGGCTTTTTTAAAACATAGTGAAAAAAGAAGAAATTGCACAAAACGTGCAATTTCTCCTTTTGCCACAATGTTTTCCACTTTTTGTCATAGGTTATCCATTCAATTATGGAGATTTTCTATGTTTTGACAAAATATGTTCAAAGTCGTCTGCTGCAGAATTGTCGTATGAGGGAAAGGGTTAAGAAAGTAGGCTTTTATAGTTAATAATACATTTAACAAACATTACCTAATTGGTAATTTATCACACTCGATCACTTTTGATCCTTTCCCACAAGTAAACACATTTTAACACATCTGCAGCAGACGTCTTTTGAAAACGTTGTGACCAAAATAGAAACTGCTCTGAATTGCAGATTTGTTGTATGTGCGAAAGGGTTAAACTTCTGCGTCATCTGTCTGTCTGTCCATCTTGACCAAATTGTTTACAATTTAATAACTGCTTCTTCAGCAAGTGACACATTAACATTGTGTACTTCAGTAATTCAATACACTTTAACAGAGAAAAATAAATTTAACAACCTACCATTTCAATCATAATTTACATAATATTAGAAAATAAGAGGTAAGTATATATAGTTAACAAGTTCATTTAATGAAAGAACTATTAACTCTTAGCATGCTGAGACTTCTTATGCAGAAATTTATGCAAGCGCATTAAATAATTAAATAAGCACCACATACAACAAGTCTGCGGCAGACGAATTTTAAATCATCAGGTAAACTTTTGGGAATACTTCATAAATGAAAGCATATATATGTTTATTTGAATTGAAAACATTGTGGCAAAAAGAGAAATTGCTTTGATGAACAATTTCACCTTTTGCAACACTGTTTTCAAACGTCACCTGCTGCAGATGAGTCTTTATGTGAGAAAGGTCGGATGATATTTAAGTAGTTTTAAAACAACAAGTCTATTAAATGTTAAAACTATTAACTCTTTAGCATGCTATTAGAGTCTGAAGTTCAGCAGTAATCTGATGCAAAAGAATGCTTTAATTAAGCCTTTTCCACATACAACAAATCTGCAGCAGACGACTCTGAAAACGACTCTAGGCAAAAGCACAGAAGATCCCTTTAAAATGAAAGACAATAATTGAATAGAGTTGCCAAACAATGCATGGTGACAAATGGGGAAATTGTTCATTTTGAGCAATTTCTTCTTTTGTTGCCAGGTTTTCAAAAGCCGTCTGCTGCAGAGGCGTCTATATGAGGGAAAGGGTTATATATCAATTCCCCTGCATTTCTGTTGTAGAAGTGATACCATTTGATATAAAACCATGAATTGGGACTTAAGGAAGATAATGTTTAATGTTTGTTGTCTTTTCATCTTCAAACAAAATTTCCCTAATTATTTTTCTGGCACAATATCAACTTCCTTGTATTAATAAGAGCTAGATCCACAGGTATCATTAGTTTAATATCATGAAGTCTAAATTATCCAGTAATTGTTTTCAGCTAATTTACTTGGACAGGAGATGGCTGAATGAAAATGATGTGATTCTGAAATGCTTGTGATAAGTCCCTCATTAACCCTTTACCACATAAACAAATCTGCAGCAGCTGATTAACCCTTTCCCTCATATAGACGCTTTCTGACGCCTCTGCAGCAGACAGCTTTTTGAAAACATAGTGACAAAAGAAGAAATTGCTCAAAACGAGCAATTTCTCCTTTTGCCACAATGTTTTCTGCTTTATAAGTCAGAGGTTATCCATTTAATTATAGAGATTTTCTAGTTTTTCACAAAATATGTTCAATGTCGTCTGCTGCAGAATTGTCGTATGCGGTGGAAAGGGTAAAAAATATAAATTTGCAATTACATTATGACAAAAACATGGAAAACTTCCAATAATCAAATGAGAAATATAATGAAAAAACATTGTAGCAATAAGTAGAAATAACTTTAAGCAATTACTTCTTTTGCCGTACTGTTTTTTCGAATGGGCTATTTCTAATTCCGGAAGAGCTACGGATTAGTAGAATTGTTGTATCGATATCAAACAATCTTGAGACTGATACATGAAAAAATAAAGCTGACAGAAAGACCCTGAGTTTATCTGAAAGCTGAATACATATTTCTCATATAATCCTGATTTGACCCTTATTTAGCCCTATGTTGTGGATGATAAAAAGAGATGATTCTTTAGAGTTAAATTTCCACATCTTAGGGTTTGATTTGGTGTTTACAAAAGATATTGTGGGGAAAGTATCAGTGTGCAGTCCTCTTCATCAATAGACCACTGGGTTGGTAAAATGTTACTTACGGCAAGGTTTGAATGTTCGTTTTAAAGTAGACCCTTAATTTTCCACATACAGATGCTTTCTCGGACACTCCTGCAGCGAAGACTTTTTAAAACATTGTGTATATAGGAGCTCATCATGAGCAATTTCTCCTTTTGTATCAATGTTAACAATCCTATTCAATAATTATACTTTCATAAAGACTGAAGAGGGAGTTTTCAATTTTTACCTAGAATCTGTCTTCAAAATTGTCTGCTACAGATTTGATGTTGTTTGCATTTGTTGTATGTGGAAGGATTAACCCTTTCCCTCATACGACAATTCTGCAGCAGACGACTTTGAACGTATTTTGTCAAAAAATAGAAAATCTCCATAATTGAATGGATAACCTATGACAAAAAGTGGAAGACATTGTGGCAAAAGGAGAAATTGCACGTTTTGTGCAATTTCTCCTTTTGTCACTATGTTTTCAAAAATCCGTCTGCTGCAGAGGCGTCAGAAAGCGTCTATATGTGGAAGGATTAAAAGCTGGTTATATATAGTTTGGTCATATTGAACTGTTTGTCTTTCACATTTGAAATGAGTTGAAAGTTGATAGAGTATGGGTTACTATGAGAGATTGTTTACCCTTTCCCTCATACGACAATTCTTGAACATATTTTGTCAAAAAATAGAAAATCTCTATAATTGAATGGATAACCTATGACTAAAAGTGGAAAACATTGTGACAAAAGGAGAAATTGCTTGTTTTGAGCAATTTCTTCTTTTGTCACTATGTTTTCAAAAAGCTGTCAGAAAGCGTCTATATGAGGGAAAGCATTACTCTAAAGTGAAGATAACCTGTTTTTATCACAGATTCTGCCAGA